>CM070875.1:194425285-195025285 GCA_036365515.1 Torymus aiolomorphi | reverse complement strand
CGTCCAAGGAGGCTTCCACCGTGATTTTCCCTTTTTCCAGCTGCTCCTCTATGCGATAAACCGCCGAGTGTGGGACAGTCTTCGTTGCGTGGCCTGCCCTATACGCATGCTGATTGGGGTGCAATGGCCTGATTGTTAGTACTCCGTCCTGCAGGTACCTATCCACTAACCTCTCGAATGTCTTAAATACGAAGGAGATTAGGCTGATCGGCGTGGCACATGTGCCAAGGCAATGCTAGTCCTAAAGACCTTGACCAGGTATCAAATGAGTTCCTCCAGACCCTTCTGCAGGAAGGCCGGAAGCACCTCATCAGCTCCTAGAGCCTTGAAGGGCTTGAAATTGCTGATGGCCCATCTAGTTCTCTCCGATGAAACTTTACGGGCGGCCAGATTCCAGGCTTCCCTCCTCAGTGCCTGGACCCCGTGAGGTCGTGCTTGGGGCTCAACACTTGGATGAAAATCCGAAAAATTAGCTTCGAGGAGTAGTCATAAGCAATCTTCCTTTGAAATTGCATATTCCCCGGTCGGCAGCTGAATAACTTCTGGCCAAACCTCCGGGTTTTTCACGAGGATACGGTTCAGCCTAGCCTCGTTAGGATCTTTTTTGAATCCCTCGCAGTAGTCCCTCCATCCTCTCTTTCTTCCCGCGTTAACCTGGGATTTGTATTGCCTCTAGATCTCATTATGAAAGACCCAGTTTGCGAGTATTCTGAGCTCTATTAAAGGCTCGACTCACTTTCCGGAGCTCCTTTGTCCACCAAGGGGTCCGTCCAGTCCCCCTAGATTTGGTGATCGGGCAGCTCCTCTGAAATGAGACGTCGATAGCCCTTTCAAGCTCTTCTGCCCAGTACTCCAACCTTTCAGTTGTGGTGAAGTCTCGCCTGAAGTTTCAGAGTTCGTTCCCAAGGATGTCCCTGTAGGTGTTCCACTCCGTTTTCCTCGGATTCCTAAAGGTCTGGTATCTATGCCTATTTTCCTCCAGGTGAAGACGATATGACTGAACGGATAATGAAGGTTCGGTAGAGACCCTCCAGTCCCCGATCCAGCTGCTAATCTCCTTCGAGCAAAGTGGCAGGTCTATATCACCTCTCTTCTAACAGAGTTGCAGAAGGTCGGTTCTCTGCTCCTGTTCAGGATGCTCAATTCCGTGGAGACAAAAAACTGCAGGAGCTCTTTTCCCCTACAGTTAATGTCGGAGCTTCCCCAGACAATGTGGTGCGCGTTAGCATCGCATCCCAAAATAAAGGGTAGTCTCCGTGATCTGAAAAAGTCGATGAGTTCCTGTACATCCTTCTACTGAGGTGCCCCCCCCCCCCCTTCCCCCATTATATTCTCCAATTTTTTTATTCATTTTAACTTTAATTCAATTCCGCTCCTTATTACAGTAACGCGTGAATCACAAACAGACAATGCAATACGCATGTGCGAATAGATCGGTTTCTCAGCTTGCTTAGCTTATATTAGCTGATTCCATAGATAAGTTAATTGTCTCGTGCTCGGTACGCCGTGCATTGTTTCATAACGTTCCACTATCACAATTTTTTAATGAAAATTCATGTTTTTCACAGAATAAAATTTTTACTTTCTATTTTTATTTTAGCGCATACATGCATGTGTGTAGACATGTATACACGGAAGAAAATTGGAATTAATATGGGTTAAAGGTTTGGGATTATAGAAGTTCAAATTCTATTTGAACTAAATCAATACATAAATTGATCTTTTATAAGTTGAAAAACGTACCATAAAAGTTCAAACATATTTGAACTGCATGATTTCAAACAATCGCACAACGCGGTTCGATGTTTTGTATTACTATAGTTCAGTGCGCGTTGAACTTCTATAGTCCGACGCTCGACGCGTCGCACTTTGATATTGGGAATCTAAGAGGTCCAAGCTTTGATCTACCAGAGTTCAGACGCTAATGAACCCATACAGTCCAAAGCTTGGACCTCGCAGCGTCCCAATATCGAAGTGCGGTGCGTCGAGAGTCAAACTATAGAAGTTCAACGCGTCAAATATATTTGAACTTATATATTCTGAAATTTTTTTCCGTATACGTAATTATTGCATAGTGTATGTAAATAAATAAACAGAACTTTGCAAACGTTCCATTAATATTAATATATAATTAATATTACACGTCTATGTAAAGCTCATAAATTCTCAGCTAAATAAGTCCAAGCAACTTCAAAGAAAAATTGATCAGATGCATTAAAAATGTAAAATTTGCGGATAGCCGGAATTATTAAAAGATTTTAAATACTTGATTCCGTAAAATGGAAATTGCTACATAAGGTAATTTTTCTTTTGTAACTTGATCCCTATAAAAATGGACGTTTATATATGTACGCATAATACTGTTCTGATTAATATTTTTTTTCTCTCTCTCTCTCGCTCAGTCGCTCGGTCGCGCTCTCCTTTTTTCGTTATCAATCTTTTCACATGAATATTTAACCAGAGCCTGGTAATGAATATTCCATTCCGGGGGAGTTTTAATGCCGAAGGGCCGCCGCAGCTCTCGTGCACGCGCGCGCGTACCCGCCCGGACCCAAGATAGCTTTGAACTTTAAATGACTCTTTTGTAAGCAAAACTGACGCAGTAAGGATTAATTCACGGAATCGAATGCCTGTAGTTCTTTAAACAGATTTCACGGCTCGGCGTCTTTGCGGCCCCTTCTCCTTCGCCTCGACTTTGCTGCCTTCTCTCGTTTTTCTTCCTCTCTCCCTCTCTCTCTCTCTCTCAGTCCTTTTTCTCCCACAGGCGCACCGCACGCTTGGGTTTCAGTCGGTCTCGCCGCGCGCGCGTACTGAAATTACCAACTGAAAAACTTTATTGCAGGCTTTATTTCAATTGAGTTTCGCTTCGAGAATTTATGCCCCGATTATACGCGCGCGCGGTGCGCGAGTTGCACGGCGGGGACAGGCGCTCGCGCGGGGAAAAGCAGCAAAAAATTGAAATTTTAAAATAAAGCTGAGCTAAACCGCATGATTATGCTAATTATAATTGTAAAGTTTTGCAAGCTTGTTAGTCGTACTCGTTATTCTAAAAAGGATAGATTGTGCAACTATAAAGTTTTCGTTCTGAATATTACAATTCCGGTTGAGAGTGAATGTTACATGCTTGACGCGGCATCCGCGTTGTTTTATAATTCTATCGAAAGCTTATGATGATAGTATCATTTTAATCTCTCAAAAAATCGCCCCACTAAACAGTTCGATAAAAGAGTTGAATGGCGAAATATTAAAATAAAATGTTCCATTTCAGTGTATTTTATGATAGCTTTTAATACTTTGGCGTTTTCATTTCTAAAAAGTAATTAAAAAACATGTTTGTATTTCTTCCAATTATAGCGTCAAATCGAAATAAGTTTTCATTTAGTTCAAAAATATTTTGCCTTTTTAGAATCACCATTTTTTTCGCATGTAATTCTAAAACCATAAATTTTCTTTTGCATAAAAAATATAATCCATGAATAAACTGAAAATACTCTACAAACGTACTCAACAAAGTAATCAATGCATGTACTTGCTAAAAAATTGATGCTTTCTTTCGGTCACCATTAGCCTACGAAACACGTATTCTCAACTTGGAACAGCGTCCGCCACTTACGAAAAGCGGCGCGATTTGACTTTCGCCTAACTGCACCCATATACTCTCCCCGGCAATTTTCGCTCCAATTACCCCTCAAATGCTGTAAAGAAAGCGAACTTCGCGACGGCCCGGCCCATACTGAAACTGCTTTGCGAAACGGTTTACGAGCTTCCATACATATATATACACGCGGGGCAACGCATGCGGAAAAAGGCATATAATACATTATATGCGCATCGCGAGTCGATAAATCACAAAGCTTGAGCGCGCAGAGCTTTAATTAGCCAGAAATAAAATGTGCAGCTTGCGCGGACCCGTAATTACAATTAATAACAGTCGTTATCGAAGTTATTCTCCGCGTAGAGCCAGTCAAAACTTGAACGTATAACCGGTTGTTTGCTCGCAAGATATAGAAGACAGAGAGAGAGTGAGAGAATTATATTCAACAGTCACTCTTCGCCAAAGCCACGTTATTCGCACAAGTTCGAGTTTTGTCTAGACTACTACTACTATATGGTACGCACGCGTGCGAAACCATAAACGCCTTGGCGATGATTGGACAAACTCCTGCCGCGGGGATTTAATCACCCCCGGCCACTAGCGGCGAGCTTTCCTCTCGCTACCCTCCTGCAACACATGTATACCTACGCGCATGCGCATGTATACATTCGGAGTCGAACATATCTCACACGTATATGCATGCGCCCGGAAGCGACAGAGTGGAATCTTTAAACCAATATTATCGGTTAGTTAGAGCGCGAGGGACGGCAAACTGAGACGAGTTCGCGGAATTTCGATTCTATGGCGCTGGAACGTTCAGTGACTCAGTGTGAAAGAGATGGGGAGAGAGAGATAGGGAGAGAGAAAAAATTCTATACATATTGTTATGGGCCAGGTGAGAAGCGTAAGCAGGATTACGCTATATATATAGCGCTCGACGCCGGGCGCAAATTGAACGCTGATGAAATGAGTTGCCGATACGCGCTCAGTGCCGGAGATGAAGCGGCGTACCCGCCCGCCCGCGCAACACTGGAAAAGCGAATATAGTATATATGTATAGAGTAAGGGACGTTATTCTACGTTATCGGTGAATAAGCCATTCGCACGGTATGGATTTTTATGGAAGTTTTTGGGACTTGACTGTTTTAGTTGTGGAAACTTCCGATTGAATATAGACTTTTAAAGAAACTAGACAGAGATGCTTTGCAGACATTTTGAGGTTTACTAAACTATTTTTTGTAGAAAATAATTGATAATTGCATTAAAATATCGATGTATCTAGCGTGACCGATTCGTTTCTTATAGGTTTAATAATTAGATTCACTGAATTTCAAGAAATTTAAAATTTCTCTTGTATGCATGGTCTAAAGAGTCAATAGAAATTCAAAATCAGTCAAGAATGTCATTTGGTTACCTTGATCAGCTCAACCGAACTCCGGAAACGTAGGTTAGATTTAAGGAAAATACTATATTTAATTTTCTTTTTACATATAAGGCACGACTGCTACTTCTCGTTATTATTTATAATTTTCCCTTCACATTCTCGTATTGAATTCGTTTTAATTTTACATTTTTACTAGCTCCAAACATTTAGCATTAATTTTTTTTCAATGCGCAATCTTCTTAGGAACATGTAAAAGCTTTAAGTAAATTGCTAGATTTTGTCTCATATATTTATTTGAAAATATTCTGCAGCTGTGTACTGTTACGTGTGCATAAAATGCATGACGTGAAGAGACGGATCGGGTTGCAATACGTGGGCGACTTGAAGAAAGACGCGCATAAGCATCAGTAGCTCAACGGACAGAGCACCCATCGCGAAAACGGAAAGTTCGGGGTTCAATTCCATGCCGAATCACGTCGTACCGTTTTTTAATCGAACCCCCCTTTATTTATTTACCTATTTCACAGATAGTCAAGTTAAAAATTAACACTGTATTTGATATGCGTATAGGTAAATTATTTTCTTTGTCACTTTTCTACTCAACAAATTATTTGCAGATTATATTTTTATTGAATTAAAAAAGCTAGAGCTATTTCGCACTATACGATTTATTTTACTAGTTCAATTTCGAAAAAATACTTTTTATTGAACCTCGATATCCACGCTATATTCACGTACTTCACATCCACGTATAACATCTTATTTAATCGAAAAATTGTTTAAATTTCTATTGAAAATGCACTGCCGTATCTACTTTCAATTTTTATAAACTGTAATAGAGTTATATAATACTCTATGCAAGAGAAGGAATAAAATATAACGGCTTATGTAAAGAATAGGAATCGAATCGGAATCTATATCTCTTTACGGCATTATCGTTTAGACGTCCATATATCACTATGCATATTTCCGTTTAAAAATAATTTCTGTAAGGCAATCATATCCAACGAAATCCTTATCTACAATTCCATAAATGGAATCATTGGATATGATTGCCTTACAGAAATTATTTTTTAAAAGAATCCAAAATTGTATAGTATATTACACATCTAGGCCTCTCGCCTTTGGATCGGGTGGCAATTTACACAAGCTGTGGACTGTCCAATTTTCCTCCGTAGTGGGTATGCTGTTTTTCACCACATCCGGGCCGAAAATACCACACTCGCGTTTTTGAACCGGGAGCGAAAGTGGAACATTCGATCAGGGTATAGTGAAAAAATAAAGAGGAATCCACGTAGCTGAGACTCTTATCAGATAATTGTTTCAGAAGTACACTTACTTTGATAAGTAATAAAAATACCAAAGAAAAATATTAAGCTCAAATTACTTCAGAAATTATGCATTTAAAACGTAAAGCATTTATTTATAGCGGATTGTATTAATATCAAAGTGTTCCATTTAGTTTACACTAATTTTCTAAGAAAATTACAGCGTTTTTGAAAACAGCAAAATTCATATAAAAGTAAAAATAGTACAGTTTTGGATTATTATCCTTGTTTGCCTTAATTACAACTTTTATGCTTAGAAGACGTAATCTGGGTCACGACAATTTTCACCGTGATGTTCTGTAAACCCCGATAATCGATTTATCGGAGATCAATACATTTTTATTATGATTTCCACAAAAAAATAAATTGATTTTGCGATCATTTTTACCGGCTGTCTTGGCAGTTTCGCTGAATTATTTCCATCTGAAAAGTTGGCAGTATCGACAATCACAGCACATAGTACAAAAATAAGATTCAATTAACCTCCATGTACAACACAATTATTGTTCTATAATATAATTATATAGAAATTTCTTAAACGTAAAATTACGCACGCTTATAAATTTGTAAAAGATTGATTGATTTCTGTACAACAATATTTCATTAAAAAAAAATCTGCATAATGAGAAATCAATAACAAAGTTTCAAATTCTGTAATGAAAACAAATTTCATGTAATATAAAGACATATTGAGGTATAGTAAATGATTTGTAACGAACTTTAAAAAATACTGATTTTAATTCACAAAAAAAATCGATTCATTTTTCGTCAAATTACATTTACTTCTCTTTGGCACTTTTTAGTAAAAATAAAGTCGTTATTGAAAATGTTATACATAATAAATTTAAAAGCAAATTATTTTATAAAAAAAAGTGAACATTTTACTTTTTTGAGCAAAAATTTTCTGACTAGTTTATATGTTTGAGAACACGAAAAAATTAGAATACTTCATGCCATAAATCGACGCTATTGATTGAAAAATGCATTTAATTCAAGAGATGATATACACGTGGGATTTATATTAAGCGTTTTCTCTTCGATTATCAAATAGTTTAGGGGGCCAGACACCTTTTTTTCTGAAATAAGAAGTCATATTTTAATACATAAATGTAAACTAATTATTTCATACTTTTTACATATAAAAGTGGGTATATTTACCTTACCTTAGAACTTTCTCCAATGGGCCTTTTATGTGGTCCAAAACCATAGCCCTCGATAAAACAAGTTTTTTCACTATCCGTAAGCTTTGAAATTTTCCTGTGGATGGATTGACTCCAGATTTGAACTAAATTACTCCTCAATAGTATAATTCTCATATGAGTGTAAGGATTTGGGATTAAATGTCAGAAAAAATTTTTACGTCAGAAAAATTTTGAAAAAAATTAAAAAAATTTTTAAAAATTAAAAAAATTCTTGAAAAACAGCACAAAACTTTTTTTTGTCATCGGATCAAAAATCCCTTGCGGATAGTGAAAAAACTTGTTTCATCGATGACTATGGTTCTGGACAATATAAAGGGCCCAGAGCAAGGTCTAAGTAAATATACCGCCTTTTATGTGTAAAAAGTAGGAAATAATTAGTTTACATTTATGTATTAAAATATGATTTTTTTTATTTCAGAAACAAAAGGTGTAGCCCCCTTAAGCATCTCTGCTTAGTAATAATTTTGTTCCCTCATGTATAGAGATGACTATTTTTATTGGCATCATACGACTAAATCTGTTGTAAGAATTGTCCAATTATAATATAACAATCAGAATTTTCAAGAAACAATTTTTAATTTCGAAATTGCATTTCAAAAGATTAAATTTTATTTTGGGAATGCAATAATTACAATGATCCACAATTTTTTATTTAAAAAATAACCAGGTATTTCATTGTTGTAAATATTTCTGATGCTCCAGTTTTGTGATTTCATGAAACACAAAAAATACATCAAGTGTAATACAAATTTGTTATCGCTTTTCTTAAATTCCTTGAATCACTAGATTTCTAATTTCATAGATCAATTTTCAACCACTTCCATAGTCTACTCTCTAAATTAAATTCAGTGAAAAATCACTATTTTACAGTGTAAAGTCGGGCACTGTCGAAATAGTATATATGCACTCTGAAATAGTATATATGTGCAAATCCGCGGACTACAGACAACAACTGGGGTACAAAAACGGAAAAAATTTTTTTTGAGGACACACCTACCATATAAGGTTTTTTCGATTCTTTGGGGGTCCCCCAACATGAAAATACTCGTGTACACTCATTATCCGTTGCCAAACTTTTTTGCCGACGAAATCAATTTTTCTTATGGAAATTTAACATGGGAAAAATGGACGAAAAGTAGTCATTGATGATTAACCAATAGCAAACTATTGAAGAAGCCAAACCAAATTTCACAAAAAGGCGATTAAAGCTGAAGAATAGAGCTTTAATTTGAGATGAGAATCGTTAAAATTGGTCGATTCTGTGCAAAGCTACGTGAAGTTGAAAATGGCGAAAAATGACAAAAATTTGAAGAATTACGTGGGTTTGAAAAATATCTCTCATTTTCGTCATTATTCGCCATTTTCAAATTCACCTAGCTTTGCACAGAATCCACCGATTTTAACGATTCTCATCTCAAATTAAAGCTCTATTCTTCAACTTTAATCGCTTTTTTGTGAAATTTGGTTTGGCCTCTTGAATAGTTTGCTATTGGTTAATCATCAATGACTACTTTTCGTCCATTTTTCCCATGTTAAATTTCCATAAGAAAAATTGATTTCGTCAGCAAAAAAGTTTGGCAACGGATAATGAGTGTACACGAGTATTTTCATGTTGGGGGACCCCCAAAGAATCGAAAAAACCTTATATGGTAGGTGTGCCCTCAAAAAAAATTTTTTCCGTTTTTGTACCCCAGTTGTTGTCTGTAGTCCGCGGATTTGCACATATACACTACTAAACAGTGGATACAATGATAATTCAGTATATGTACACTATTTTGAAGTGCATATGCACTATTTCGACAGTAAGAGACTTTACACTCTAAAATAGTAATTTTTTACTAAATTAATTTAGACAGTATATAAATGTATTTGTATGTAAACTACAGGTAATTCTTACAAGTAATACTTATTTTAACTTTAATAATGTTGGAAAAATGTGCAAGTGTATGAAATACATAGCCCATATCGATATGGCTATATATTTAATACACTTGCACATTTTTTCATTATTTCGCATATCAAGGAGCGCTCTGAAGGCAAGTATAGATCAGGGGTGACCGCTCTTCTATATTATGCAATGAAACGGGTTATTGAGATCTTTGGAAGCTTATTGTATTTTTTATATAGACATTATATTTAATACACTTGCACATTTTTCAAAAAATTATCTTATTGAAAAAATTAGATTACTTTTATACCTGAATATATATTTATTACAAACCTATCCAAAAATAAAAATCAGATTCGATATGAAAAAGATTATTTACTTTCAAAAGATTTTTCGCAAGCATTCTATATATCGTTATTCAATGAGCAGTCATACAAAAAAGAATTCGAAAAATGAAATAACTTCGACGCTTATCCATACTTTATATCGATTCACTATAGAAATTAAATAAAAGTAAATTTTCAAACAATATCGTAAATATATTTCAATAACATTCATTCCTGCCATTTGTAATTGAAATTGCATTTTCTTCATTTTCCTCGCTCCAAATAAAACATCGCAACGTCCTCTCGGCCGACAGATCACGTGGCCACGTTTATTTCGGAAAAGGTCCGCGCGCACACGCCCACGCCTCCCTCACGAATTTGCAATATTTCCTTTGCCTTCGCAATTGGACTACATTTCATCAAAGCTGCGAAACAAATAGAAGCGCGCCAGGGCACACCGTACCGCTCGGACCACGCCACTTTTTTTTTCTCCAGTGGCCCCCTGCAGCTACATATAGCGGCGCGCGCGCGGCACAGTCAAAGCGCCTAAATCAACATCGCACATTTTCCGCTCTCGCGAGCCCTTCGTCAAAATTCCATTTGTCGTCGCTCCTGCAAAATAAAGGGTAAAAAAACCCAGCCGTAAAATAAAACTGTATTATCGGTTCGCTCCGATCGATTGAATAAAAATGCGCGCAGCTTTTTATTAGTTCCACCCAGTTCACCCTCTTTCCGCCCCCTCTCTTTCGCTCTCGCCCGAGCGTGTGTATATGTAAACGCGAATTGTAAATGCGCCGCAAAAAAGCGCTCTCGGATTCGTTATTTCTCCTTCATTCCGGCGTACAGCAAGCAATAGCGCGAGAGTATAAAACCCCGGGACTAAATTATTTTCCCCGCCTTCTCTCCCGCGCTCTCGTCGATCCACTCTCCCGCGGAATAAAGTGAAACAAGAGTCAAACAGCGATAAACATACCTCTCTTACTCACGTGTGCGCGCGGGCACACATACACACACATATACCACATATATATCATATATATATATATATATATATATATATATATATATATATATATATATATATATATATATATATATATATATATATATATATATATATATATATATATATATATATATATATATATATATATATATATATATATATATATATATATATATATATATATATATATATATATATATATATATATATATATATATATATATATATATATATATATATATATATATATATATATATATATATATATATATACCCGAGCGCAATCACTGTCCTCCTCTTCTGGGAAAATCCTACGAAAATCCACCTTCGACTCTAGCTCGCACGCTCGTGCTGTCTCTCTTTTCCTCTCTCCCTCTCTCGCTCTATAGCTACCGTCCAAAGGAAGTTCGACTGGTGGTATAAAAGAGAGAGAGAGGGGGATCGGCGATCCGTGGGCGGCAAATGGAAATTTCGGCCTTTCTGCGCTTATATAAACACACGCGCGCGCGCGCGCGCGTTGAAGGAAAAATGAGAGAAATAGATAGTCCGACGCGAGTAGAAAAAGATAGATAGAAAGCGGACCAGCGGATAGACGGGGAGAAATTGATGAAGAGACTAGAAGAGAGACGGAGAGAGAGAGCGGAAATGTGATGGATATGGAGAGAAATAGAAAAGAGAGGGAGTGAGAGGGGATTTGGCGGTGGTTATGCGGGGGAGGTCTGGTGAAATTGGTGTGCCGCACGCTGCCGAGCGGGCGATTTTAAAAAGGATCAGCGTCGAATGTTTGATGACCGGCTTTTTTTAAATGCGCGATAGATTGGAAAAAGGGAGAGAGAGAGAGAGAGAGAGAGAGAGAGAGAGAGAGAGAGAGAGAGAGAGAATGAATGTTTCCTGAGAAATTCGTCAGCTGCACTATCCGCAAATGCTCGAATGGATGTGTGAGTAATCCGATGGTGCAATACTAATAGACGAATTTCAATAATATTTTTTTTTTTTCAATTTTTAAAGTAAGTGCACGTAAAATTGAATTTTCATAAGCGAACTGATATTCGAATTTCTTCTTCTTTTTTCAATTTACCATGAGTTGAAATATGTAAAAAACAGTAAAAAAATGAAAAAAAATTTGGTTATTAATACGAAAATGAAACATTTTACTACAACTTTTTTTATGGTGTTTCAAAATTACATAATTATTTTGAAAAAAAATTCCATTTTCCACAAACCGAAAAACGTAAAAACGAGAAAAACATAAAAGTTATGTCATTTTTAATCCGAAAATTACATGTTTTATTACAAACATTATTTTATGTTTCTTCAAAACCCAATAACTTTTTTGAAACAAAAATGATTTTATATGAGGGGATTTTATATATGTTTTCTTTTATTTTTCACAAACTGAGTTAAATTAAAAATCTTGAATTAAAGCTCCAGCAGCTCAACTGCTTAAAACCCCGGAATTTCGACACTGGATGTTTGTTTACCCAAACATATCGAATTCGAATCCTGCGGTCTGAGCGATTGAACTAGCTCCTCTGTGCTGAGTTTTCCGAAATTCGGAAGCTTCTGGTAGTCCGGAGTGTAGGTCCCTATTACTGAGTGAGTTATAAAAGGCTGACCCATTGCGGCTAATGTATACCCATTAGTGCAACATTACAGTGCTATATAAGACTTGCCACAAGGACATCAGATTGTTGCAAAAAAATCTTCAACTTCAGTTTCAATTTCCTTTAAAAAGAACTTTTGGAAACAATAAACAAATTTTCGAACAAAATATATTTAAAACTCTGTGTAACAGCATTTATTTGTAAATTGCCAACGTTTCGAAAGTATTTTTCACTTTCTTCTTCAGGGCTTATAAATCTATGCGTCACATTATGCCGATCTTAAGTAATATACTTAAGACTGACATAATGTGACGCATGGTACTTGTACAAATTGTTAACAACAATGAGTGTACTACATGTATTGTTGACATGGATAAATATATAGTTTATTCTATATTACTTAAGACCGACATAATGTGACGCATAGATTTATAAGCCCTGAAGAAGGAAGTGAAAAATACTTCCGAAACGTTGGCAATTTACAAGTAAATGCTGTTACAAAAAGTTCGTCTGGTGTCTGTCAAAATTATTTCAAATAAATACTACGAACGTTATCTCCACTAAACATTTAAAACTCTATTTTAGAATATTGACAATAAGGCTTTAAAGCCAACAAACATTTTTTATCAATTAATTATCTTTTATTTTACCCCCAAATTATCTATATACAGGGTGGACCATTTTAATCTATAATGGGAAATGTCTCGAAATAGAGCCTAGATACACCGAAATGTTTGTAACAAAAGTTGTAGGGAACAGAGGGGACCACGTAATGGTACCAATGGTACCAATAACTTTGACCTTGAATGCGATTTTCAAGGTCATTTGGAGGTCAAAGTGGTTTTTTTAAACGGAAACCCCTATTTTTGACCCCATATTTGATAAAAACGGGTAATTTTACGTACAAAATGATATTTTCGTGAATGTCATTGCAAGGTCAAATGAAGATCAAATATGCGAATACGAGTTTAATTCTGTCGATTGTATTACAAAATGATACAGTCATTTTCCAAGATGAAAAGACCTACCGAACATCAGCGACCTTCAAGGTCAATTTAAGCTCGAAAATTTTTAGATATATGTTTCGCTGTCAAACGATAAGAAAAGGAAAGATAAACGAATCTTAATAAAACATTGCACAGAGGTAGGTTTTTGTAACTTATAGTTTATCCATTGTTTTAAAAAGTTCTCTGTAAGTTTCAAAGGTATAGAGGTTATAGGATTTTTCAATTTATCGTATTTGGCTTAATTAATTATTCCGCATGACAGTACATTTTGTTCGTTTATTGAAAAAAAAAATCGTTTGATGCATATAATATCACAAGCACACAAAAAGAAAAAGGTGGTAGGGTGGTGGCTCTAGTGGTTGGCCATACCCTAGTTGTCGGACATTTTCATTGTGACAGTTACACAAAAATAAAATTTGCTGAACTAATAAATCGTAAAGTAAAGTAGAGGTTATTTACTTCGTGATCGCTGCCTTAAAGTTTAAAATCGTTTATTTATTTCAATTAAGAACCGTGAAAGAGAAAGTGACCGACAACTGATGCTTTTACCCTATGCGACAGAGACTAACCACCAAATCTTGATGCATTATGGTTCCCTAAACATGATTCCAGAAAATGTCTGAATTTCGAAATACCTAAAGTACACGAATTTTTAGATATCTTAAAAAACAAAATAACAATAATTTTGTTGTGTGATTTTTTACATAGATATATGAAAAACCTTATAGTTCAGACATAGTGGAGTAACTCTGACTCCTGACTCATCCTATGAGGGTCAGAATACACTAAATAATGGCTATCTGATCTATGACACATACCACTATTTTCTTTTCGTGGCAATGTCTATTCAATGTTTGGATAAGAATGGATTGCCCATTTACGAAAGCAGTAGTCAATATAATGAGACATTATATTGATTTCGAGAAAGTTAAGCACTAATGGATTAACATCAATTATGCTTTCTCATTTCTCTTGTATTCATAACAAAACTGTACGATTGCACAGAGCAACAGAGTGAAATTACTAACAGATTATTCGAGGAATACAATTATCACACAAAGGAAAATCCCAATGAACTAACAAGCGGTATCTCATAGATCAGTAGATAGGGAAGATCATAACTTCGATCCAACGCTAAATACTCGATTAGCCACCACAGAGTATAGATAAACAAATATATTTTGCATGAAGGGCATAGTTATAGATGGAAGTATTATTTTCATTTTGAAGCTCAATATTAACATTAGCAAATCGCAGAACCACATCACCCATAATTCATTCAAAAAATTAAAACTTTCGGAAAGACCACTACCCTAAGATCGTCATTGATTCTCTCCGAAAGAAAATTTATACAAACAAAAATTTCTGCATATTCAACGCAGCAGTGCCAGCGGCGGCGTCGGTAACGGCCGGTATACGTTAATTTGCGATTTAAAACTGCGACTTTAATCCCCCCTCCGCGCTTACGGTGCATTTTAACCAACATTATCATAAATCTGAATAGATACGCAGCTTATATACAGAGCCGAGGACGGCAAACAAGTGAAATCTGGAGAAGAAAAAAGGTAGACTCCCGGTACTCTGCGACTCTAAGCAGTTTGCGCGTGTAAGCGGCAGGCGCAGAGCAGCACACGTATAAGGTAAAGTAGGTAGTAGTGGGACAGTTTTGACCATACTTTTTTTATAATCTTTTCTATTGCCAAAACTAAGCACAATACATAAAAACTAATTACCTCAGCAGGTAGCTCGTGTCTCAAGGTTTATTTTAAGAAAAAAAGTTCCTTTCTTCCGTTGTTGGTGTATTAAAAGAATCTCATTAAAAGAAAATAACTATCGACTAGTGTAGTGGGACACGGTAACTTATTTATGACCGGTAGTGGGACGCCCATTTGACGCAGTAGTAGGACAATACTTTTTAAACGTGTCCCACTACTACGATATGAGAATTAAGAGGTACCTATAGTGGGATAAAGTTTTCGCTATGCGTACAGCTCAAACATAACCTCAAAAAGTTTGAATCTTGTTATACATTAGTTTAAGAAGTAAATCAACACAATAATGAAGTGACTACGTAGCTAACATCATAAAGAATACTAATGAAGTAATGCTTTTATCACCTTAACCGTTCATCGTAGTTTTTTACTGCTGTCCCACTTCTGGTCCCACAATAGGTTTTGTCCCAGTACTGCCTCCTTTACCTTATATATCCATATAATATAGCAGAACGCAAGAAGAGAGAAAAAAGAAAAGAAAAATAGAGCACGCGCGCGTGCGCTCGCACGAATGGATAGCTATAAAATTGAGGGAAAAAAGCGCGGGCAAAGGACCGATGAAATAGTGCGCACGAGTCGGGCGCCAGAGCTAGAGAGAAAGGGAGGAACGAAAAACAGATACAGGCGCGGGAGAGTAAAAAGAAAAAGAACGACAGCTCGCACGGCTAGCAGCAGCAGCAGCACCTGCGCGATGGAAATTGGCAAACGCGAGAGTGCAAGCGAGGATTAATACGCACGCGCCGAGTGAATTTAAAAGACACGCTCTCTTCCTCTTCTCCCCCTCGCTCCATCTCTCTCCGCGCGTCGATGAAGAAAAAGTGCTGCAGCGAGAGAAACGCATCGCGCGTTACTGCAGCGGAACGGATGGATGGGTCAGTGAGAGAGAGCGAAAGAGAGCCTCCCGTATAATGAAATCTTCGCGGACGTATGTTTCTCCGAGAGAGGATTTCCCATCGCCGCGCTCTCCTTCCATCAACGCTCCGTAGAGAGCGAGATCGAAGAGGGAGCAGGAGAGAGAGACGGACGCGAGGGACATTATACGGGCCGACGTATACCGAATGCGCGCGCGCGCGTGTGCATATGTATGTGTCGTCGGTCTGTCCCGTGGGCGCAGCCAGGGCGGCAGCCGAGAGGAGAGGCAGACAGGCAGCATAGGGGTCGGCCTCATTTTATGCAAATCGCACGGAAACGCCTGTTAGGTGTCCACCGAGAGGGAGAGAGAGAGAGAGAGAGAGAGAGAGAGAGAGAGAGAGAGAGAGAGAGAGAGATGGAAACACGCCGCGGCGACGGCAGCGGCGACGGCACACATACCTACGTGCAGCGAGTAGTCCGATGAAAATTCATGCCTCGCTTGCCGCCGCAGCCACAGCTCTCGAGTCGGTCCAACACACTATACTACCTTCCTCTCTGTCTTTGTCCCACTCTCTCCTGTACCCCCCCCCCTCCTTGTCGTTTCTTTTTCCATCGTCTATCGGCGGCTTGTTTCGCTGCGGGAGATCGTCGTCCTTTTGGTCCAGTGTCAAACGCATCGGGTGGAACGCGCGCGCGCACCCGAATAACTCGAATTTCTTTCTGTCGCTGCCGCGCATGACTCTCTTTTATCTCGCGCGCGCCGGTTGATGAATATTTATGCCACGCGCAAGCGTACGTGCATGCGTTGGTGCGTGGGTGTATTGATCCCCGTAGATAAGGCTGATGATGATGGGACACAGGGAGGGGGGAGAGGGGCGGAGACGAAAGGATCAAGATGATGGTCGTACGTGTGGTCAATGATAGGCGTGGCAAGTGAGTGGTATTATCTCGTTGCTGAATTTTAATAATGGAAGAAAGGGGGGAGGAAAGAAATTGAGGCTATGATTTCTAATAGATACTGATGTTATCGTATATGACGAGTACTTACGGAGTATACTTACAAGTTCGTAAGGATGTTCGTCACGTATTATTTCAAGTCAAAAGTATTTATATATATGGCATCAACGATTCTACACACGAAGTCTTCAATTTGAGCTTTGAGTAAATTCGACGAGTAAAAAAGTTAGGGAAAAAACTAACAAAAATTTACGGATGGGTAACTTACTTAACCAGAATGTGCTCCAAGTTTTTATTGAATCAAATCTGTAAATAAAGTTATATATACTTTTGGGAGAAAAAAATTTGTGCGTATTTTTTTACGAGATTCAAAAAAACTTTCTACTTTAATAGAAAAAAAAGGTACAAAGAGAAAGCTTTGTAAAATATGCTTTGGTAGAAAACTTACCCAAACTCGGTGAACTAATAAACCTCGAAATATAAACGTCGTGTTTAATAAAAGGCAAATCAAATGCGACAAAATATAAATGAAAGCGTAAATTCGATCTATTAATAATCGGACAAACCAATTACGCCTCGCTATAATAGTGTCATATTCTATAAAACAAGTGAAATCCTTTATCAAACTTCGACCCTTGTTAGCGGATGGACAAATACTAATTTCGCCGCCTCTCGATCAGATCCCACTGCCAATTACGCATTGTACTATCGCCTACAAAAATATATAGCTCTGATAACGGACAAATTAAATTGAATCAAAACGGGGGACGATTTTGACGACACATACGTCGCATCATCGTATTATGTGTGAATCACCGGGATACGGAATCTATAATTAAATAAAACTGAATGGACGAAGGCGTATCAAATTGGGTCGCATGCAGTGCTCATCAAAGATACATTAATTGCTAAATTTTGATTGCTGAGTAATAACGCGAAGTCCGTAATAGTCGATGATACAAAAAATATAACAAGAACACGCAAAATACAAGTAAGTATAAGAAACAAAAAAGGAGAGGTTAATATATTCTCTTTTTTGCAACGTCAATATAAACGGGGGGGTCCAGAGTTTCGACGATTCATTATAAAATTGAAGTCAACTACAGACGTTTTTCAGTTCGACATATGGTAATGCAGATTGTTCTTAATTTCGGAATCCTAAATTATGAATCATATTTTTGAATGTAACAGTTCACCTGCTTTCCAAAACATCGAATTTCATCAATACGATCTCAAAACAAATATAACCTGTTTCTAATGATATATTTCGAAATGTCTATATTGTACCCCTATTAAAATTCTATTAATGAAATTCGATATTTTGGACATTAGGTGAAGTGTTACCTTCGTAATATGATTTTCGTAGTTTAGAATTTCGAAATTAAGAACAATCTGCATTATCATATGTCTAACTGAAAAGCGTCTATAGTTGACTTAAATTTTATAGTGAATCGTCGAAACTCTGGACCCTCCCCCCTTCAACTACAAAATAAACACATGATTTTTCTCTCAGTTTATAGATAAAACATATTTGAATTTTTAACAATAATTTTAGTGCATTTTAAGAACATATTTAATCTTAAACTCAATTATATTTGAAATAAATTTATATGGGAGGATTTCATTATTTTGCCAATTTTAAACATAAAATGTGTATATTCAGAAAAATATACACTATATATGAAAATGACAAACAGTGCACAAAATAATAAAAAAAAAAATGTTATTCTTGGATATCTCGGTATCTTGTCAGCTAGGTATTAATTGGTAACAGCGATAAGATAGGTATAAGTAATATTACGTCAATATACGTCATATTTCCCATTTCGAATACGTTTTTACGTAATAGGGGAGACTGGGGTAAAACCGGATACTTTTTGGAAATTGTTTATTTAAAATAGATAACAAAATAATAACAATGTTTCACACTAGAATTGTTTTTAGTTTACATTCAGGTAACTGAAAATCCACTTGATTAGCCAAAAAAATATTTGTGAAAAATGTTATTAATAATTTACGAAAGTATCCAATTTTATCTCGTAAAAAACTTATCGGAGTAAAACCGGATACTTTTATTATTCTTTCCAAACTGAATTTTAACCCATTAAGTGGCAAACATCCATGGTTGCAACGCTTCGATTTGACATTATGTCATTCGTCCAATTCTCAATGGATTTTGATGAAACTTGGTTTCCTTATGTTTCAGGGTATGCTCTTTCTAAAAATCACCAAGTTTTTTTCAAAAAATGTACAGAAAAAAATATATGGCCGATTTTTTTGGAAAAAGTCGAAATTTTTTTCAATTTTTTTTCAAATTTCGCTCTGCCAAAAAAAAGGGACCTTAAAGTATACTCCCTAAACAATTTTTTTCGCGACATGAGACGATAATCTTTCAAACACACTTGATTTTATTCAAAAATGTTGATTAGAAAAAAAAATATGGCGGTTTTTGTATCGTAGTGTAATATAAAACTTCATGATTTTTTTACTCAAAAAATATCAAATATTGGAAAAAATTTTATAGAACAAAAAGTGCTCAAAATTGATCAAGGAACACGTGTGAATTTTCCCGGATCGATTTGGAAAATTTCGGGAAAGTTGCAAATTCGAATTTACCGAAAAATTAAAAAAAAATGCAATTTCTTTCTGAAAATGTTTTTTGGCCAATCCCAAGTAAAATGTTCTATAATATTTTTTTAATAAGTATCTTTTTTAAAGAAACAAAAATTTTGTTCGGAATAAATCCCTTCTAAAAGACTTTAAAAAAAACGTTATAGTAAAGTTACAGTGGTAACTTGAGTTATATTTTTTAAAATAGCAAATGGTACCGGAAATATCCGATCCGAAATATGATTTCGTCGTAACTGATTTTAATAAATTGAAAACTGAAAATTATTATAATTTTTTAAAATTATATCTTGCTTATTTGTGTTGGTAATGTTCAATTAGTAATATTGAAGTAATCAAATCTATTTCAAAATAAACAATTTTAAAACTCTTCTGCTCAAAAATTATAAAAAATACTTATTGAAAAAATATTATAGAACATTTTACTTGGGATTGGCCAAAAAACATTTTCAGAAAGAAATTGAATTTTTGTTGAATTTTTCGGAAAATTCGAATTTTCAAATTTCCCGAAATTTTCCAAATCGATCCGGAAAAATTCACATGTGTTCCTTGATCAATTTTGAGCACTTTTTGTTCTATAAAATTTTTTCCAATATTTGATATTTTTTGAGTAAAAAAATCATGAAGTTATATATTACACTACGATACAAAAACCGCCATATATTTTTTTTCTAATCAACATTTTTGAATAAAATCAAGTGTGTTTGAAAGATTATCGTCTCATATCGCGAAAAAAATTGTTTAGGGAGTATACTTTAAGGTCCCTTTCTTTTTGGCAGAGCGAAATTTGAAAAAAATTAAAAAAAAATTTCGACTTTTTCCAAAAAAATCGGCCATATATTTTTTCTGTACATTTTTTGAAAAAAAACGTTGTGATTTTTAGAAAGAGCATACCCTAAAACATAAGGAAACCAAGCTTCATCAAAATCCATTGAGAATTGGACGAATGACATAATGTCAAAGCGAAGCGTTGCAACCATGGACGTTTACCACTTAATGGGTTAAGCGGTATTAGACATTCTAAAAATAATACAAACATGTAAAAACGTTGTTTAATGAAGAAATCTTTTATTAATAATTATAAATTAACGTTTTTTTATGAAAAATCACTGAAGCCATATTTTCTTCTGATCAGTTTTGCCGGGAAGACTTTCTAATATATTTATGCATTTCTGTACCAAAAAACAAATTAAATTTATATGTATAATGTATGAACAGCGCACTAAATGTTTATTATTAGTTTATTTCATCATTACATTAAAATAAAAGAGAAAATAAGCTATCCGGTTTTACCCCAACCTAAAGTATCCGGTTTTATCCCAAAGTTACTGAAAGAATATGTTGCTTACAGGAAGATTATGCGCACTATGACCTGTTACGCTAAACACGGTTTTGCGAGCTAAGAAATCTTTGACCTCTTATAAAGTCAACACGAGGCTATTTTTGCACTACATCGCACTAGTAGTAACCGTGAAATTGAGAAATTAAATCTCGGCCCTACGTTAGTTCAATAACGACGTGAATCACAAGCTTGGACATCAAACAAATCTTTGCGTAAAATGAAATCGTTTTTTATGTAATATACTACTAGACTATCTCAAATTTGAAATTTGAATTTCATAAATATTAATAACACTAGTCTAATAAGACAATTTTACTTTGCAATTGTGCATACTCAATTGTCTTCGAAGGATTCTTCATAGGAACACCTTAAAATAACCTACTATTTTTCCATAAATTTTATCAATTCAATAAAAAATGTGTTCAAAACTTATTTAGAGAATGCATTATCAAAAAAAATATACATAGATAAAATACTTACTTTGTGTTAATCAAAAAATATACATGTGCATAACATTCATAACAATTTCTTATCATAGTCACATATCACTCATTTCGTTATTTGTACACATTTCTTATTACTACCACATCTCATGAAGCCAAAAAAGTGCTTATTCAAGACATCTGGATCCGCAGATGTTTACGGATTACTCGTAATGTTGAAAATCTCAATTTCGTTTATATGTAAGTTCGAGTCATCCTGAAGTTTGTGCTTAAAGGAATAATCATACCTCGGATCAGAGAATACCGAAGGTATGTGTATGTATGACATGCGATCTCACCACATACCACTTAAGGTTTCTCCTTAAGTGTCATTTGCAAACAAAATCAATGTCCGGATACTAGAAATTAACCAGGAAGAAAAATATTTTCTCGGAATGATTTTGCGGCGGGGATGAAGACCGTAGGTCTGTAACCATTAGTTTCGATTATTTGTTGAGCATATATTCTATGCAAGCTCGAAGGTAGGAAATGAGTCAAGTTTAAAATTCGTGATTGTGATGTGCTGTTAGAAAGGGTAAAGATATAAGATGTAAATTCAAGAGGGTATTTATGCGAGTTTTGTGAGAGTTAAATATCATTTAATGCTTAAGTTTTTTATGATAAAAGTGGAACTAGCGGTCGGCTAATTATCAAGAGAAACTGACTCATGTCAAGTATCTGAACGTTAATATCCTTAACTACGAAGCGAAGGTAATGGAGATGAACATTGATAGATTGAGCATTTGAATATCGCAGGTTAATGAAACGCATTCATATGATATCCAATGTCACTAATTGCTATTGTCGATGTGGATAGATTCATTCCCATTTTTTCTTGGAAAAAGTAGACAATTGGATTTATCAAAGTCTAATCGTGTGTGTGCGCGTGCATGTGCGTGTGCACGCGCGCGCGTGTGTATGTGTGTTTGTGTGTGTTTATGTGTGTGTGTGTGTGTGTGTGTGTGTGTGTGTTAGTGTGTGTGTGTGTGTGTGTTTCTTACAACTTTTATAGAGATATGATTATAGTGTGCCGCGCCTTTGCAATCTTTAGCTTCGTCAACAAACTGGAAAGTCATACCATATGCAACTCAGCAGTTTCCTACTCTCTAAAGTTGAATTAGTGAAAATTGCTCCACCATTTCAATTAGTAGAAAAAACTTCTAATTTATTAGTGAATATTCACTATTTCATTTAGTAGTTTATTAAAACTACTATTTTGATTAGTAGTTTTTACTAATTTAATTAGTAGTTTTTAAAAAACCACTAATAAAATAGTGAATATTCACTAATAAATTAGTAGTTTTTTCTACTAATTGAAATGGTGGAGCAATTTTCACTAATTCAACTTTAGAGAGTACGATCCTGCTTGATTACTGGGAAGTTACACCGAGAGAAAAGCGTACGGCAGAAATAACTATTTGACATAATAAATAGAAATCTTGTTAAATTTACGGGGTTTTTGAGAAACCTACACTACAATATTTAGAAGAGAACTGTAAGATTTTGGATATAAATGCGGTCTGTTATGACAAGTCTTTCATACTTAAAATAACAAGATTTTCTAGTAATTTTTACAAAAAATGTATGATATTTGTATTCCAATTTATAAATATACTTAAAAATATGTCATCATTTACCATTTTTCATACTTAGATTAATTATATTTTGAGTTATAACAACCCTGGTGGAAATGTGTCTATCTGCAAATCGGCCCCGGTAAAACGCTTTTTCTCCCATTATTCGCACATTTAATAGATTGAACATAACCTCCAAATTTTCGTTTTAAGTTTACTTAAAAAATTGACGTTAAATTGGACGGTATTCAACTGTAACTGACAGCTTACTAAAATATAAACAATATGAGCAGACAGAAAAACCATTTACAGCAGTCCTTTTGAAGATATTACGTAGAATGTATTTATTGCCATTAGATTCTGTCTCTCTCACTCCTTGTCATAACAACAGGCCTTCTATTAGCCATTTCTAGACTAAAAAAACTGATCAGTTTTAATACCTTTAAAATACTCAAGAACAAGCTTGCGCTTGTCTTCGCAAAACTCATTCTATTTTTCAATCTATTAAATGTTCGAATAATAGGGAAAAAAGCGTTTCACCGGGAGCTAGAAACTGGACAAGGAAAATTACCATTTTATAGCAAGTTTCTAATATAAATAGCCAGTTATTAGTTAGAAAATGATTTGGATTTCCACCAGGGAATTACGATATTTTATGTTTGTGCCATTATTGGGCCATTCAGTCTGGTACTTTTATAGTAACGATTACAAGAATTTTATCTGGGTGTAGAACCATATCATGAACACATGACTCTTAAAATATTATGGATAATATTTTAGTGGAATTTTTCAGCTAACTTATCTTGAAGAACGACACTGAATATAGGACGATATTATTGCATGAAGCATCAACATCAACATTATCAGTTTTAATGATAACGAAATTATTGCCTATATAGCAAATTTAATTGGCTTTTAATTAAACCATATACAGGGCATAATGATTTGAACAGTAAAGCGCGAGAGCGCTTTACCTTCACTCAATTATGAACCTATCATTAATAATTCATGCGCGCACACGAGCTACAAAATAAAGTCAGAACTCAAACGTATTCTTGATATAATACGACTACAGTGGCTTATATAATTCTGTGGCTATATTTGTAGATAATACGCCGTGTCATCAATTAATAATGGTATATCACTTATCTAAACTTACATTCTCCTCTTCCAAACTCCCATGCACACTCATTTCCGATATAAAAAATCATCTCCCATGATACAACCGTTCGATTTATAAGTACAAGTGCGAAGAAAAATAATTCTATCGAACGCATAAACGGAGACACTTGCGCGCTTCACAACGGACATCAATTTTATATATATATAGATATAAGAAATACACGAGGACTTACCGCGTGATCAACATCGACGCGCTGTCGGCTCATTTTGCCGAAATGCCGGCGTTATTTCGCTCAGCGGATTTTCCATCGAATATCCGAATGAGAGAACTGGGAGGGAGGAATCGAACGTACGCGCATGCCACAGCTGTACGCGCACACAGGCTCGATTTATCGAAGCGAGGGTGGAAAGGGGCTTTTTTTTCATTCGTCGGGGGATAGATGGGTCGGACGTATGCGCGCGTTATCGTTATTTGCAATTCTCGACCGGTTAATGCGTATTGTCGCCCCGTGGAATTGGATGGAATTGATTTTATTGGATTTTCCGTCTCTGCCCCCCCCCCCTCTTGCTCTGCATGCAACTCTCACGGTGCCGATATATGTACTACACTGCTTCTCTATTCCTCTCTCTCGCCCTCGCTCTTCTCTCAGATCTCGTCTTCGTCTTCGTCGTCTTACCGCATTGTCTCACTTGCATTGCAGATGGCCCTGGGCGAGTCCTATGCCATTCTCGAGATTTAGTCCCCCACCTGTCCCGCGAGATTTAGTTAAGGTTTCATGACCGCCTCGCGCACAGATGGCCGAGAGAACAGCTCTGTATACGGAACGCGCGTCGTGATGGGCCGCCACAGTTTGGAGAATTTTCTTTCGATTACTCCCGTATGGTGAATTATGTGTGTTCTATCTGGAGATTAAATGTTTGTGAGTGGAGAATGTACTTACCGATCGGGGAAATCATCTGTTATCGATTTTTTGACAGTTACCACGCGAGAACTAACGGTGCTGCTCTGGATATGCAATAAGTAAAGGTAAACACTAGAATGGTTGCATAATAGTACATTTCGACACTGGTGTGGAAGGTGATGATTTACTTCATGTGACGTTTTTCGCACGAGCGAAGCGAGTGCGAAAAGTCACATGAAGTACATAATCAACTTCCGCACTCGTTTCGAACGGTATTTTATACCACGAGCACCGAAAAATCATACCAAAATTGTGATTTTGAGGTTAGAGTGGTATAAAATACTACAAATAGCCAGTATATGTACATTCGCAGTCGGCTTTTTAAAACTTGAATTATTAATTTTTTATGTTAATGTTCAATATGAGAAAATAAAATTAAAAAATTTTTTAGAAGTTAACGAACGATTTAAAAACTTGAATCTTAAATAATTATATTGATGTAAGCTCAGAGACGGACAGCGTGCGTGAGGAAAAACTTGAAAGGAGGGTAATTAAAACGCGTAAAAATAGAAATTAAATTGGAAACATCCTTCCTCTTTCTTCATACGGTAAGTAGAGCATAAAACAAAAAAATAATAATGATTCGAGGAATGCGCGTAAGGCAAAAAGTAAGTCGATTAAGATTCGTGACGTAGACAATTTCGCGTGATAAATGAACTCTGAAAAGATAAAACAAAATAATGGTTTCAGTAAGCGAGAGGTTTTACTGTAATTGGAACACGTGCGAGATTCTCGTGACGAAAGTTTCTCGCCCTTTCCACCATTGACTTCGAAAATTTTCTTCGAGTCTTCCCTTTCTTCTCTTTCTTCATTGAGCGAAGTAAGTCCGCATTGAGCGAGGGAGCGGAAGACTTCGTATGCCAAATCGAGGCAATCGTCTCCTAGAGAAACTGGCACGGTGTCCAGGCCAGGAGGTCCGTCTACGGAGAAGTGCAGAGAGCGAGTGTGCTCCGAAACTTTAGAGCACAAGAAAATACCTCCATTGGGTAGAGGGGCAAGCTTTTCTTGTTCGCTTAGTTCGCAAAATCAGCAGGTGAAGCTGCTGTCCTTCCTAAGGCCACAGGCGCGGTCCGTCAAACGAGCAGCAACGCGAGCTTCCGCGAAGCTCCCGAGGTGTCTCGATGCTCGAGACTTGCTGGGAAAAAGTCGTGACGACTAATCCCAGTATACTTTCAAAGCGTACTTCAATATATTTTAAACGTATCATCTGCATCATATACTAGGTTTTGTATAATTGTTATGTTGATACGCAGCATCACAAGAAAGGGTGATTTGAAAAAATAACTAAAAAATTAATCTGAAACAAAATGGCTCGTTATACTTATAAACTCTATGTTTCCAAAAAAGGAGCATACCTTTATACAGTAACGAACATCAAAATTTTTTAAAAGTATGGTAGAACATCCATATTAATTATTACGATGTTTATTTATTATTGTTTCAACAAAAAATTAAAAAATGATATACGTCATTTACAGTATATAATTCTCTCTAAAAATGAATAAGTGAAAAGTCGGGCACTGGTACCGATAAGTGAAAAAATTTACGAATTTTTAAGTGAATATTCACTAATATAATGCAGGGAAAATTCCACTGCTTCAATAAATGAATATTTACTAAAGTATTGATAGACTTTGGCACTTATTCGCACCAGTGAACGACTTTTCACTTATTCATATTTAGAGAGTTGATATATACATAGTGTTACACTGTTACGTACATAATCCCTCTATAAAAAATGCATCCTTGGCATGGTCGACGCCATGTTGCGACGCCATGTTGATTTTTTCTCGAATATCTCGAATATCTCGAATATCTCGAATATCTCGAATATCTCGAAATCTCGAATTTTTTGGCGCATGCGCAAATGCCCTATAGGGACTTAGGGAGTCTCTACAACCGTGCAGCGCGCGTGTGTGCGCTCGCCGTGTATAAGGTATACCTATATATAGGAGAGCGCTATATATAGGTATACCTTATAGGAGAGCACTATATATAGGTATACCTTATACACGAGAGGACATATGCACGCGCAAAGTTATAGAGACACCCTTAGAGTTATGGTGGAATGGTATAGAGATAGCGCATGTGTTGTGAGCGGGAAAATATGATACATATTAATTGATAGAAATTTATAATCAATTGATAAATCGATGAAAAATGTTTATTTTAAAAAAAATATTTATTCATTACGTGTGTGTGTGTGTGCCTGTATGTGTGTGTGTGTGTGTGTGTGTGTGTGTGTGTGTGTGTGTGTGTGTGTGCGCGTGCCTGCGTGCGTGCGTGCCTGCGTGCGTGCGTGCCTGCGTGCGTGCGTGCGTGCGTGCGTGCATGCGTGTGTGTGTGTGTATGTGTGTGTGGGTGAGTGGGTGGGTGGGTGGGTGTGTGTGTATGTAAACACTCGATATCTCGAAAACCATTTCACCTATTTTCGTCGGACAAAGCTTATTCTCTTGGTCCCGAAAAAATACTCCGTTTTAATTTTTTATCGATTTTCTTTTTTTTTTATAACCAAAAAATCTTTAAACTACCTACGTTTTCTGTTTTTAATTCTCAAATTATCTTTAGTATGTCATGGAAAATGTTCTTATAATTCATAAATTAATTTTTCAAAAAATATTTGATTATCGACTCAAAATTTTATTTACTTATTACGCTTATTGAAGATAATATTTGGTATAAATTTCAAGAGATTATCTTCATTTTTTTTTTGAGAAAAAAATTATTTAAAAAAAAAAAAAACCCGTTTTTACTGACACACGATGACAAGAATAAAAACCAATTAATCGTCCTGAAATTTGGTACAGAGGATATAGATTTTTTATATCTCCAAACTGTTCATTGCGCAAAAAAATTGAACTGTCACGACCAAAGATATTTAAGGTTGAAAGTTTTTTAAAAATATTTTCGAATAGCGTTTTTCAGACAATATTTGATAGATAGAGAAACCTTTGTATAATACAATTAATTATTGTCATATAAAAAATTAAAAAGAGGAATAAATACATTAGTTTGAGGAAGCTAAGTGCCAATGTATATTGGGAGCGGTTTTTTATTAGTGATGATGGTCGGATTAGTGTAAGGATCTTTTTATTTAGTTAAAATTAAAAACACGGTTTTCTCAATATAAAAATATTCATCTTGAATTTTATACCTTCACTTTGCCTTTTTATATGTTTAACATTATTAAACACAGAAAACAGATATTTTCATAATTATGTTATTGTTTATCTATCTTAGTGGCAATTTTACTTATTGAACAAAATCACAACATGAAAAAAGCTTATTTAAATGAAATTAAACTTGATTAATCTTTATCATTGTAGTGACATTCTGATACTATAGAATTAAAAGAACCTTTAAATTTGTTAAAGCAGGAAACTATGGAATGGAATGAATCACTAGAACTAAATTCAAAAGATAAAGACAAATCATATCTTAAAATAACAAATACTTCTTCATACATACATTTTTTAGTCAATAAAACTATAACATAGCTTGATGAAAAACATCATATGTTTAAATGAATTCAAAATAAGTGCATTAAGGTTGTATTGGCCGTAAGATCTCATTTAAAAATTTAAGACAAATATTTTGGTCGTATAATTTGTCGAAAACACTAATATTCTACAGAACTAAGAGTAAACAAATATGTAAAATGTCTTTTAGAACTATGAAGAACACTTTACATCGGTTTTAGAACATTGCATTGCTCATTTCTTTCACTTTTTAGTATGACTGTACGCCTTACTACACAGTTTTTATGCTATAACTTTGATGTGAGTACCAGTCGTTACCGACGATTGCAGGGATCCGTTTTTCTCAATCAATTTTAAATTTTAAGAAAATATCGCTCTGGTACGTTATAGTTGACTATCAAATCTATAACGTGTCAGAGAGATTTTTTGTCAAAATTCAAAATTGAATGAGAAAAACGGATCCCTGCAATCGTCGGTAACTGTGGGGCCTCGCATCGCCTTAAGGGGGTTCGAAAGTCAATTAAAAATTCAAATTTCGCGCCACAATATAGCAGACGAAAAAATAAGTAATTTGCCTATAACAAGTAGTAAAAACAATATTACGGAAAATCAGGACTGCATTACCCTCCGTTACATTATTATCTATCATTTTACAAAGTTTGAAGTTTCTATATAAATATTTCGCTGAATGGCATTTGAATAATGTCTCAAAATCAAATAATTCAAATGCCATTCAGCGAAATATTTATATAGAAACTGCAAACTTTGTAAAATGATAGATAATAATGTAACGGAGGGCAATGCAGTCCTGGTTTTCCGTAATATTTTTTTTACTAATTGTAAATTTTTACTAATTGTTATAGCCAAATTACTTATTTTTTTGTCTGCTATATTGTGGCGCGAAATTTGAATTTTTAATTGACTTTCGAACCCTACTAGCTCGCAAAAGCAATTCATTTCAATTGCAATCGATTACAAAGGTTTTCTTTTACGTATACACAAATTTACAAGAACTAAACACTATTTTTTCAACTTAATTTTTTCAATAACTACGACGAGTCTAGCCATATTCAGAGAATCTCCATAAGAACCCACGTTAATTTTAAACTACAATATCTCGAAAACTAGCACGCAAATCATATTCAAATTTGCCAGAGACGTTTATAATGATATTATTGACCTACTGACGAAACTTTATTGATCTGACATTATTTTTTACATGTAGTCCATACAACCTTAAATAATGAATTGAATAATAACATTTCTCTTGTAAATAAAAAAGAAACCGTTCATTAATTATGCAGCTTCTTTTGTAACTTAAAAAAAAAAAATCAGCGCGCGAAGCGCGCGTGTCGAACTCTAGTAGTAATTAAATAATAAAGCGTGAAAAACAAGCGACGAGCGAAAAGCGAATTCACCGACCTGCAGTTTGTAGTCTCGCGCTCAACCACGGAGCTAACGTCGCGCGATGCCATGTCGAGTGCATCGCGAGATAGATGTTCTTTTGCTGAGTCGACGATTTCTCGTCTTCTACGTTGTCTAAACGTCGACGGAAACCTCAGCGACAATAGCAATTTAAGTTAAATATTAATTTACCTTAACATAAATTAGAAATAATAAGATTTATTTAACACTCAGCATATGCCTATATGTAATACATGGCCATTACTGGGCACTAATAAAGTGGATAACATTGAGGAAAAAAGAGATTATTACATTTTAAATTATACTTAGCATCCAAAACGTTTTATGAACCCGAAAGAAGAAGTTGAAATTCTTAAAAAAATATTACATCAACTCTAGAAAATAAACGAGAAGACAAAACTTACTGAAAATAACTTTTAACACTCTGATTGTTCTTGCAATACTAAATTCTAATGTAACTCGAAATGTACAAAACTAATTTAGGTACTTAGAGCTTGTCAAAATATGAAATAGAAAATATGAAAGTTATCAATAACGGCAAATTTAATAAAATAAGTAGAAAAATCGCGATTTCATCACACATACAGTAGTAGAAATTGGGAAAACTTACGTTTTATCATTATATTTTTATAAATTCTCGATGGTGATATCAATTTTAGAGGTTTCGTATTAATATTTTATCTAGAGACTCATAACAATTCTGTTTTCAAAGTGATTAAATGACTTTTACTAAAATTATCGCGAAATAAATTTTTATAAAACTCTTTTTTAGGTGAATAGTGAAGGAAAAGATTTCTAAATTTAACGAATTATATGTCTTTGTATAGGTCATAAAAAACAAATTATCATAATGCTTCTTTAGTTTCTAAGATGTAATCTATGTACGACAAAATTACATTTTAACGAATATTTAAGAACTAAATAAAACGATAAAAGTTTGATTTTCGAATTGTTTACAATTTTATCCCACATTAAGTGCATTTTTATAGTATATGAAAAAATACTAAGATATGAACAAATGGAGATATAAAGTTTTAAAAATCGAAATATGAATGTAAAACAAAAATCACTTTTGATCGAAAAAAGTAAGAAAACAAAAAAAGGTTCTTGTCTAGTCAAAATAAACTTATTATATCCTAAGTTAAAAATGTGTACACACACCTTCGCAAAGATATTTTCTAATGATAGAGTATTTTCTATTAAAATGTATTTCCAACATGTTCACAGGGAAATTTTTGTTTACTATCAAACGATTCTTCTAGCAGATTTTGCACTTCCTCAAGCCGAAAATCCCGAAATGCATTTTGCTTTCGGACTCGACCACAATCGAGTCAAGAAGTGCAAAACATTTTCGGACTCGACCTCAATCGAGTCCAGAAGTTTACAGAATTTTCGGACTCAACCACAATCGAATCCAGAAGTGCACAGAATTTTCGAACTCAATAAGAAATTAAATTCCCTACTTATGGACTCAAGTATTTGCAACTCTTCCCGGCTGTTTGCAAAGTATTTGTGAAATTAAATACCTCACTGCCATCGTCGGTCCCAGTAGAGAGATTCTTTTCGTATACAACTTTATTAAATCTACCAAAATATAATAAAATGACGGATGCACAATTTGAATAAAGGGTATTGTGTAAAGCAAATATAAATAAAAATTATTTGTAAATATATATTTAAATAAATAACTTATTGTTATAATTTCTGACTCTGTTTTCGTTTACTTTTAACTTTACTTTTTTATGGGGTCAAGGTGAATCATTTCATTGTGAAAGTCTGTCCGCATATGCGTAACTTCGTGTACCAACAAAAACTCTTACTTACGCGTGTCTAAAAACCCTTTGTGCAGTGTTTATGTGGTACCTGAAAAATGTTTTATTGGTGTGTGCAAAAGGATCTCAAATTCATGATCAGCGAGACAGAAAAAATAAATGAAAAATACGTTCGGACTCGCTTTTCATTGAGTGCAAAGTATTTTCGGACACGATAAGGAATTATTTTTTAGTATTTGCAACTCTACTTCTAGGAAGAAGCAAATCTATAACATACATAAGTGTTGGGATATTAGTAAAACAACGATGATTCTGATCGCTATTTGTGTATTAAAAATGTAATAAAGCATATTGAAGAATCGGGCATAAAGCATAAAAAAATCCACACATCATTCATATTCAATGATTATTAAAGATTACTTACAAGCGATGATGCTGAAAAAATATTGTCGCTTTCAACTGGAAATCTCGTATCCTTTGACGTCCGTATTCTTCTTCTTCTTTTGTTGGAAAAATTTGAATTTGGTTTATCAAAGCTTTTCCAATAAAAATTGAAAATACAAATAATAAAAATAGACACATAAAAGACAAAACATAATATTCGAATAGCAAAGTTGAAATGGTTTAAATAGTTAAAAAAAAATACACAATCAATAATGTTTAATGTTAACGTCAAGTTTATTTCTCTGTACATTGCATTGCAATTATTTCCTTAGTCTTGTATATCGTACATAAGTAATCCTTTTAATATCAAGCGAAACTACTATTTACACTGAATTCCACTATTGATGAATGGTACGCCGACTACATTAATGGCTAAACTCCTGCCTCTCTTTTTTTTTCTTTTATGTCACTTAAGGTAAAGTACCCAAATGCGGAACAATCTGAAAATGGGACCGAAATCGGGACAATAGTAAAATAACGATACTATAAAATGTTAATAGGGTAACGGCATTACTTTTTAGAATTATTTGTGATATTAAATACGTATTCACGTCAATGTTGTTTTAATTTACTTTTTGAATTGATTGCAAACGACATAAAAACTTTTCGAGATTACACTTTAGTAGCGTGAGTAGTCAAATCTTTGTCCGACTTTAGGTGCCTCATAGTTCCCTATACCCGAAAGCGGGACACCTTTTAAAAGTATTGTCCCGATATAAGGTTTGAGTAACGTTCCGATTTAGATCCCAACTCGACATAGGGTATCCAGGAATAGCAGTCGTACACATGTTTTTTCAAACTTATTTATTTATTATAAAAAAGTATTTAAATAGGTTTATTTTTGCATAGATTAGTAAGATAGATTGTAAATCAATGATTAGATTAAAAAGCTTTTAAAAATTTCGTTTGTCGGTTCTGAAAACACCGTTTGTTTATGGTTGTACTTCAAATGTGTCCCGCTTTCGGGTACTTTACCTTACATGCTACGGATCATACAAATATTCACTGTCTCTTTTTCTCTCCTTAATGTATCATCATATCAAATCTCTCCAATCGCGCATTGCATCCCAGGTTCATCAACTCCACGTGCACGAACGTGACAAATAAATACAGTTGTGCATCCTCCTTCAATCTCTTTCCCTTTCTTATTTCGTAGCTCTCTTTGTTCTATATAGAAAGAGAATATTCAATCGTGACGAGATGGAGAAGAGTACTTACGTCCGCGAAATCAATTGAATTATTGGGCCACGAAAGGCTGTATGTAAAACAGCATACGTGTAGGTATAGAAAAGGAAAAAAAGAGAGCAACAGAAAGAGAAAGAGAGAAGGTTGATTTTAGATAAAAAGGAGAAAAATTATCACGCACTCGAGTGTAGCCGGGATGCAGTTGGCGATAAATTTTATTTTATTCTTCGCGTGGCTTCTGGATTTTGCTCTTTCCTCCCGTACAGCACACTTTAGCATTCGCTTTTGTTTTTTTGCAAGGTTCTTACATACACACGTCCACACACTTACACACAGAAAAGTTTGCTTGATGTTGAATATCAATCTTTCCATTAGATTTGAGAATATAGGATGTTATACATGTACAGCGCATTCGAAAAAAAAAGTGAAAGTAAATGTAGAAGTTTACACACATAGATTTTGTTTTGTTAATCGTTATGCCAGTTTGACGTCATTGTTCTATAACAAAAATACAAAAATATTCGTAAAAAGGGACACCGGCATAAAAATGTATTCGTTCATTGTCGTTGTACGAAATGCTGGGAATTGCTTCCTCTTTATTTTATACGGTACAGTGCAAACAAAGAAGAGGTTTACATTGAAATATATACCTCTAACGCATATGAAAACTATTTTAATTCCTGTTTCCCAAAATGTTTACTTCTTGTCTAAATATTCCTATTCCTAAAAATAATTCAATAAAATATTAAAAGTATTGCAGTTTGAGAATATTTAATTGCACAAGTTTTCTTAAATTTCATCCAAACAAATTGCTTTTAAATTTTCTTCGAAAGAAACATTTTACGCGACTTGGAACACCTACTTTCAATGGGTTTATGTTATTCTGGATATAGGACAGTTTCAAGAAATTGGCGGTAATCGAAAACGATTATTTTTTGCCATGTAAAATTAATATTGCTTCTATCATAAGATACTACAAAACGTACACAAATCTAACGCTATTCAGACATTCGTTTTTAATTTATGAACATTCAAAGAAACGACATGTCTTTTTGTGAAAATATTCTTAATCTATTGTGTACTGGGCAGATTGCTACATTCTCGCCAAAAAATACGGATACGTAAAAACTAAAATCTGTTTTTTCAACAACGTTGTTTCTCACAAATAAACTCGTTTGGTAAAAACTTTTACCACCATAGCGACACTACCCGGTAACCCCTCAAGCTCGCCCAAAACTAAAAATCACAAAGCGCAACAAACGGCCGATATCCCGAACCGCATAAGAGCTCGCCACGGCACGAAATGAGCGAACGATCCGCGACCGATGCTTTATAACCCGTGGCGTTAGAGCGCTGAGTATAACGTCCATTCCGGACGCGATGATAACGCGGCCGTAACTTTGAACGGCGCGCGCCGCTCGTTGCGCCTCGGTTATACAGCCGCTCCATTAGTGACCTTCTTTTTAAGGTCAACCGCTCACTTTTTTTCACGCCCGTATGATGTTGTTTGCAGCCCCTCCTCCTTCTCCCACGCTATGTGTATATACCTAAACCAGCAGCGGAAGCGCAAACGCGTAAATAACAAAATGCGCGGGGGAAAAAAAAGGAGGAGGCAAGAATTACGTCGCCACTTGCGGTGATTAAGATGTGCAGCGGTGAATTTCAAGAATTTACGAGGACAGCCGCGCGGCGTTTATTAAAAATGCTCCGCTAGTGAGGAGTGCAGCGTGTTGTGTTTCGCTGCGCCACGAGTTTATCGAGTGGAATTATTCGCGGGTATGTGTCGGGGCCGCGCGCTGCTATGATTAATCGACGCGTGTTTGTCTCTTTTTTCGTTTCATTTATGATAGGCGCGATTTGGCAGAATTTTGCGTATTTGCTTTTTTCCTTTTACGGCGTGTTTATAATTACTTGGAAATTCGTTGTACTTTCGTTAAAAATGCCGCGGCATCAAACTTTTTTTTCGTAATTTTCGTCGAATTCGCAGTCAGTTTGGCAGAAAAATACGAAAACTAATAATTCTTCTCAACCGTGAATCTGATTAATTGTGGGAAAGAGTTTCGTCTCACCTATACACAATTCATTATTATTTTCAATTGTTCAAAATTTGTATGCAAAATTTCCGACAAACATTTACGTTTAATCTGTGTTCATTTTTTCCCCACTTACTCATTCCGTACAATTAACAAAACTCAATTAAAAATATACCGAAGGTTTGTATTCTTCTTTTTTTCCCTCCCCTTGTTTTTTTGATAAACCTGAATTTTTAATACCCCTGAAAACGGTGACTGTTATTTCATTTTTTACGAACGCGAGCGAACTCACGCGCGCCAATTACACGGTCCGTGAAATTCAGCGGGGCGTCATTGGGTATTAATCGTCGGGAATATATTACGCGTTTTTACGCGCGCGCGTTCCTCGCATTCATTGTCCGCGTCGCTTTGTAATTTATTGAAAAATAAACTGATAATATCCGAAAAACGTTTGCGCTCGAAAATGAGGACACGCGCGCGCTTTTGCCGCGTGAGAAATGTGCAGTACAATATTTTTAACCCCGTCTTCTTTTTTCGTTCCATGTACACGTTACTATCGAATAACGTTGAAAATCGCTGAGAGTTTACTCTATACACCTCGCAACGATAAAAATTATAGAATAGAACTTACTTCGCAACACTCGTCAACAGTTCGAAAGAGCCAATGAAAATAGGCTTACAAGAACACCTCTCTAATTCTACCCCCAAGAGATTTATTCGATAGTACCTACTTATGACCTACAGTAACCAGCGAATGTATATATATATATATTTATATTTATATTTATATTTTTTTTATATATAAAACAGAAAACAGTTCGTTATTCGCATTAGATGTAAAAAACATTCGTATAATTCATCGCTCATCGACGTACACTTTTTAAGCCTCCGCTCGCTTTTCCGCTAACAACACATAGCGCGTACCTCTTGCCATCATAACCCACACTCGCAGTTTACCATTTACCTACACACACACATATACATCGTGTATACCCATATTTATAATTCATATCCCTTTGTATATTTATGATAAAAAAAAACAGGCAAAACCAAACTTCTTTATATATCAGCGTGCTCACCGCTCGCTTATTTACAAAATTTCAATAGTCTAGCGCTCGCGCACACACACATATACGTGCGAAGTGCAGGTGTATCATCGTGTCGTACACACCGAGTGTATATATACGGCTCTCCCTCGAGGGGAAGGAGGCCGCGCATATCCCTTTCTCTTCCAGGAATTCCGCCCGAAAACTATTATACGCGAGAGGGAGAGAGAGACGCACGCGTGCCTTTGTTCGCCACACGCGAGCGCGTGAATATTTCGAGAGACTGCGGGGTTAACCGACTCCTCTCTCTCCCTCTTGCATCAAAATATTCTCCTCAAGAAAGCCTTTGGCTAGCCGCGCGAGTGCGCATTTTAAAGGAAGACCCGAGCGCGCTCCTTCGCTTCTGCTTCTTCATTTTGAGATAGAGAGGGAGCTTTGAGCCATACGCCAGTGTATCGAGGGATAATTGCGTTGCGCATTCCTATGTGAGCGCGCGTCGTTTGACGATGGGAGAAGAAGACTGCTCGCGCCGGGCTTTTTTTACTTGACGGCGTGTACACATTCTCTCTTTTTTTTTCTTTCCTATATGCGAGAGCGTTGAATGACTTTCGCTCGGAGGAAAAGGGGGAAGGGTCGAGAATTTTACCGAGCTGCCTTGACTTTCACGGTTGAAGGGTGGACTCGAATTCCCGCTAAAATCCTCGGCAGTCTGGAGGGAATCGATACAGTCTTTTTTTATTTGACTTTTTGAAATTGCTTGTTTTTGATTACCCAACGTACGAGGACTTGCCTTTTTGTTTGTTCTTTTGATTAAAAATTGTTTTATTACTTTTTTTAATTTCATTTTCCTTTCTGATTGCCGTTGATCAACGTTTTTATTGATTTACAAAATAATACATCATAGATATCTAATATCTACTTTTGATTATCGCTTGTCCACAAACATCCGCCACACCGTCTCTCCCTCGTTTCCCCAGCCATAAAAGAAAAAAAGAAAGTTACTTAACCCGATTCGCAATAAATAACACGTGGGAGAGAGGGAGAGCGGAAATGGCAAACACATCAAAGTTTGAAATTTATCAAATGGCGCGTAAACGAGTTATCACGGTACGGAGGGTATCCGGAAAGTGACGTCACGTTCCGGTAGCCACGTGATCTATTCTAAGCTATTTAAAGTTGCAATGTGATTAGCGAAGTTCCGCGTGGAGTAGAGGGAGGGGTCGGCTCAACTTCGTCCGAGGGATTGGCTTGGGTCATTGCGGACGCGCGGAGTGCAGCGCAGTAGTTCGTCCCGCCGCGTTTCACGGCGATTTGAAAATAAGTAGTCCCGTTATTCCCTCTATCCCCGTACTCTATATCGCCCGCGCGCAGTTCCAATTATCCGCTCTGCCCCCCCCCCCCCCCTGTTTATCGAACAACCTATTATATATAGAAGTATCGAGAATCAGCGATGCAGCTATATACGCCCCCGGCCAATGTGTGCTTTCCATCTGAAAAGCTCACCGGCCGATCCCGTAATGATTTCATAGACGAACAAACAATGACTCCCCAAAACGTGACTCTCATAGATATATATGTCGATGGAAGCTGCAAGTCAGCGCGGAGAATTAGAAATGGATTATTTGCCCTCTATATCTCAGTCCGGGAGAGATGAGCTGGAGCACGTTCGACTTATATATATGTATAGAGAGACATCGTGGAATCGAAGAAGAAAGCTGTTGCGAAAGATCCGCGGAAACTCGGTCCGAGGTAAGTTTGTCGACACCGCACGCGCGCGGGAGACGTAATAAAAAGAATATTGAAATCCAACTCGCGGCTACCGCGAACTTCTCGAATTAAAAGTAATATTAGGGTATAAACTTTCGCCCCCCCGGTGCGCAGAGAGGTATTCCTCGAACGCATAACCGAGCACCGGAGCCAATATATATAAAAAAAAGAGAAAAAAATCCTCGATTAAAGCAACAATTACCTTAATTAAACAAATACGCGCAAGGCGACCGCGCCACATACGAGCCAATTGAGAAAGCTAATTCGCACTGACAAGGAAAACCGCACGTGTGTGTGAGTGTGTGTTTCTCGACACGCTCGCAAGCCTATTATCGAGCACGAACGTTTGAAAGCGCGCGCACGCTCGCGCACTAATCAAATACAGGCCACGCGTGCGCGCGCAGTGCGAATGTGTGTTTTTCCTCTCGGAAGTAGTTCTCTTTGTGATCGGACGCTCGCGCTCGCGCATCAAGGAAAAAGTACACCGAGTGCGAAGAGAGAGAGGGAAAGTGGCTTGTTAGGCGAACTGGATTGCTGGATACGGTTTTACTGCGTGATTAAAGAACTTGCGCGCGCGTGTTTATATGGCTGCGTGTGAATCGATTTTCATTGGGTCAACAGGGGGGCAACGAGTAGAGAAATGTATGGATATTTTATAGGTTTTGTTGATTTTCTTGATTATTTGGTTATTATTTGATAATTTGTATTGAATTGTATAGCTTTTGGATATTAAATTAACATGTTGCTTGTAGAACGTACTTTTAGACATTTATTGTTACGCGTTAAAATTTAACGGCTGGATAATATTCATGCAATGCTTTCATGAATAATTATTTCAATTTATATAGCATATTGAGGTTATATTAAGCAAAATTATAATTGCTTATTGTAAGACTACAGTCAATCAATTGTTACTATAATTATTTATTATAAAACAACAAGAAATAAATAGTTTACTTTGCAACGTTATTTTAGCTGTTATTTTGGTGATACAAGAGAATTCTTACGCTTTTTTTACTGCGCTACAAAAAGTACTAAAATACTGAATTAAAGTGGAAAAAGTTGAGAAAAAAACATAATTAAAAAATATTCAAAGTTTTTAAGTACAGGAAGCGATAAAAGATTCAACTTTGTATAAAACCAGTGTCTGGCTATGTACAGCACGTATCCACTTGCATACATTTAGTCCAGTGCAAACTTCTACGAGACTTCTTTTAAACCCTTCTTTCACTCAAGAAAGACAAATATTTCTCAAATTGATTACGTTTTTTTTTCTTCGCGGGTGAGAAAGTGTCGGTTAAAAGAACGTGTTAAGTTTCATTTACTCGTTCTCGCGTAAAATCAGATTATTCCTCTTCTAAAATAGATTTCAGATACCAAATAACTGCTGTTTTTACGATCCACGGTATTAAAAAGTTCTCAATTCATCGCAGTTCGGTCAAAGTTACGATTATAATTTAAATCACGATAGATTTCTTCAGTTATCGAAAGCTTCCAAGTTCTCTAGATACACGGTGGAGAACTAACATTATTCTCTCGTTAATGGGTGATTAACGGCTCTGATACCTGGCTGTTCAACAGTAATGAGGTATTGTTAAATCGAGAATGTATAATACTCTGAACTCGAGTTTCTGATGTAAGTGTAATAATGCGAAATGTAATTATCGCTATATGGCCGAATCCATCTCAAATCAGACAGCCCGCGTATGCCTATTTCACCTATCATGTTGAAATAAAAATATTTATGTTCTACTCGAAAAAATATTTTACACGTGTTTTTTTATTTTTTTGTTTCATCAAAATTTCATGCGTTCAGCGATACCGAAAAATTCCGAGAAAATTCTTTCATTGAGAAAAAAAATTTTCAATGTGATTTTCAGACTGCTATTGTTTCAGCAGTTTTTCAAGCTTTTAAACGTGTAACACATAATTTCACTCAGTTTTGAGCCCTCTTTAACGGCCTTAATGTCATTTTCAAAAAAAAATAAAAAATCCACGAGCTATGCACTTTTTACTGAAAAATTCATTTTTTAGAGAAGTGCCTTTTTCTCGAAAACCCCATGTTTTTTTTGCACAATTTTTGTTGTCGTGATAGAGGACGGTAATGCCTAGCTAGACGTATTTGTGAGATTCGGTACTTTTTCCCTGGGATAGCGATCACTAATGAGATAACACACAAACAAATTTTTCACGCTTAACGCTTATATATAGTCAATGATATTAGAGTCAATGTAAAGGTATTTATCTTTGTGCGTATGTAATATACATGTACGTGCGCCTACTTATAGGAGTATATGTACTAGTACATTTGTTCGCTAGATGGATATGGTTTGACTTAACATTTACAAAGAAAAGTTCGGTTTCTGCTATATATCACACATCTCGTCTTATTTAAAACCATCATCTTTTGGAAAATTATTACATATTTACACCTTATCAACTCAACTACGATGTCTCAATATTACTCAACAGAGAGAATCAAATGTGCAGACTTTTAGACAAACACAAACAAATTATTTACAAATCTAGTTCTGTACGTTTAAAACAACTTGAGAATCTTGCTCATCCATTGAAGCACCTCTATCCTCATTTACCTTTGACACCTTCTACATATCTGTGTCAACATTGTTACAATCGTGCTTTAGAATTGGTGAGTAGTACTGACAATGAATTTATAACGGATAATGAAGTTACCGATAACGTAGTTGATAGAGATGAAGATTTTTTACCAAGTACTCCAGAACGCATTGAAGAATTTAATAATGAAATAAGTACATCTTTCTTAGGTTCTGTATCGCCTCTTAAAAGAAAAAATCTTATACATGAAAAATCAATTGAAAATTACGTAACAAAGAAGAAAAAAAAATACTTTCAACATTGTCTAATACCCTTGATGTGAAGTTGAACAATGTTTATGACGTTTCTATAACAGCAAATGAATCAACTGTATGCCATTGTACAGAATGGATACAAAATCTTGGTCTAGCCTTGCAAAAGTGTTCTACGGTATCAGAAAAAATAAAAATTCTGACTTTGCTACCTTCATCCTTTACAAAACATGAAATTTTATCTTTATTTCCAGAAATAACAATGTATATGATCAACAAATCGAGAAATCTTGTTAAAGAAAAAGGAATTTATTCAGAACCAGATGCATATTCAGGCCATCCGATTGATGAAAACATGGAAAAAATTGTTATGGAATATTATTTAAATGATGATTTTAATTGTTCAAGACAAAGTCCTAATAAATGTGACGTTGTTACAATTAAAGTTAACAATAAAAAAGAGAAAGAAGTTAAGCGTTTTCTTACTCGAAGTTTAAAAGAGACGTATAAAGTATTTAAAAATGATTATCCAGAATTGAGAATTGGAAAATCGAAATTTTATAGTTTGCGACCAAAGTATGTCTTACTTAGCCCCATCAAAGAAGTTTGTCTCTGTATCTATTGCGCAAATTATGATTTATTTCTTACGAGCTTAATTAATTTTAGAGGGAGTAACGTCACAGAGTTGGATGAAAGTCGGTCACAAATAATAAATGCAACAATGTGTTCTGAGCCATCTGATTTATGTTATTTACAAGAATGTAAACTATGTCCAGGGATTAAGGGAATTACGTTTCATGTTTTAAAACTGCAAGATGTAGAAGGCACAGAAGAAATTACATATGCTTTGTGGGATAATGGAAACCTGATTAAAAAGACACTATCAATTTCTGCTTTTAAAGATGAACTTTCGGTTTGGACCATGAGGGTTAGTACTCACATGTATGTAAAAATATACAACGCAAAGCTATAAAAACAGAAAGAGAAAGTGCTAAAAAAGACTCACATCATTTAGTTCTTCAAATAGACTTCGCTGAAAACTGGGCTGTGATTCATAATAAAGCTGTTCAAGGAAATCATTGGGTTAATGATCAAATTTCTATTTTCACAGCAGTCTCTTATCAAGGGGATTCGACACAAAGTTTCGCAGTTATAAGTGATGACCGAAAACATGATTCAGCGTATGCTTTGCTAGCAGTACAAAAAATTATAAAATTCTTGAAAGAAAATTGTTGTGATTCAATTAAAAAAATTACCATCGTATCAGATGGCGCTGCGAGTCACTTTAAAAATCGCTTTCAATTAGATGAACTAAAACGAGCACCGTGTGATATAAAATGGTTGTTCTCTGCTACTGGGCACGGCAAAGGAGCTGTAGATGGTGTGGGTGGACTTATAAAGCATTATGCTACTTCGCATAATCTTCGAGAGCCCCTTGAAGAAGCTATTCAAAACGCAAATGATTTTGCAATACATGTTCAAAAATATACTGATGCTATTAAAATAATACATTTACAAGATGCTGAAATAGAACAATTCAGAAAAGAAAAAATATTGATTGGCTTACAACTCCAAAGTATCCTGGAATTAAAAAAACTCATATATGGGTTAAAAAAACATGTGACGATAAAATACATTGTTTGACAGCAAAGACCGCTGATCGTCCGCTTACTGAATTAAGAACAATGAAGCAGAAAAACAAAGGTAGTAAAATAGGTATACAAATGAAAAAAAGGTATAAAAATAAAAAATCAAAAAGACGCAAATAACAAATAAATACATAGTTATGTGTACCTGTATATTACATACACACAAAGACAAATACCTTTACATTGACTCTAATATCATTGACTATATATAAGCATTAGGCGTGAAAAATTTGTTTGTGTGTTATCTCATTAGTGATCGCTATCCCAGGGAAAAAGTACCGAATCTCACAAATACGTCTAGCTAGGCATTACCGTCCTCTATCACGACAACAAAAATTGTGCAAAAAAAACATGGTGTTTTCGAGAAAAAGGCACTTCCCTAAAAAATGAATTTTTCAGTAAAAAGTGCATAGCTCGTGGATTTTTTATTTTTTTTGAAAATGACATTAAGGCCGTTAAAGAGGGCTCAAAACTGAGTGAAATTGTGTGTTACACGTTTAAAAGCTCGAAAAACTGCTGAAACAATAGCAGTCTGAAAATCACATTGAAAATTTTTTTTCTCAATGAAAGAATTTTCTCGGAATTTTTCGGCATCGCTGAACGCATGAAATTTTGATGAAACAAAAAAATAAAAAAACACGTGTAAAATATTTTTTCGAGTAGAACATAAATATTTTTATTTCAACATGATAGGTGAAATAGGCATACGCGGGCTGTCTGATTTGAGATGGATTCGGCCATATAGATTTGATCATTTATATTTTCCGTAATTAATATCTAATCAAGCGAACAATTGGAAAAAAGGTTCATTAATTTCCATCCCCGTCGCAATCCGTGGACAGTGAAAAACCAATTTTCTCCTCGTCATAAACAGCGCATTATAAAATCGTTCAGCAGTGAAGAAATGCAGCGTAAACACCTCTATAATAGAGGAAAGTCAATCAACGATCTCCGTATAACAACTCGACTGGCCTCTGTACACAGACAACCAACTCCGGTTCCCCTTACACGTCGCAACCCAAACAAACACACCGACAGCGCCATCGCATTCCCCCGCGTCATCGACTGTCGTCGACATCTCGAGATGCCCTTACGTCGAGCTTGCTTCCGCGCTCCGGCATCTTTCCTCTCGCCGGCGAACAAAGCTCACTCTCTCTCCCTCATACACACACATATACATACACACATACTACCTCTCTCCATTAATACATACGTATAAGCGGCGTGTCGTCGCGTGCCGCGCGCGCTCTTGGCTCCTCTCGGCTCGTTCACCTCAATGGCAGCTCCTCCGCCTCCTCAGCCTCCGCCACGCGGACAATGCCGGCGTCGTCCAGCAGTGACGTGCACCTCCGCCTCGTCGTCGAGGCCAGCAGTAGTAGAAGCGGCAGCAGCAGCGGCAGAAAGGGACGGCTGGAGGCGGCGCCGCCGTGCTGCATCGCCGCTGGGTGCTCGCCTGCAATTCACAGACACAGAGAGAGTGAGTGAGACAGAGAGTTGGAAGGAGAGTGAGAAGCGGCCCAAACCGGATGCTCATTACCGGCGACGTTTAAGCGCGTCAATCTTCTTCCCCCTCCCCCGCGCCGCTGGGATTCCGCGCGAGCGTCGTTGTAATTTCGATGGTTGGCGGGATTTTAGGGGGCTGAGGGGGTGTGACTATTAGGACGAGAGGAGAGAGGATTTTCGCGTGTCTCGAGCTCGTTAGGATGTATTCGTCGCCGAGAGAGGGAGAGATTCTTAAGGGCGGGTTTTTATCGGCTATTAGGACTTCTCGGCGAGGATTTCTCGGCAGATTACGGGAGAGTGAATCATTCGAGCTGAGGGATGGAGGCGGAGCGAGAATTGTGAATGTAGTTTATAATTTTGACGTTGTAAGCCGTTGTTGAACTTTTGAAGTGTCGCGTAAATTTTCAACTATATATCTGATACTTATATAAAATACAATGTTGATATGTTGTTTTATTCATTAATCTCTGCGATTTTAAAGCTGTTGGGAACTACTGGGGTATATACTGTAACGAATATTTTATGATTTTGTGATCGACTTACCGATTAAAAATGAAACAATGTTTTTAAATTTTTGATGACTATTTATAACTTTTTACATGAGAAAGACGCAATCCTATATTCAACAGATAATCCATGTCTGACCATTCGTTTAGCTTAACTACTAACACAAATATCTACGATAATTCAAGAAACAAAAAAAAACGTAAATAAATACTGTAAACCAAATCTTTCTAATTTCTTAACCAAAGTGATTCGACAAAATCAACTCACATCTAAAGCAAAATCCAGTTCCAGCGAAAAGTGTCATATCGCGCTAATTCTTCGCGATTGTCGTGCATGCTCTACATAAGCATTTCGACCCTTGTTAGAACGCGCACGTGACTCTCCCTGGCGAGAATTTTGCGCGTCTACCGTGTCACTCAGAGCCACGCGCGCGCGCGCGCTCCCATTCACTGATTCAATAAATTACTAACGTCGCGCAGTAGTACAGGGGCAATGATAGAGGCATCCTCGCGCCCTACGAGCGCACGCGAGAACGTATATATATAGCGCTGCTGAAAGCACTTGCGCGCGGGGGCGTGCGGGGACAGAGTACTTGTGATTGTCTCAAATTACACCTTATACTGCCGCTCAGAGACTGCGCCGGAATGCAGCAGTGTAGCAAAGAGAGTGAACACGAGAGCGCGCGCCTCGTTCGTCAGGCCCCGCGCAAGCAATAGACTAATAACGTTCGCAGTTGCAAAACAGGCGAGGGCAGGGATGTAAGGTTGTTATGGCTCAGTAGTCGATAGTTTAGCGAGAGAGTCGAATAATATCGTTTTGAAAATGGTTTTAATTGTAAGAAGAAAGGAACTTGTTGTTTGTAATAGTTATTTTATATGTTTAATAAACATATAGTACAGAAAAGGATATTTTCAAATTGCGTTCATTTTGAAAAATAATAAATAAAATAAAATTAGTTGGTAGCAACAGTCGATAATCATTCTACAAGGGAGAGCTATTGTCGATAGCGGCTGAATGATAAACAAATAACACCTACATTGAGTATTATTTGTCACACACAGCTCAGATTCGAACGGTTATTTCACGTGAATTATAACAAAAGAGGTTTTAAAGAGAATGCCCATGGGTGACCCAGATAAATATCAATAAAAAATGTATAAAACTAAAAAAAAATTCAGCTCTCTATATCTTCTGAACGAGATAATCTTTTTAAATAAAATGTTTTGATTTGAGCAGAGCAATGAAATGGCTTTCGATTAAGAGGGATATGTTATATAGTAAAAACTAGCGCAATATACGTAAAAGCGCATTGAATTTTTCGTACACCCATTTCAATGTATATGTAACACGGGTCGCTCCTTTAGGCTTCTTCTATACTTGCCTTCGGAGCGCTCCCGCGCTCCTTGATAAGAGCATACAGAATCCAAGCAAATTTAAGCATCTGCATACAAATTTACTTGTATATAAATGGGGAAATATTTAAGAAGTTATCTTATACAATTTTTACTACTGAATGTCGCATGAAATCTCGATTTTTCTACTTACTTTAGGAAACTTCACCCTTATTTATTTCAACTTTACCTTCATTTCCCTAGATTACATTTTTTTTTAATATTATATTTTGACAAGTTTTACACAATAACGTTGGTTTTATACGGTTCCCTGCGTTCCTCTATTTACAACAAATCCGTGGATATCCTCCTTTATTCCAGAGTACATCATACTTTAAAATTAATTCGACAAGAAACAGAAAATTCATTTTTAAGGTTAAAAAAAGGTTACCTCCGAAGTCACATTATTATATTTCGCATATTCTCATCATTATATAGCTGCATGATCGTAAACTAAAAGTGTATATGGCTACTTTCAAATGTTGAAGAAAATATTTAATGAAAAAATTTGTATGCAATTTGTATAAATTTAGTTATTATCGACAACTAGATCTTGTTTAGATAACGTAGACGGGGCTGTCGATACCCTAATAAAGTTAATTAAAAGCCGAAAAATCGTAAATTTGAGATAAGTTAGTACTTATTTTGGGTAATTTAAAATGGATTTTGGCTTTACAGTTTTGAAAAATATTTATTTTGATATTAAAGACGCAATTTTAATCTAGACTATCATCGCTATGGCCAACAAATTGCCGAAAAATACATCACGATTGAATAGTGATAATAAATAATAATAGTTCATTAATAGTTAATTAATTCATTAATTAATAATAATTATAATTAATTAATAGTTTGACATATAAAATGAATGATTATTGGAAAAATTTTGCTATCTAAAGATTTATAATTACAACTATAAATTAATTAATAGCTTATGAAAACAACAAATTTATTAAAAACATATAAAAAAACGCATCTTTTCTCGAAATTATCGCCAACCGGGTCGCTATCGACAACTGGACCAACAACCTTACGAGAAGCTGCGTTCCAAGAAAATGAATGGAGAAATCGCGTAGTAAAATTTACAAATTTCTATAGGAAAAATTACAATTTTTCATAGTAAAATGAAGACAGACAAATTTCCTATTAATGTTTCCAATTTAATATGGTAAATTTTATAACAACTCGTATAGGAAATATTTTTCGAGTTAAAAATTTTAAAAATTTAATTTTCATTTCCATTACCGTGGTTATTCGTGATATTCTATATATTTCAAAGTTGCTCACACATATATTATTAATACAAGAAATACAAGAAATAAATTAAAGTAAAGAATAAAGAAAATTAAAAATTTTTTTTCGACGGAGGCCGGATTCGATCCTTCGACCCTTGGCACGGCAGTCGGACGCTCTAACCACTTACCCATAACAGCATTAGACTACAAATTTTTGGAACTTGTACATTAGCTATCGCTAGATGTATGGCAGATTTGAGTTAGACGCGTTGTTGAATTTCAATTAATATATGGCATTATAATTAACGTAAAGGAAAATTAGCAACTGATAACGTATTTATAAAAGTAAAAATAAATAGGAATTTATTATATCCGACCAGTTTTGTGTTGCAAAACATATTGTGTGAAATCTAGATAACCTGAAAATTAGGGACGTCGGTAAGACAGAGCAGCAGACTGCGCGTGTTCGCCGCGCGCATGCGCATTTCACACATCATAATTTTTACCATAAATCATTGTAAAACTTAGAATTAAATATCAAAATTTTTGTAACTCCTGCATTCGAATATCAAGTCTTCGCAGTTTTTGCCATAAAATATAGTAATGTTTCATATTTTTTATAAAAAAAAGAAGATACTTTTAATAGTATATTACAATATGTATATTTTTTGCTATATAAATGTAGTAGAAAGTTATCTCGACACTTGTAATACTTAAAATGAAAGTTGTAAAAGGAATACATTACAACGGTAGAAAATTCTATAATAGTAGTAAAAAGCGTCAGAATCAGAGTATATCTTCGCTTTGATAAGATTAATGGTAATTTTCCAAATCAAATTTTTCTCCGTGTGAAAGATAATTAATTTAAGGGGGTCTTATACCTAGTGGCTTCTGAGGCCAAAATCAGCTGAAAAAAAAGTAAATGTAGTTTAAACACTATACAATATATATACTATAAATATACACTATTTCGATTAAAACGGCCCAAGATATAGTCTGTAGCCCTATTTTACTTAGAGATATAGCATCTTCAATTTTTTGGCATTGGTGTAACTTTTTGAAAAAAGTATTCGATGGATTTTCATGGGACGGAGCCTAAATTACTTGAAGTTTATGTAGTATATAGTTATGGTCCGAAGAGTTGGAAATATGAAATATGTTTTATTAAATAATTTAAAAATGCTAAAAACCACAAAAATTAACCAATTAAGGTAGTTCTCTTCATATTGCAAAAACTGAAAAAGCTTCTGAAAAAAATATAAAAATATTCCTCAAAGTCACAGTAATGATACCATATGTTTGTTTACATACATTGCGGAACAAATTTTTGAGAAAAAAATTCTTGAAAATGGTTATTTTTACATGAGAGTAAATGAGTGCTATATCAAATGTGACAGAAAGCAATAGTATTACTCATCAAAAAAACTGGACTTCAAAAAAAAAAACATAGCTTAAGAAAGATGAAATTCGGCTCTTTCTATTAAGTTTATCAAAGATGTGTCAAGCCCATCTTTTTAAAAAGATATTAATGATTATAAACACAAATAGCAGACGACGTGCACGAGAGCGAGAGAGACAGAACGACGCCCATGGTATAGGTTGTGCTCTCGCTGAGCCACAAACTGTAGTGCCCGAGGAGAACCCCCTTAAAAGTGGTTTTTAGCATTTTAAAATTATTTAATAAAATATATTTCATATTTCCAACTCTTCGGGCCATAACTATATACTACATAAATTTCAAGTAATATAGGCCCCGTCCCATGAAAATCCATCGAATACTTTTTTCAAAAACTTACACTAATATGACAAAAAATTGAAAAGGCTATATCTCTGACAAGGACACTCCGCACCCTCCGGGAAACGGATTTCAGCTGGCATTTGAGAGTCGATTTCTGCTATCTAGAAATGAAGCTCTGTGTTTCTAATTCCATCTCATAGCCCCTTTTTCTTGAGATATGGACAATCTAATCTCAAATATCGTCTATTTCGTTAAAAAATGAAGTATATTCCATTGACTGTTACATTGCAAGTATTTATGATACGAAAACGAACAAAAAGATTATAAAAATAGACAGCAAAAGCTAAAACTTAAGCTCTTATTTGTTTGAAAAATATAAATTTTTCAGGAAATCATAAGCAATCAAAGATAGCGTAAACAATGGTTAAAAATACGATCCATTGAATCGCTTAAAACAAAGATAAATTTATGACCATTTTCTTACACTATCTTTGATAGCTTATAATTTCCTGAAAAATCAATATTTTTGAAATGAATTAGAGCTTAAATTTTAACTTTTGCTGTCTATTTTTATAATCTTTTTGTATCATAAATACTTGCAATATAACAGTCAATAGAATAGACCTCATTTTTTAACGAAATAGAGGATATTTGAGATTAGATTGCCCATAACTCAAGAAAAATGGCCTATGAGATGGAATTAGAAACACTGAGCTTCATTTCTAGATACCAGAAATCGACTCTCAAATGCCCGCTGAAATCCGTTTCCCGAAGGGTGTGCACTCTCCTTGTGAGTAAAATAGGACTACAGATGATATCTTAGGCCATTTTATTAGAAATAGTTTATATTTATAGTATATATATGATATAGTGTTTAAACTACATTTTTCTTTTTTTTTCAGCTGATTTTGGCCTCAAAAGCCACTAGGTATAAGACCTCCTTAAATTCGAGATCATCGTGATTTTTTTTTACTCATGGAAAGAATTTTTCTCAGATACAAAAGTATCATTGTCACGATTACCTTTCATCTATTATGCAAAATTTGCGAGAAATGGGAATTAATTAATAAGATTTTTAATTACTTCCGCTTCGTGCGAAAATGAAACGGCTAATTAAAAGTTTCCAGTAAATTAGCCTTCCCCAGCACGAACGTGCTTCGATATAGACGACGAAGCAATCGTAAATTAAAAATTGTCACTCATAGCCGGCCTCTCGGCAAACGCGCCGTGAACAAGCGACGCGCGGGGACGGGGAAGAGGAAAAAATCCTCCGGGCCTTCCCTCTTCAGCTGCAACATCATCAAAAGAGCGTCAAGAAATTAATTAAATCAAAGGGGGGAAAAAAAGCGCTGACGGCCGCGGGTGACACGCGCGTGCCCGCTTCGGGATGGAAAATCAATCTAATTAAGCGCCTTTGATTAAAGCGATTTACCGCGTGTACGTGCCTCTTCCTCCCGCCGTACGGCGGCGTCGTGAAAACGACAATAATAATAAGAGCAGCCGGCAATTAACGAAATCACGCGCGACAACAAACGCGGGGTGCTTACACGCCGTCGGCGAAAATCCGCCGGCAATTAAGCGAGGAGAGATAAAGTGCGACTGCGCGCGCTCGGCAAGGCGCCAGTATATACGCCATTGTGAAATCTCGGGAGGAGTTCCCGAAGCGGCGAAAAGAAGAAGGGGGGAAGTTCGGCGAGATGTGTCGGGAGCAGAGAGAGAACGCCGCTCGCTCGCTCAGCGCGCGCGGGTCGTTAACTTTTTCGCCAGTTTGTTTGACTTGATATATATACGCGAGAGAGAGGGGCGACATTTTTTCACTACTCTCGCAAAGTCCCGAAAACGAGAGAGAAATTTGTTGACGCGTATATACTCGTGAGGGCCGCGAGAGCGAGGCAAAGTTTTGAATGTGAGCGTGTGATAACCGACGAGTACATATCCACGTGAAGTTGGATGATTTTGGATTGCTTTCAATATCATCTGGATGTCTGCGTGTTTCAATTTCAGGAATTTACATTGGAAACTGAGAAGAATAGATGAGATCTGGTATAGAAATTGGATTTCACTCTTGTATGGGCGAGGGGTCTTGTGTCTGTAAGAGAGGTTGTGAAATTGCGACAAGAGGTTCAAATTATGTGAATCTATTGTTAACGACCAACTAAAGGTGAACAAAATTGATTACTGTAACTCAACAATTAATTATCGCTTTTGGCCATTTCTCATACCTACTCCTACTTTTGAAAACCTAATTTTGTGAACTAATAGGGAATAACTAACCAAAATGTTAACATCAGGTTTATTTTATATAATATCTATTGCTAAGAAAACAGCAATAATACACGGTACTACGAATTTTATCATTCGGAGTATTTTTCTTTTGCATCCAGATATATTCTGATATTCTAGGTGATTGCTATGTCATAATTATTATTTGATCAATTGTGGTGGTATATTTATGCAATGAAATTAATTTACCGAGTAGCCTCAATATAAAGGGAAGATATAGGAATTATTAGATCAAAGATTACTCTTGGTTTAAACGAATAAAAATACATTATTTCAGAAATAACAGTAACTAAGTAAACTTTTTATAAAATAAATATAAATGTCTGCATAATAACGCCCATGATTATATTGCGTCTTTGTGTTAAAGTTTATAATCTTCAAACAGTCTCTGCATTGAATTTCATCGAAATCTATCAATCAGATAGGAAGCGATGCTCAAGGTCAGGATGAATATATTCCGATATTTATGCCGATAATTCAAACATCACCTGACTATCTCTCATAAACTAGTCAATTAGTATGTATGAATTCTATAATTAGAAGATATTTGCTTATAAAGAATATGCATTCATAAAGGTAGAGATATTCATAACGAATTTTTCAAGACTTTTATGAAAATTAATTCTGCATCACGTGAGCTTAAAGTGTACGAAGGATGATGTATACTACATAATATTTTGCGGATGTGCGTAATGCATGCATAAATTTTGTGCCATTTTAATTTTTACATTATTAAGCGTACATAAATATCAGAAAAAGACAATAAATTAGCTGGCAATGTCAATGATTCAAATACTCTTGAGAAATAGCAGGCTGTCATATTATGTGCCAGTAGAAATTTGCTCTATCGAAAATCAAAAATAAGGAATAAATTAGTAAATGGTTATAAAATATATAATAACAAAAGAAAAAAAGAAAAAATGTATGAAATTAAATTAGTCATTCCTTATGAGTTTGTAAGTAGGTAGTAAAAAAATTTAATCTTTTCAAAATATGTAATAAAACGCTGAGAGTGAAAATTAACATTGTTTAATAAATATCACTTTAACGCGGAATTCCGAAAAATAAAGATGTTTTGTATTTTCGGTAAAAACCTCTCTTGTAAATACAAAACCTTTAAATATTTTGTCGGGTAATTAATTTTATTATTAAAATTCTCGAACAATGGCATCTCTCAAAATAAAAATAAAGTCACGTTAAAATGAAATAAGTTTTATTATTATTATTTTTATTCATAATTATTATGTAGCAACCGACAAAAGAAATCGTTATCATAAGCATCGACCGCGACATTATTTATAATTGCTGTAACCAAACGTTCTTTCCTCGTAAACATCATTTCAATCGAAATGTCAGCGTAGACACTTCAAAGGAAGGAACTCTGCGCCCATGTCTAGTTAAATAAACGTCGACAAACAATTACAAGAACCCGTAGCGCGACTTTCATTAACATTTCAATAATATTTAAGCTGAAAATTTCAACGCTCGCGCACATGCCGAGACCGAAGTGGGACGTACAATGTGTTAGAATTCATCCATTATTCCGGCCGCGCTGGCAAAAAGAGAGGGTGGAAGGTGGAGAAATGCAAATATACGTAGAGAAACAAAGGAGAGAGGAAGAGGGGACAAGGACGGGAGGTAGAGAGGGAAGAGGAGAGAGAAAGCGTACAAGAGCCAAAAAAGACAGAGACCAAGAGGAGGAGGAGGAGGAGGATGAGACGACGTGGTGAGATAGATATATGTATATACGTACGTGTCCGCGCGCGGAGGCAAAAAGGACCGAGATTAGGAATGTATTAAGATTTACTTTTATAAGGCTGTGGAAATTCCCAGATCACCAAAAAGACCGACGGTGAATACGGAGGTCTTTATTGAAATGATCCTTTATAAATGTTAAATTTTTCTCTGCGGCCTTATCGAGTTAAATTTAAAAAGTTCAGGCTAGTTTGAATTTTCATCTATAATCACAACACTATTTGTAGCATAAACGCATGTTGGCTCAACTTGCATATTTGTTTGTAGGTGTAAAATTGCATTTATAGTTTGCTATTTTAGATTTTTCGGGTGAAATTATTCCTAGAATTTCATTTCCAAAATATATGAGAGAATATGTTGACGAAAACGTATTAACTTGGCTGACGTATATAGACATTGAAACTCAATGCTATTGTTCCGAAATTGTCAAAATACAAAAATAAAAACATGATTCGTGGTATGTGTACGAAACCTTGCAAAAGAATAACTAAAAGAGTACAGATTTTACAAAAACAATGAAAAAAAAAACATATTTTTTCGATATTTTTTATTTATATAAGTGATTTCTTTTGTTTACATGCGTAAATTTATATAGTTCTCCATATTCATATTACTTTTACAGGATTCCCATCAGTATTTATATAAAGGAACTTGGGCATTCTTTTTTTAATATTATATGTTAGATTTTTTCTATTCTTCGTCTTGAAATATAAAAAAGATTTTTGAATTTCTTTTTTCTAAAATATTCGGCGATACATCTATCAAATTACACAAAGTCATTTATAAATATTATACAAATGAACTACATTCACAATATTTATAAAAAAAAGGTATCGTTTTAACCTTCGATTACATACAACTGTAAGTATCCGACACTCCAGGAAAGACAAAAAAGTTTGATTTTAAAAACAATAAGAAAAAAAAATATTGCTATATTTTTTTTCACTATGTTGAAATTAGATATCCGATAGAAATAAAACTATTTGGTTACCTTTTAGTCCTGAAAAGTGACCTAAATTTTTCCAAGTCCAAACACATACCTAAGCTTCTTCAGATTATATAATATTAAAAGAAAAAATAGCGCGGGGTATTGATCACCCCTACCCCTGTAAATTCGTAATTTCAAGGAAGTACTGTAATAATCGAAGGTTAACATGGAAACACAAGGAAATGAACAAAAAATATTTCTCGTCTACTCTAAGATTAAAATTAGCATGATGCGCTTAAAACCGCATACCTCTCGCAACAAATTCTCCGTCTTCCGCATTCAAAACCACACAGCGCACCGTTTTACAAAAAAAAGACCGCTCGAAAAGAATTAAAACTAACCCAGTATTCTGCACATAAAAAAGGAGACGCCAACAGAGTGAAAAAGGAGTTCAAAGAACTGTTAAAAATGGCCACTTTACGCGCGCGCGCGCCACGCCATCCAAATTAACCTAATGCGCGCGTGCTCCAGCAAAACGGCGAGACATACGCGCCAACACAGCCGCGCACACACACACAAGCACTGGTCTTTCTCTCGGTCTCGGGATCCATAAGAACAATGAGTACGCGAGAAGACGGAGATAACGGGTGCGAGGCGTGCGCGCATATAACGTCCCACAGCGGCGAGGTACGGGGGGCGGGCGCACACAATAGCTAGGCAGAGCACTTACCGTTTAGCACGTGGACGACGACGGTGGCGCGGGCGGCCTTGCTGGATACGCAGCTGTAATTGCCGCTGTCGCCGAGGGAGGCGCGCGTTATCAGGAGCTTGCTCGTCGTGCCGCCCTTCGACTTCTCCGTTTCCAGCGACACGCCGCCTCTGTGCACAAGAGAGAAGCGGTGAGAACAAACGCATAATGAGAGAAGAGAGCTCGCTCGCCCTCTTAATTGCCGAGAGAGAGAGAGAAAGAGAGAGAGAGCGAGGAGGCTTTGATTTATTGGCGAAAGAGGAAGAGCTCACATATTATATATATACATATATATATATACGTAGACGCCCCCTCTCGAATAATTCTTTGATTAATTGCGCGGCTTTCCACGCGAATTCTCTCGCTCTTCTTCTTTCGGTTATTGTTGCGAGGAGGAGTGCGCGCGCGCCTGGGTATTAAGGGGCCGGCTCTGTTGGTCAGAGATTTCGGGAGGGGGGAAACGACGTCGTTGTAGAGTCTTCGGAAGCGGGGAGGAAGAGAGAGAGAGGGAGGATGGCTTTTATGGCTCCGCTAGAGTAAGTTATTTTCTTTGTTTCGGCCGCGGAGAGATAGTCCTCGGTGATTGTTTGACGGATTTATGGGGAATTAAATGCGTATAGGGGGGGGGGGGGGCGTTGTTGTGAGCGCAGAGAATGAAATATCGGATCTTAATGTGTATTTGCGAACTTAATTTTAGTTTAAAGATAACCGCTTGAATACGTAGTCAATTATTTACAAAAGATTTATGCGATTCCTGACCGAACGTAGGGTTGAACTACTTAAAGGGTAGAATGGACTGTCATTAATCTCGATTGTCCTTTGACCATATCGTCGCGCGGTATGAAGAAAAGCCAACTTGGAAGTTACAGGCGAAGAAACGCCAAAAACGCATCGAAGACGAAGAAAAGCCAGTTTGTCTTCACAAACGAAAGTAACATTTAGATGGCATCTTATAGATAACTTTCAGATAATAAGATAATATAAAGATAAAAAGATAACCAAAAATGTGAACAATCTTTTTAAAAGATAAAAAAATAAGATAAAAAGATGATCAGTCAAGATAATAAGATAACTAGTAATTGATTAGATAAAGTCAGTTGGGGGATTTTTCCTCCTCAGGAACGGCGCAAACTGGCTTTTTTTCGTCTGAGACAAATCAAACTGGCTTTTCTTCGTCTGGAAGGGCACAAACTGGCTTTTCTTCGTCTACGAGGACCCAAACTGGCTTTTCTTCGTCTTAGACGCGTTTTTGGCTTTTCTTCGCCTGTAACTTCCAAGTTGGTTTTTCTTCGTACCGCGCGACGATATGTATAGGTAATTATAATGATATCAATGACTTATCGAAAAACATTTTAATATAACGAATATTGATTATCGAGATATTTGAATATTGTATAAATTACTGTATGGTAACTAATTATAATTTTTCCTCTTCGTAATTAAAGTACGTAGCAATTTAAGTTTGTACTTCCAGTGGTGCTTCGCAAATAATCACATTATTAAACGAAGAAAAACCGAAATTAAAAACTCGCTATAAAGGCATATTACTTAATGCTCTTAACTTAGCCATTACCGTGATTCATTTTACGCGAAAACGATATTTCACATTTTATTCCAATAATAATGTACGCGCGCATTTATTCGATGATTTAACGGCGTCGTTACAGTTCAGATATGTTATTTGCCATGAAAGACGCGAACAGGGATACGGCACGCAGCAGTATTGAAATGTTGAGTAGTGAATAAATTTTTTATGCCTTTCAATTAAAAATTTCAATATCGAAACAGCTCTTACGAGACATTTATAAACGAATTTGAACGCCAACTAAGTACCTCACCATTTTATACTCTCAAAGGTAAGAGCATACTCTCATTACCCTGATTACCCTAATTATTATTTATATATAAAAAGCTGCAATAAATAATCAGTATACGCGCTCTCCTCGGCGAAGTTTTTCATTAACAGCAGCGCTTACAAATGGAACAAACACACCGAAGAGCGGCAGCTAAAAGCTCCTCGGGCGCAAAAAAAAGGAGAACCGTAAAAAAATCCCTCCACTCGGCTAGATTTTTCACGGAGCCTTTGCCCCACCTCCTGCTCGGCTCGCGCGCACCAAATGGCCAAATCGCGTGTTCCACCGCAGAGTAAATGAGCCTTGCCGAAGCAAATTCCGATAATTGGAGACTTCGTAATCTCGCGACACTTGCGGAAAAGCGCGGCTTTTCGGAAGAGCTAATTAAAGCCTTTAATTAAATCCGAACATCCGGCGGGGGAGTTGAGCCATGGCGAGCAAGAACAAAGTGAGGCGCGACGGTTGTTCGCTCGAGCGCGAAATGGACGAGACTGAAAAATAATTGAAACTGAAAAATTGAATTCGCTAGCTGCACGGCACTCTCACGAAAACAACTCCGCGTAAACAATTCAATACAGCTCGCGGCGGACTTTCTCTCCCAAGCTTAATCGAACTTTATCGACGACGCGCTGTCGCTAAAGGCTCCTTTTCTCGACGACGCGCATCGATTTTGCGTTTATCGCGGCTACGCGCGCGCTGCCGCTTTCAGTCGCGGAGGGAGAAATTTTAAATTTCGCAGAGAGAGAGAGAGAGAGAAGAGGAGAGCTTACTGAGAGCGCAAATTGCGGCTACCTACTCCGTCGTGCGCGCGGGGAATTCCCATTGTTTACGACGCGAGCCGTAAGAATTATCGTATTAGCTTTATTACCGAGGACGAATTTATCGCCACCTCGGATGGCCGTAAAGCATTCGCCGAGCGAGAGAGGACAGTTCGCGAGAGAGCGCCGTGAAAAGTTGCTCGCTTAATCGGACTTTATCGGCGCGCTGCGAAAGATTTTCCGGCCACCATCGATTTTGCGTTTGTCATCGCGCGGCCCGCGCAATTTCGAGGGACGAAGTCGGCGCGAGGCAAATTCGTAAAATTGTAATTAAGCGCCGACCGTTGCGCTTTGCAGAAGAAAAAAAAAAGAGAGAGGAACTTGCGCGAGCCACCAAGTCCGGGATACAGAGAACGATTTATTATTCAGTTACTCTTAAAGCCGCTCTAACTCCTTGGAGTATATATAGCGCTTAGTCCCGCATCAATTAACTTTTTTGTTGAAGAAAACCATGTACAAAAACGTTTTACGGTACCCAGCTTAGATCAGTGTAATTTAAACAAAAATAATTTAATTTTGGGAGGAAAGTACGTTATTATAGTTTTTATTTAGATTGCTTCTTCACACATTTTCCGTTCCGTAGCTAAACGATTTTTAAAACTTCTTTTTTTCTTAGCAGACTCTGGCGGAAAATCTCTTTATAAAATTTTCCAATGTAAAAAAATACATTTTTAAAAATCTAGTTATCGAATGTTCGCTTTATAACTTATTGATAAAGTGCACACAAAAGATAAAGAATCTTTCGAGATATTTACTTGGAAAAAGTGAGTAAAAACTTCCACGCTACATCAGGAAAAAATTCTTTGCCGTAATAGCGTGTCTGTTATCCCCTTAAGTACGCGGGTCAGTCGTAAAAACGCTAAAACGAGTTGGATGAAAAGTTACTTGTTTAATCGAAGTTTATTGGCGACCGTCGCTGTTTCGAAAAATTTCCTCTACATTTTTCCGACGTATCGATTGTACGTTTCGCATGCACTCGATGCGCCGTGCGTGCACAGTTGTGCTAAATTGCAATGGGAAATTAATTTGTTTTCGCAACAAATATGAAAGTGGCGGCAATTTGAATTTCCACTTTGTAAAACCAACTTTTACTAAAACGCTTGCGCGTAATATTTTATTCCAGATTTATTTTTCTGCAATTTCTTACTTATGGTACTTTTTCATACATAAACTTTCGGAATATTTCCCATCGTTTTAACGGAATTACTCGATTCTGTAGAATTATTGAATCGTTCGACTAAAACATGCAATTAATTCCCGTGTTTATTATAAAAACCGAGACTTCGGTAAATCATATTTGCATATCGAATAAAAAAAAACTTCAAGTCCAATTTATTTCGCGGGTTAGTGCCGTGCAAAAAGATTGAAAGCAACATTTACTAAATAATCTATTTTCTCTGTAAATACAAATAAAGTGAAAATTTCACTTATTTTACAAGTAAACACTTTTGTCACTTATTACTTATTAATAAGTTAAATTACGGTCTTTCAAATAATAACCCTATTGTCGAGGCACTAAAAACTCCGTCTATCCTCTTATAGTATCACATTTTTCGCGCCACTTATATTGTTTGCCTATTAATTGAGTAAGCATCATGAACTCTTTATAAGCCAAACGACCTCTTAACGGCATCTCTGCGCCCCTCTTATAAGAAACATTACACTCGAGGGCTTTAATAAAACAATAATGGGGGCTTAATTTATTTTCGAAATTTACGTGCTCGCGCGACTCTGCCCGTAGTGTTTCACAGGGCTCACCGCCCTAGTGCGCAGGGAGCATAAAAAATTTTTTTTTATTAAAATACGCTATTCTCGCGCAGACGCGACAAGAGCTCGGGGCGCGATACGCTTTTCTGTTTGAAGCTTCGTTTTTAAGAGCACCGCGGGGCCTTAATATGCATTGGATTTTCGGTCGTTAACTTTTTAATGCTGCCCGAGGAATTTGCAATAAAAAGCCGTATTTCAGATGCTATACATAGTCAACCAGTCGTAAAGTGATTTTAATTTTTCAGAGGAGCGAAACTTCGGCGAAGAATCAAAGTCGGTCGACAGAGACTGAACGAACGCCCGTCGGATCAATGTTGCGTTGTTGAGAGGAGAGGAGGGAATATTTCATGAAAAACTGTCCACGGTGATCCAGAGCTTGATGGCTAATCTGAGAAAGCAATTCGTCAATATGTGCAAAGCGCTCGTGCAATGTGAGTTTTTGGAGTAAATGAGTATGTGAGAAAATTTATTGTTTATATTTAATTACATGATGTTGAATGTAAACGTAGAGAAAATTATGAAAGACTTAAGGCAAGAGTACCGTTAGAATACTTTATTAGTTACATATTCCAACATAGTTGTCAGAAATTATTATTAATTAACTATTTTAATTAAATGTAACATTAGAATTTTTATACAATGAAGTCTGCAACTATTAAAAAAGAATTTAATTTTTCATCTTGGAAGCTATGAAAAGAATATTATTATGAAAATACTTTAAATATCAATTTTCTCACAAACATAGCTATGATAATAAAAGAATTTGTCAGTACAGTAACAAAAATTGATGTATGAATTTTTCTTTAACTTTTTCACGTAATATTTGATCATTGAAATTCAAATCTACGAAGCTGATTTATATAGCTGATTATTTTATAATAAATAAGCGATGCAGATATTGGGGAACAGCAGTCTAAGAAGACTTATTTCATAATTATTGATAAATTCTTAAAGTCAATAATATGAACTCTCATTTTTTCATCCCCTGCATTAATTATACATCTTATTGTTCGTAGAAACTTTTCATAATAGAGATTGTTCCATAGTAGAGAAGTGACAATAGAAAATCGTGACAAGATAGTAAAATACCCTCATACAATACGTGCAGGTATTTAAATAGCAATCTCATAGAAAACGGTAACTTCTTTGGCATCAAAGATAAAAATTTGATTACTTTTGCATTCATTAATTTGAAATTAACAAATATATAAATTGCACCTCAAAATCCTTCCACTATTGATACACTTACTTCAACTGAGCTCTTTAGTTTTTAATATATCAATATTTTTCTATGGATTAGTTGAAAAAACATTAAAAATATATACTCATGAATAAAATACATTTCATAAATGTGACAAAAAGCATCTGCAACTCTAATTTTGTATTCTAAATTGATGACATTAAATTCGATTGTTATGTTATCATTTGTTTTTATTTTGTTATTTTTATTATCTAAATAAAGATTAAAACCAAGGAATTAATTTCTTTACGATTAAAATGAAGATTTTAATCTTTTCACTTCCATTTTTGAGTTAAGAGTGTATTTGAAAACTGTAAACAACAAAGTTCATTTATGAATGTGGAAAATGCAATGAAAATGACTTTTTATTAAATTTTATAATAGAGAGGATATTTGAAAGGAAATATTAAAATTATTATCTTACGCAACTATGTAGAAAGGATAGCAGATTTCAGAAATTAAGTTAAGTCCCAAAGAAGCTTAACATTTTATCCCGTACCACGCTATTTTAACTTCAGCGCAGCACTTTCACATCATTTTAAAGGTACGGAATATTCAAGTTTCCGAGAACTTTAATATTATCTTAACAAATAAGTATTTCAACTGACTTTTCAGTTGATGAAATTAAAATTAATTGATGAAAAAATCATTTATTTAATTTAGTTTACAATTTTTGCTGCTTAGTATATCTACAAAAGTTACTTCGAAATACAATAAAACTTCAAAGAATTCATCCAGACACCGAATAATAATATAAGTAAAAATACACGAATCTAACTTTTCTTATATACGCTTGTTAAAATATGTACATTAACAATGTACACTTGCTGCTCAACACATTTATAATACACAAAATTAATATTTAGAAATTCACTTCGTTAAGTTTGTGATAGAAACCTTTCAAATTATAAGTTATAAATTGAATTGTACAATGCATTTTGAATTCCAGAATAGAACCAAAACGATCGTTTTCTTCACGAAGTTACATTTATATAAAAGTTCTTATCATTTCTCGAGAAGCACAAATAATCACTTTTATTAAACCTTTTCAGACACGAAAGCCCGCAGCCTAAAATTCCCAGAACCGTATCCTACTTATTTGTAATAGCATTCCCGCAACTGCCGCGCAGCGCTTTCTAAAATTGGCAACTTTGTCACTCTCTTTCCCCGTAGTTTCCGCGTCCCACGGCGAGCATTTGAATCTCCTTCGGCGAACTCGAAATTGTCACCTGGAAGCCGAAAACTATTGCCATAACGGTTCGCGTTCAGCGCTCATAATGCCGCTCGCGCGCGGCTCGCGAAAGTCACCGCTTTCCCTACCTCCTCTCTCACCGCATTTGCATGCGCGCTCAATAGGGCGAGAAATCCCTACCGCGTACCAATATAGATGTATATATATGTACGTACCTCGGGCCGTCGAAGTCGATGATCGTGCCGGCGTGGTACCAAGTCACGTTGCTCGGCGGCACACCCTGCGAGTTCACCGTGCAGGTCAGGCTGATCGTGCTGCCCTTCCTCACGTACACCTCCTCGGCGCCCGCAATCTCCGCCTGGACGTCTGCAAAGAGAGCGAGAGAGAGAGGGAAGAGGGAGAGATATAGAGATGTAGAGAACAGCAGCACATGGGTATACAGGCGCACACACGTATATATACGAGTGCGAGCTCGTTTATTAAGTTAATGGTGGGGTGGGAGAGTTTGGGAAAAGAAAAATATCCCGCGGGGGCAGCCGGCTGCGCGAGCAGGCCGGATTTTTAAGTGGAGCGCCGGCTCTGGGAATGCGCGAGAATTTTCTTCGGAAAGACATACACACGCGCGCTCAGCGCCGCACAGCTCAACTGAACTGAACTGATTTGGTGAAGTTCCAGTTGCGCAGCTGCATAGCAATTACGCGCAGAGCTACGGGGATAGATTCGTTTTGGGTTTTCACGGATTTCGAATTTTTCGACGATGCTGACCAAGTTGGAGGTAGGGTTTCTATCGTATACTGTTACGATTCAACTTTATTAATAACATCACCGATAGAAGTTACAGTGGAGATTTTGTTTGACTAGATTTTAATAAAGTCTACTTTTGTTTTTTGTGAGGAAGCTGAGAATTTACTTTCGATATTACATTATACCACCATATTTAGAAAAAGGAAAAAAGAATGAATGTTCGTCCTATGACTGATTGGTAAAATTATAAAAAAAAAGTCTAAAAAATAAACTGAGTGCAATATTGCGTAAACGGAAATAAATATAGATGAATCTTCATTATCTATTTTAGGAATAAAATTATAACATAATGTTTTTAGTTAAGAGATTATATCTTCCGTAAACAACATTATACTTTAATTAAAATGTTAATGGTAATGAGTGAACGTGTAATATACAATTAAAATTTCACAAAAACGATCTACGTATAAAGCAGAACTGAAAAATTCATTGGTAACAATAGCAAGGATGTAAAAGAGGATGAATTTCACTCTAATTTAATGCTTTTTTTAGCTCCTATTATTTGATAGTTAACCTTATTTCGCTGAATCATCAGTGTACTTAAGTTGAAAAAATATGAAAGAAATGAGAACCTTTCTTTCAAGCATTACTCATCCCCTTAATTAAGGATGCAAGCCCTCTTTAATTTTTAAAAAATAAAACATTCACTACAGCTAAATTTATGAAAAAGTTTTTATTTGATATACGTGCTACTAAAATATTTCTATACTAAAAATAGTTATTTTCATCCAAACTCGAACAAAACTACAGACAATTTTCGATACCTAAATTCACTGATTTCAAATTTAAATGTTTTAGTTTTAATTATATTATTTATGCTAAAAGTAAGTAAATCTAAAAAGGATAATCAAAGTTAATAAGATTATTGTGGTGAATTGCAAAATCTAAATTGTTTAGAGAGTGACACTTTGCAAAATATTTCAAATTAAACACTAGTGTCTGTACACCGAACGTGCTCACTTACCACCACATTTCATGTTCTTGTCGTACTAATACGTAAAATGTATATTATACGGTTATACGTGGCTTTCAAATACGATTCTTTTCGCAAGATTGATTTTATAATTGCGGTGTAGTAACTTTCATCGATAGAACAATAAATTCATGATTAGATAACAATTTATTAAATAGATATAATAACATACCTGTACCACATATATTATGTGGCTAACAATAATTCTACTAAATTAAAGTCAACTAAAATATATTACTTTGTAAGAGATTAAAATGCTCTTAAATGCGCTTCCAAAAATTAATTTTTTATATCTATTTTCATTGACTTAGATTCTCGAAGAAAGAAAGAAATCACAGTTTCTGATCTAAAGCCATTATTGACCACACAGCAGTCTTCAAAACGGTATAACTTTTTTAACGTTTAAGCGCCGCTTAAGAGACTCATAAAATGTCAGCATCTAAAAAAGCACAAAGTTTCGGCTCTAAAAGTAAAGTAGCTTAAAATCGAAGAGCCAATAAAATTAGGCTCTGACCAGTCAAAAGGTTAAGTAAAAAAGGCTGAAACCGAACCACCCCACTAAAGGCAAGACATATATCAATGCGCAGGTTGTGAAATAAAATCGCGTCCGAAGTCGTTATTAAATGTCGCATATAAATGTCGCGAGCAGTAATAATTAAGTTAACAAATCTGCATTCATTTTATAATTTATTCTTACTCAGAGATGAAATTATCATGAAATATTATGACATCCCTTGAGCATTTAATAAAATATTTTAGTTATAAGAGCTACTACATTAAATTATTGGCTTAATGCAAAAAATTCTCTTTAAAAACGTTTTAATCCATTTTTACAAAATTATATTACCTACTTTTTTGCCAGATTTCGGAAAAATAAAATCAAAATTTTCTTTTATTATTGCTGGTAGCATTTTACCACATGGATATTTACTGGAGACAGACAAACGTAATACAACGATATGTACACTACAAAGAACAATGGAAAATTAAATATTGCTCACAGCACTCCGAAATGTTAAAATTTTTCATGAGATTTCTTTAAAACAGAAGGAGGAACATTAAACATTTACTTTGCCGACTTATTGGAAATGCAATATAGTATTGATGAAACACTGAGAGCCGAAAGCCAGTTATTTTATCTGCAATCCAGTTTAAATTAATTATCATCTAAAATGCTATCCCAACATTATTCGCAGATCTAAAAATTTCTTGTTCGCGTCAGTTAATTATGACGAGTTGCGGTAAAAATTCAGCAGATTTTCTGGCAAATCCGCCCGACAAACATTAGTTTTCGCGTTCTCAGCGCATTCGAAACACACTATTTTCTCTCGCCAAACACGCCAACCTTGCCGGGAGATTCCATAACTTTTGTTCTGTACAGCGCGGCGAGGAGAGAAAAAAAGTGGCTGACTCGTAGGTCAAACAAACGCCGGTGCAGAAAATTCCCCATGCTAACCGCAAAAACAGAGAGAAAAATACGCGAATAATAATATTCCCGAGCTACATAACTCGCGTGGACCGACAGCCCCAGCCCAGGGGAAAATTACATATCGGTTCTCGCGCGGCCGAAGCTTCGCCGCATCTGCAGATCGAGCTCTCTAACGCGCATACAAGCACACACATATAGAAACACATGCACACATGCGAAAGTATATATAAAGAAAATCCCACCTAGAATGCGCAGATAGAGCGTCCTGTGTATTTTCGGCTCGGTGTTGACTTGGCACTCGTATATGCCCTCGTCCCTCGGCTGCACGTAATCTATTCGCAGATTCCAATCGTCCGAGGTCTCCGTGTTGCCGATAACAGTGAACCTCGCGTCGCTCGTGTACGTGTGCGCCATCGACGTCAAGATATGCAAATCCCGCTTTCTTATCCAGGACACCTGAAAGTGAGTGAGAGAGAGAGAGATCGTGTTAGATCTATATTGAAAATTCATCCTGACCTCGTCCATTAATTCGACTGAGGCCGCCGCGCCGGTCTTTTTGTCGCGTGCCGAGCCACGTCCGTTCTAATTCAATGTGTCGGGGGGGCCCGCCGGGCAATAATTCCCTTATCTGCTAACGAGGATCTTGATCTAAACCGCGCGCGAGAGCGCCGGAATATATTCGTGCTGGTTCGAGAGAGAGAGAGGTTCTTCACTTCGTTTTTTCGCCTTCCTCTTCATTAGAGCGGCTATCGATGCGGTGGGACTGTATAAGCACCGCGCGGGGGAGCGCGGAAATTCAATTTCCTCGGAGGGTGCGCCTTTTTTCACCTGTTTTTCTTAGCTTTATAATGGAAAATATTATTTTCGATGCCGATGGAGCGACTTTCGAAGAGAGAGAAAGGGGATGTTCGTTTTTTAATCTAAGAAAAGAGGGTCTCGCGCGCTTGCGAAAATTTAATCAGAAAAAACGCGTTAGATGAATAAGGTTTGGAACGAGAAATATTATATTGAGAAATTTATTTTTCTCAAAATGCTTTTACAAAATCTGATGAAACTACATATATATTTTTTAAAAGGGGTAGAAATTTCATTCACGGTGAAATTCTATTAGTGCGTTATTTCTCTCTTTCGCAAAAAATTCTAGTTTTATATGAGTTTTTATACTAATGTACACATGCATCACGTAAACTTTGAAGTTGTTGTAAACACTAATTTATGAAAAGTTCAAAAACTTTTAGAAAAAGCTAAATAAATTTTTAATGAATTAAAAATACGCATGTCTGTAAAACAAATATTAATAACCTTTACTTGTACTATTCAGGTACTCCATTCAAGTTTAACTTTGTCATTTTTAAATCTGCAAAAAGGGATTTACATTTTTATTGAATTACAATTTCATATATCATACCATAAGCAACGAAGTTCTTTGTAGAAAGCGAATAACTTTCACTCAATTAACTTTTGTATTAAAAAGTAAATATAATGTTAATTTTCCTGTTTGTATTGTTTTAGCTTGCAAAATATTTCAATATATTAATTTACTTCATTGTTATATACACAAATATCAACACTTCACTACTAAAAAATGAATTTTATAACTTGTTAACTGTTGAATGTTAAATTTTGTATTATTAACCCACAATTTTGAATAAAGTAATTTACGAGAAGTTGTGATATTATAAATAATAAAACAATAGTACATATAGTACTCTATTCCCATCGCCACTGTGGCCACTTCATAGATTTGAAAAGTTATTTTGTATTTATGTGTTATAATTTTGTTAGTTTTAACCCAATTCACCATAAACGTAAAAAATTAGACTATGTTACTTTATTCCCGCATTATGCGGGAATAAAGCAATTTAGCGGGAATAAAGTACTTTTATTCCCGCATTATGCTGGAATAAAGTAACATAGTCTAAGTTTTTACGTTTATGGTGAATTGGGTTAAAACTAACAAAATTATAACACATAAATACAAAATAACTTTTCAAATCTATGAAATGGCCACAGTGGCGATGGGAATAAAGTGCTCACCCGTACGGAGAGAAAACTTGAATAAATATAACCTTATTTTCATCCACCAAGGTTAATGCATGTAGCCAATCGCCAATGTCGGACTCTTAGGCCATTTTTGCCTGAGTCCTCGGTAAACGTAAACATCACAGTCGCATGTTTTTTTTGAGGTTAGGAGATGCAAATATCATTTGCATGCAAATAAATAAACTTTATATAGTTTATATACGATTTACATAAGTTAATTATAATTGTAATACGTTTTTCTATTATAATTTAGCTAAAAAAAATCAACTATTAAGAATTGGTGAACGTGGAAAAAAATCTTTACTGTTGACTCTCAGGCAGAAACTACCGAAGACTCCAGTAATGCTAGCTTTATGCCTACTATCCGAGTCACTGAGGCCTTCTTGGTCTAAGTCTCCAGTTAACGATACTTAACTTTTCTCTCCGTGCGTGGGAATATTCTGCGACTTTAGTCCCTTGTTACATAATGTACTATTATACAATCTATATCAATAAAACTCTTTTATAGAAACAAGTTTTTATTTATTCTGTATCAACCAAATAAAATTATATTAATGAAATCAAATAACCCATATTCTTACTACAAAATAAAATAAAATTCTATTGATTCTTGCTATTTTATCTATAGCTTTAAAAACACACGTACGAGAGATCTCGCTCGCGCGCGGTAAGTGTACCGTGCGAAATTTATTGAATTTATAAATAATAGCGCGAACCGGGCGCTACGGACCGGGAAAAATCCCGACTTCTCTTCGATTCGCCACGGTGTCTATATATACATATACATATACGGTATACCCGCGCACACCAAATCACGTGTGCGCGCTCCGCGCTCTGTCGCGCTTTGGATATAAGATTTATCAGCGCTCTTCTTTTGCCGCGCCAACGTTTTCACCTTTGATCAAAGGGAAAATACACAGACAGTCCCAGCCCTTTCTAACGGGTATAAGTGGAGATACGATTTGTTTATTTTTGAAAAGCGGAAGTTTTGCGCTGTCGCAGAAGCTTCGAGAGAATGTTCAGGAAAAACGAAAATATTTCGAATGACTTTTCTGAAATTCTCCAAGTGTACAATTTATTAAAATTATTACGAAATGCGTGTTTAACCATATCTATAGTAGAGACTTGTACAACAACGTAAAAATGTTTCGCATAAATAATTTCACTGGTTGATATTGTTTGAATATAAAACAGATTGCAGATTTTTTATTGAGGATAAAAATTTTTATACGGTTATTTTTTGTAACTCTACCATGGCAACAATGTATCCTTAATGGGAAATACTTTAAGACGTTTTTAATTTATATCGGAGATTCACTTTAATTGCGTTGTGTTCCCTATTTTAATAACCCACTTTTCCCGAGGCATTAAAGTCTAATTCCAGTTGAGACCTCGACTTTTGATTTCAATATAATGGCGCGCAGACCTTCGAGCTTTCTCTATTTTCCTTCACTCTTCTTCTCTCATTTTTCCTTCTTTATATTAAGTTTTCCTTTCCCAAAGAATATTACGTTCATTAGGCGCGGACCTCGAGTACGAAAAAATTATTTTAATGAATTCAAGAAATCTTTGCCTTGAATAATAGGCCTTGGAAAACCATTGCTCCCTCGCTCAATACATTATTTGTGCGGTTCATTGAGAAACGGGTCGTTTAAGCTTCATTTCTACTCATTAAATCTCTTTAATTGAGGATCTCTTCTGAACAATGTCAATTATAAATAATTAAACATTCTTTGCCTAGTGATTTTACTAAATATAGGAGTAATCGAGTATCGAGCTGTTGAAGTGAGTAAATAGAGAATGCATTTGATTTTCAAATATCGTAAGAAATTGTTGTTGAATCATTAATTAATCGATAGCTATTTAATTACAAATGTCCGATACAAAATGAATAAATAATTTTAACGGTTGCATAATATACATAATCTGTACATCTATACTCCACCCCATCTATAGGAACGATAAATATAATTATATAACAGTAAATAATAAAATTCCTCTCTACTCATGCCAACTAATAAGTCATAAAATTCTATATGTTTTCTGCAGGCGTTTGAATTATTTCATCGACTATTTTTCAATTGAATACTCGAGAGTGAACTTGACATCAGGATAGCGTTAATTTCAGGCGCATATGTGTAAGTGCGAGAAGAAACTTAAACATTCAAAACATAAGAAACTTCGAAATTTATATTAATCGACTCGAATTGACCAGATTTATCATCGCAAGAATTGCATAACTTTTTAAATCTTGCAAATAGCGTGTGTAAAAAAGTTATAATACGTCCTTTACTAGACGCATACGAATAATTAAAAGAAACGCGTGTAATAACTCTTTTATAACGAGTCCATTCCACTTCAACTTCACCCTCGGACACTAAGCGCTTTTATTTTTATTTTTATTATTGCCAACGACTACAAAACGTACTACAGCCGCGCATTCTCGAAAAATAAAACAACGCCCTTTACGTATATATATATACACACCCACATACACGCGAACGTTAAAAACGAAATCTCCCTTGCCTCTTCTCTCTCTCTCTCTCTCTCTCTCTATCTCGCGTAACGACTGTACAACGCTTCGTCCGAACTGCAGGCGCGCGCGCACGTAACGTCTCTACCCTAAAGCTCCGCGAAATCGCACAACTACGTAGCTACAGTGCGCGAGCACCACTTGCCCTACACTCGAATCCGCATAGCCCGCGCCCGATGTACACCGCGATATATATGCATGCGCCGCGCGTGCGCTCAACTGAACACAGAGACAGCGCTGCACTCACCGTTTTATTTCCCAGATTCTTAACCCGGCAGAGCAGCACGGCCGACTGGCCGACGAGTGCGGTCACGTTCTCGCTGCTCTCGTCGGCGAAGTGAGTCTTGCCGATCGACGTCGTCGTCGTCGCCGCCGCCGTAGTCGTCCTCGACGCAGCCTGCTGCTGCTGCATGTGCTTACTGGCGGTGCTACTGCTGCTGCTGCTGTCCTCCCTTTTTTCGCTGCCGGCGGCCCCATCGATCAGCCTGGAACCGCCTCCTGGAAAAATGACCGGGCGATTTCCGCTTTAGGGTGGGCGTATACGTATACACACACACACACACACACACACATGGGTTCGAAAGCGTGGGAAGGGAGAGGGCACGACGGCAGGTCCATTTGAAACGCAGATTTTTTACATTGTGCGCGAGCGCGGCTAGTTTTTTTATTTCGCTGCAAGCGACTCTCTCTCTTTCTCTCTATTTTTTTTTTTTTTGCGAGAAATGACGAGTCATTTATCGTCACGTCGATTTCGAAGATTATTAGAGGTCAAAAGTGATTTATGGACTTGCCTCGTGAAACAAGTACATGAAAAGGAAATTCTTGACGAGGAGGAGGAGGAGGGGCAAGGGAAAAAGGGCTCGGAGGATGTATAGAAATTTTATTCAAATGACCCTTTGATCCTTTCCTCGTGCGGACTCTTGCCTTTTTTCTCTAGTTTCCGCGTTCTTTCGACATTGTATGTAGGTATCGTATTGGAAAGAGAAGGGGGAAGGGAGAGGGAAAGAGAGAGGGAGGAAATGCGGATTTTTTTTTTTTTTTACGAAAAGTCAATATTGATTGGAAACGAGCGCGCAGAAAAAATGTCCCCGGAACAGAAGGAAGTATCGCTTTTTTGTACCTATCTGTCAAAGGGATATTAACGTTGGATGAAAAATTTTTTCCCATTCTCCTTTTATGAAGGTACGTACATGTAAACTAGTTTTACTTGATGAAAAATTGTCATTTAACATTTTCTGAAAAGACAGAGAAAATCAATAATGAATAATAACAGGCCATGTTATTTTTTACACATGAGAAGAATAGACAATATTTTTGTGACTATTTGTTTATCGAAAAAGTTTATATTTATCTGAGTCCATACAATTTACATAAAAATGGTACCATAATTATTAACTAGAATAGAAAACATAAGGTAGATTTTATTTCCATTAAATAACTCATGTCAAAGGGAAATGGCGTGTCGATAGTACCGAGGCACTAAAATTTTGTCAGTTGTTTTGAGCGAAACTCGGCGTTGCTAAACTTTTCCTTTGACAAGGCAAAAACAATGTTAAACTTGTCTTTTGAAGTTGAATACAAAAACAGTATATAATGTGACAGTAACTTCCGAGAACAGAGCTAACAAACTTACGAAAGTTTCTCAATAATATTCACTCACTTTTTATATAAACGTCTCTCAGAAATTTATTTTATAGTAAGTAAATGATACCCAACTTTTTAAAATGTATATGTACATAAATTTCATATCAAATGAGTATTAGAGATCTAAATTTGCCTTTTCGATGCAAAATACGTATCACCATTCATTTTCTTTGTGCGCGCGCATGAAACTTTGCTCTAGAATATCTAACTATTTATGCGCAAGAGGTTTCTTTATACTTTAATAATAAACGAAATTTAAAAATCTTATTCTAAACTTATAATTATGTAATCATCATAATCAAATTTTTCTCTGGTAATTAATGTAAAAAGAATGGATATAATGCATCAATGTGCTTTTATATCACAGACTTTCACCATTTTTATTAATAATTCATTTTCCGTCGAGACCTGACCTCACATAATTACTATATATTTGATTTGATCGTTTCCACTGTACTTTTCATTTTACAAGTTTATATTTACGTGCATTTTTCATTTGAATTTTCCTTTTTTTATTTTTTATTTTCCAATTTTACGTCCGATTATTCATGAAGACTTTTAGTCGTAAAAAGCCAGCATAAGTATATCAAGATATTTTATTCGATGTTTTATGCACAACATAAAGAAACCACTGGATATTTTTTTCAGATCATATTTTTGCTGAAGGATTTTAAATTTTACATGAGCTTTTATCGTAAATCTTACTAAAGTACAAAAGAGGCTTTTGCAATGTAAAACATAACTTAAAATATATTTTTGTTCATATTAATATTATTCTTACAAATTAAACGTAATTTATGAAATAATAAATAAAAATAATAATAAACTATTATTTAAAATTATATTTAAATATATGACAAAATGTATATTTTCTGTATGTATACATAGTAGAGTAAACTTAAGTGTACTTATTTTACTCTTATCGATGAGAAGAGCACTCGATAAATGCCTTCTCTCGTATTCTCTAATAAGGTGCCAAAAATCATCTACACAATCCTCGCAAGAGAATTGAAAAAGACGATATTGTTTTTAACTGAGAAAATAAGAAATGTATCAAAACAACTTTTGTATTTTATTTTTTGATACAAATCACTCTATAAAATGTAATTTATAATAGAAAATACTCCAAAAATATATAAGAGTCAGAATTTGAGTAAATTTAATAAAAAAATATATATACAACCCGTACAATTGTTGTAAATTACATTTTTTCTCAGAATAAAGAAAACTTGATATTCCTATTTCAAACTAAATATTACTCTTCTACAAAAGGGATTTTGGTGGATCCTGTTCCACTAGATTGCGACCCAATTTCAAATACGCGTGATATTCTTAAAAAAAGATCTCTCCTCTTTATTACAGCTCTACAAATATATAGTTATGTTACAAAAATAACAAAAAAAAATTCGCAAACTAGAGGAAAACTAGACTTATACTAGATAATAACGAACATTCGAAAATAGCGCTGCCCAACAGTGGACAAAATTAATTCCCATTTGCAAAAATCTCATGGCAGTAACTCTCGAATTGGAGAGGATATCCGCGCGCATACAACGTACACTGCACGACCAAAACCTCTCGAATAACCTGCGCCGCATCACAAGATACGATCCCCGCCGTGCGCTCCTTACGTAACCTCACCTCGCGATACATAAAACACCGCCGACGTGCGCATCCCCGAGCACATTTCGTGACCGTTGCCTACTCTCTTGCCAAGCTCCCTTCCGTACACGTATATGATCGACGAGGGGCTCGAAAGTCAGCGGTATCGAAGCGGCCCACTCGCTTCATTCAAGCGCATAGCTAAGTGTCCGCGGGAAAATCATTCATCACTACGGGGAGGCCGCCGCGTGCACTCGACTTAGGAATGCAGCGACCGCGTCAGGGGACACGCGAGTGCCGCCGGGGGTAATAAATTTAACGCGCCGGAGCGCCGGTCGAAGGATCGCCACTTGTCAAGTGACGCTAACGCGCTCGATCGATCGGCTATATCGCGGCCCGTGTGATGTGCTTCTTTCGACCGGTGCTGCATTTGGGAGATTATTTCCGGTTGGCCGAGACGGGGAAATGCACGACCGCGGTACTTGTCAAATGCGGGCTGTTGGTTTTTGGGGTTTGAAGCGCGGATAATGGGCTCCGCGAGCGAATTACAATTTGTTCGATATACGCGAATGATGTGGAATTCGCGTTGTCGGGTGGTGGTGCTGCTTCGGAAATTTATTCATGCAGATAGTTATATGTACGGTGATTCTTTGTTCATATTTTGAATAATCAGGTGTTACGAATTTTAAAGGTGGTCGTTAAAAAAATTATATCTTTATAAAGAATATTATGAAGTATTAATTTTACAAATGAGTTTTAATACGATAAAATAAAAAATCAATATACACGTACGCGTTCGTAAATTTATAAATAATACTTAATATTCATGATGAGCTGTGTGTGCTTTTAATTTATACACTTACGTTACAGGAAAATTATTTCGTATTTTAACGTAATTTGTGCTTTAATATGATTGTTGGCGTATAGCGTGTGCTCACCAAAACCTTGTTAACGCTTAATTATACTTGATACAAAATAGTCATTATACGTTAATCTAATTTGTTAGATAATGTAGCTCCATAAGTGAAATCTCAATCAGTTTGTTGTCAAAGAGTAATTCGATACATAGGAGACCATATTTACATTGTATTGAATTTGTGGGTATCAAAAGGAATACTTTGAATTTAGTTTTCTAATCGAAGACTTTAAAGTTTCAAACGAAGCTTACTCAATTAGCATAGATATGTTTTATATTCATGTAAGAAACATATAACTCGTTACATGCAGAATTGTCTATCACATTTTAGTATACTAATATTAATAAAACTATGTAATTAATCAGCTTAAGTGCAAATGCAGGTATACACGTTACAGGCAGTGCGAAATAACGCGGTATATAACGTCATAGAATCACGTAAGTGCGTCTATATTATACGCAAAGTTCATGACGGTAACACGCACATGTGAAGCTTGATTTGAATACACACTGCAACTTTCCTATACGCATCAAGTGGCTTTTGTTCGGATTGCACAAATCATACGCCTGAGACTTCACTAGAGCTTCAAAAGATAATAGTTGAAAAGTCACATTGAGCACTAAAATTCATCAGGATCGAACAGCTTTGAGTTAAAGATCGATTATACGGTCCGAACTGATATGAATAACAAAATAATTTTCCATAACTTTTCTGTAGCAGTTACAAAGTTGTAGTAAAGTTGGGTAACTGGATTTACTAATTAAATACACAAGTTTGAAAACGCTATATACCGTTACACGCTTGCGCAGCTGTCTTATTAAACTCGCATCTACTCTACTTCCAACAAAGTAAATCTATGCTTCCTTTTCTTTTTGAATAATATGATTATTTTTAACTGGAATTACTTAACAACTGGATTCAAGAACAATAAAATCTATTATTATATATTATATTATATTATGTGGGTAGGTATAGAAAAATAGATATTTTTTTTAGAAAACTTATATATTAGAAATTTTTATCAGGAAAAACATGGAATATGAAAAATTAAAAATTAAAAATTCATAATGTCGAAAATTTATGACGTCGAAATCGATTTTACAAAGAAAATATAGAATTTACTTTAGAAAATATATTTATAGAATCTATTTCAGAATGGCACAATTTCGATAACCCAATTTATCTAATGCAAATTGTTAAAATAAGGATCTATAGAAAATATCTGTACTTAATTTAGAAAATAATGTTTTCGAAAAATGTTTTCAAAATAATGTTTTCATTTATCCTATTGAAGTGAATAGGATAAAAAATAATAAATATATGGAGGAAATATATTGGATTCAATGTAAAATAATGATCTAGTTATCTCCACCTTTCTACTTCCATTCGACTATTCATGTTAAGTTTAACAACTTTTAATGATACTCTTCCACGATCTGATATAAATACTTAATTTAAGAGAGAAGATGAGTATACTTTTTCAGAGAAACTTCGAGTACTGCGTAATTCTACTAGCGCATTTTGTTCGCCAACAACTCACGTTGATCCAATTCCGAGAAAACTGTTAATGCCCTCAAATCTCTTCGTACGAGCTCACCAAACGATTTAACAAGTACTCACGCGCGGGGTCCCCTGCATATAAGGCGAAAGAGAGACGTGCGCGTGCGCGCAGAGAAATTGGACAATCTCTGAGTTGCCACGCGCCGAGCGCGCGTTCGCGTGAAACTCAGGAACGGCGAAGGCGGTGAACTTGGCTTATACCTGCGCGGAACTCTCCCACGTCCCGCGGAAATTTGCACTGCACCCATCACTTGCGAGCTCCGAATGCAAACTTTATAATTACTTGCTCGATCCCGGAAATAGACGTCGAGCTCTCTAACCATCGGCTCAACGGTCAATGACTTTTTTTTATTATTATTTCATCGCGATATCGTTTCTTCTTCTTTATACTTGTTATCTGGCATCTAACTTTATGGTCTTTTAATTGGGTTCTAATCCGCATTTAAGTATAGTGATGTGTCATATTCTGGGGTTCTGAGAATCTATGCAGGTGAATTTATCAAAAAAATAATTTCTCTCTTTTTTATAATGAAACAGAATATTTTTTATCTTGTTTTTTGGCTTTTATAATAAAACAGGTGTCATAATAAATAAAGTAGAATGAATGACAATCACACAGTAATATTTTTTATAATAAAACTGTTTTAATAAAATATCGACTTTCACTGGTATAAATTCAAACTATAATTGTCTCAATTTAATTGTTATATGACACCCAATGTCCTATTTTCCCGACCATTCGCTGTAAATTAATTTTTTTATATTCGCGAGAAATAGAATTGCATATAAAAAAGAACTTTTAAATAACATAATTACACATTCTATTATTTATAATGATCGCGAACAAACTCATGACTAGAAATATTATAAGATTATAGGACTATATTACATCTCTTCTATAAAAAGCCGCTTCGGGGTGATGATAATCGATTATTTGAAACTTTTATCAAATTTTCGAGCAATTATGCCTTATGTGATGAAAAGTTTTCAAAAAGCAACGAGAAAATAATTGATTTCTGAGATTTTTATCGAATTCCTGAAGTTTCATATGTATCAGAAATAAAATTTAAACAATACTGTTTATTTGTTCTCCAAATTGTTTTTTCTCTCACACAGAAAAATAAATTTTTATATAAATAGAAACGAAACAAACAGCACAGCAAGTGTAGCGCACTTTTTACTCTGGTTACATAAAATGCCATATCAAATATGATCTTTCTATTGTGGGTGCAATCGAATTGAATTGTTGAAGTTATGATCAAAAATATTAAAAGTAAAGAAGCAAAACTAAACAAAGTGAAAACAAACATAGACTCGTGTAATGCGCTACGTACTTAAAGGAGTTCCGTCGATTTGAGAATAAGTGGCAAGAATATGATGAAACTTTGTATAAAGCTAGATCAGTGTACAAAAAGGCTTCAGTTAAAATTTTAAAATACTTTACGATATCTGGTAGCGAGAAATCGATGTTTTCAGTGTCAGTGTTTAGCACGGGCTCTTGTTGGAAAAGCTATTTTTTCGCTGTTTGACTTATGACACTTCAGCAATTAACAATAAAATTAAGTAGCGATAGAACTGCCTTAAATCGAAACCCGTAGAAAAAATCAGTGAATTTATTAAACCCCGTAAAATATATAAACTCAATTTCTAATTAATGTAACTTATCATACTTCTATTTATAGTAACATTTGCTATCTTGAAATCAGAAGTACATTATTTTCATAAAAGAATTCCCGTTATAGTACTCCGTTTATTATCGATTATTTTGAATATGACAAGCACTGAATCGTTTGTTACTATTATATCTGCACACTTTGTAGATTGGGATTTAAAAAAAAACTGATTTTAAATTATTAGAAACATTTTAGTTGACAAAATTAGCTTTCCGAAATATTATTGTGCATGTTATATACAAAATATACTTTTTACTTTATTTTTCAAAAATTTAGTCCATATAAAGTCTGTAGAAAAATGTGTAAGGAAGGTTCCTGTAAAGGACAATGCCCATTAAATATGAGAAACTGGCCTAAAAGATAATGAAACTTATACTATTGCAAAGTGTATGAAAAATGAGACCCTGAAACCGTTTGGAACATTAAAAAAAATCAATTCGAAAATTGGGTTGTCTTACCGGTTCCGTCTATAACTACTGAATCGAATGTATTTCGTTCAAACTTCTCATACATAATATACTTTTTCACGGCAAGCACCATATAGATTTTTTCTTATATGGAAAATCGAGCCTCGAAAGAAAGAAAGAGCAATTTTCCATTTTCAATCGCCTAACAAATGGTAGAAATCCATGACACTAATTTGGATTATGCTTATATTGAAATAAAGTTTGACTAGCTTTCCATATGTTTTTTATATTTATTATATATTGTAACCTTCTTTTCAAATCGTAATTTCTCCAGAACGTCCCGATGTACCAGATAGAAATTAAACAATTTTTTTAATTACAGTATTTGGCGCTATGCTATAGTAATTTGAAACACAATTTAATATTTTTATCAAAAAATATTTTATCATTCATAATATCTTCGCGTTCTGCCAAACCAGAGACCACAGCGGGGACGTAGCGAAGTTCTGGTCTCATATTTTATTTTTTATTTCTGTTTTTTTTTTATTTTTTTTTATTTTTTTTTTTAACAGATAAAATGTTGTGATTTTGCTCTAAATGTTTATGTATTTATAAATTAATACACAAGATACTACTAAATATTTTAATGTAACAATGGTTTTAAATGTCACTTTTACTGTTAATTATTGATTCTTTAAACATGTCGTTGAGAAATTTTGCTAGAGTTTTAATTGAAGGTAGGTGCCTTGCGTACATTAAAAACTACAAGACGTTACTACAACGCGTGCACAACACCCTACAATTCTATTTCCATTTTTGCATTGACAATAGTAAAATATAGATTTAAAATTTGTTTTCTATTTTTTCCACGTTTACCGTAGACTTAGAATCTTCATTATCTCGCAATTCTTCCATCTTGTTTTCAATTTCATTATTGACTAAAATAAATAGAAAATATTTTACGCTTTCGGAGTGTCTCGATTTTAATTGAATTTTTAGAAGTAAGTGATTTTTTAAACATAATCCATATTTATTCAAGTCAATGCTATCATTTTCTCTGCAAACTTGAAACTGATATCTCACATTTTCATTAATATGTTCAGCATAGTATGATATTGCCTGTTTGATTTGATACGTACCTAAGCATATGAAATACAATTCTGTCCAAGTGAGTTTAGGAAAATCTGGTAGCATATCGAAATTCATTTTTTCAAACATAGATCTTTTTCTTATTAATTTATACTCGTTTACAACTTCCAACACAATATTTTGATTATCTATGCGAGATTGCATGCAATTCAAGACGGTAATGTTGTGCAATTTATCAAATTCGATTTTAGACATAAAAGCATTGTAGACTGCGCAGGCTATACGAAAGTCTCACATGCGGGACTGTTTTATTCGACCATAAGCGGAAAATAATGAAGACAGTACTTTTCGTAAAAAACTTGGGTGGTTCCTGAAAACTTAATAAATATTCTTCCAATCTAAAACTGATTCAAACTAGTGTCATGATTTTTCTTGGTTTGGTAGACGGTTTAAAATAGAAATATTTGGTTCTTATATTGAAAAAGTCTTGCTAAGGTTTTCTTAAATAATATTTAATGTTAGGCACTGTATTGAATTTGATATAACTGAAGTCTATTTTATTAATCTTTCAATAGCCGTAAAGTTTTTATGGAGAAAGTACTGTCAAGTACATTTTCTTTGTTTTTTTCTGTTTTTTTATGTGAAAATATAATATTTTGCAATTGTTAACGTACAATTTTTATTAATAAATAAAAGTATGACATTGATTTGAAAATTATTGTAATCAACGCTGGATGGTAAAAACTTTAAGATTAGCTTTTGAAAATATTTCAAAACTACTGTCAAGTATCACTATTTTAAGGACTTTTAAAGAATTCAGTAGTTGTAGACGGAACCGGTAAGACAACCCAATTTTCAAATTGATTTTTTTAATGTTCCAGACGATTTCAGAGGCTCAATTTTTTTTAAATTCGCAGAATTTCATGCACTTTGCAATGGTATAAGTTTCATGTAATTTCTCATATGTGATGGGCATTGTCCTTTGTACACTATATATCTAAAACACGAATCACTCGTTCTTGTGGATCTTTTATAGTAGATGCTACAACTGCATTCACTCATTTTCATTCAAAATTCACTAATTGCAAACAAAACACTTCAACTGAAATATATGAAAAATACTTTCTTTATATCTTTGTAATAAAGTTTTTAAAAATTTTATCTGTTTTATTGTGTTTTCGTTCAAAATCTTTTTTTCTTTTAGAATAAAGAAAAAGTTTAGTATTGTCACGGGCTCAACTCGACTGTCATCCGTGCCCTGAAGCGTCAGTGATAAGAAAAAGATGCGCGCGAGGCTTTCAAGCAATCCTCGTAACGATAGCTCAGTGGTTAGAGCGCCGGACTAGTCTTTCGGATCCGTGAGTTCGAGCCAGGGTCGGTTGCATATTTTTTACGCAACTTTTTATGACAGTTAGCAGGCAGGAGCTACAACAATCACTAGGAATATTGGTGTTCTCTATGTATATGGTTTTGTATTTTATTAATAGAGAATATTAATTAACTACTAATAATCGCCTATCTACGCATGAATGCATAATTATAAATATAATATACATGATTTCATTGTGTTCTTACATATATTCGTGTTACTGGGGAGTTTCACATGAAATTACTGTTCATGTCAGGGCACCTGAGATCAATAGTTTGATTGTTAAATTGCACGATTTTTTTAGCGATTGAAGTCCCTTACATATTCGTAGAATTGATAGAATTTAATGAAAAAAGGTATGCTCTAAGTTAAAAATAGATTACTTAAACAAGAAACACAATTGTTTGTGGTCGTGGGGAATAGAATTGCTATCTAATTATGTTATGTTAATTTAGACATATGCATTCTATTATATGTCAATCAGTGCAACATGGACGGCGATGACAGTTTTGGCATACAGCTCGTAAGTTAAATTAAACGTACTGATTATAGATTAAATTGCGAAATAAACACACCCGTTATACGTACGTACCAGATGTTATAGATATAAAGGAATATTTGTATAATAGATATATTATATGCTCGCCACATTGGGATCCATAAACATTATTTAATTCTATTTTAGAATCGTAATAATTACGTATAATGGGAATTACTAAAAAGAATGTGATATCTAGGGACTTCCAACAGCAAAAAACCATTCCTATAATAATATGTCTTCGTTAAATTTTTTCATTATTTGAAGGTCGAACCACCCCTAAAGTAACCATCTCTTGATTTCCATCGCATCACATAAACAGGTAAAACCCTGCTAAAAATGCCATTACAATTTAATCATAGCTTTAATTTATTTTCCATATTTTTCCTTTATCGACGGGCTTTTCAAAATTTAGAAATAATTATCTTTATCATTTCCCCCCCCCCCCCCCCCGCACCCCAAATTCCTCAAAAATCTCCACTTGAAACCAAAAACAGTATATCAATGCTTCGAAATGAAATACTAACGCTCTACATCACAATCAATCGATAAAGCTATCAATCCCATAAACATATAGCGCCCGAAATATCACGCACAAAGAGCCATCGATAGATCGGCCATAATGTAACCAAAACAGATTACGCAACCGGTAATGAATTAATTCGCGAACACGATATTTCACGTCGCGCTGCCACCACAATATACCATACAGCAGCAGCAGCAGCACACGCGTGCCCTTACATATACGTACGTATATCTATATAATCGTAATTTTTCCAGCAATATAAATACGCACGGCGACCCACTACTCTCATCCTGAAAATTTCCAAAGCTAATCTCGCGCGCACGATCGCCATGCCCATACATTTCAGCACGCGCTAGCACCTTTCTCTCTCTCTCAATCCCTCTCTATCTCTCTCTTTCGTCCATCATCGATTGCTGCGGAATTGAAATTTACAAAGCTCCGGGACAGAGATGCGACTGTGAGCGAGAGAGAGAGGGAGCGAGAGCAATAGCATTCTGCAAGATTAATATTTCAAAAGCGGCTCGCGCGCATATTCGACGATTGGCCTTATCCGACGTTCGAGTTCGCGCACACACACACATACGTCTATATATGTATACAGTATACGGGGGATTCGAACGCTCGCTTTGGCGTGAATGTCGGGACCTCGCGCGCCCGCCCGGAATATTAATTCCTCCAGCGTGGGCTTATATATACCTATATACACCTGCGCGCGCTTCCTTTTTCTTCTTTCCTTTTTCTGCGAGCGCATATATAGTCGTATTCTCCGCGCGGCGCGGAGTGATTTCCCGCTCTTGTATTTCACGCGCGACGGGGGGCCGGCTTAGCACATACTACCCCCACCCCCTTTTTTATTCCAAAGGCGCACGAACGCGCTCGGCTAATTTACGAAGGGGACGTATATATATTCCGCGAGGACGATTCAATATCTCTCTGCGAGAGCGCGCGGAGGCTCTCGATGGGATTAAGCTGGGTGCGATGATGAAACCGAGCGCGAGAGCTCGCCTTTCTCTCCCCGGCTTTTTGCGGCTCGTTTCAGTTTGTCATTAGTTAGTCGCGAGCGAGATATATACGATCAGCGAGGAGGGAAAAAAAAGTAGATTTCTCCCCGCGAGAGCCGCGGGACGACGACAGTGCGGATTTCGGAAGTATGAGAGCGCTGCGGTCGGATAAAACGTGATTTCGCCTCCGAGGCGCTTAAGCGATTGGCTCGTCGTGCTGTTATAATGGATGTGGGATCGTTTATTACGGTGGTAGTAATGGGGGATATAATGCGGCACTTTTTGTTTTGAAAAATTGTAAAGATGACGTCTGGGGTATAGGAAAGACTCGACGATTTCTCTCGTATTTTCTATTATACGTATTTTCATTAGCTAAAGTGAAGATATAATCATTAATATCTTTTGGAATGATAAGTGAAGCAAGAAAAAATCATTTTTCAGAATCCTAATGGTGATATTCTTTCTAGTCGCTATGTCAAAATCCTTCGTATATACTTCATACTTTTCTCTCTCCATCTCTGTGGCGTTAATTTTAAAAAGTAGAAATTCAAGTAAAGTACTCGATAATCCCTTTATTTGCGCTTACTTTACAGGGTTTAACACTTGCCAGTGTAAAAGAAATTTAAGCAGAAAGCACGAGGTGGGCATTCGGAACGAGTGCGCCCAAGTCCCACTTTATGAGGTGTGAAGAGCGAGAGGGAGAGTTAATTTATAAGAGTGGATTTTACAACTGAGTTCAGTGCAGTTTTACAGTCCAACGATTTCTGATAGGATTAGGAAAGACAGGGGGGGGATCATGTTGATGGGACAATCCGACCCGCTCGTTCGCTACCTCATTATTTATCCGGATACCCGCGCCGCCGGGTATTACCAAAGTCATTGTGCAACGTAATCGTTATTTTTTATTACGACGTTAACGAGTTGTAATTTTACAACACCTATAATATATGCCAAATCAAAGTATCAAATAACATGAATCTTATAATGAGAGTTTTCATTGCCTTTAATTTATAATTATGAAAAATATATCCCGATATTAGTTTTTATATACTGTTACGTATGCAAACAAAAACCATGTATATATATGTGCGTATTTCAATGTCTTTAAAAATGCTTTTAATAAACCGAAGTATAATTTTACAATTTAAACAAATTGTGTAGGCAATTTAAAACATATTTACAAAGATGATTAAAATTGTTGCATTGCAAAGTTTACATCATCAAGCCATTTTCTATATTATAATTAATTTGATGCGGTTTATGATAATGATTTAAATTTAAAGTCCCCGTGATACAGCAGAGAGGAAAGGAGCTTTTCTCTGCCACGCCATTTGAAGGGTTAAAATTCAATTCCTCTCAGTAGGATTAAGAAAGTAAACGAGGATCATAAAACAAAGTGATTAAAACGCTTCATTTACCTATTGATTAATCATTCGAGATTCAAGTCCTTTCTAAGAGTGCGGAATCCGATAAATTATTTTAATCTGTCAGCACCATTTTGTTTGATGTTTTAATTGTAAGGTAGGTAAAGAGTAGAATAATCCTTAGTAAATATATTTCATTTCTATAGAAGCACAATTATTTTGATGTATATTTATATAAGTATGCCTTTTGTACAATGGTATTTAATTTATCTAGTTTAAAAGCTAAATATAAATTGAGTCATATATTTCGAGCATTGAACATTCAAGATACGTTATTAAAGAAATTCTCGTTTATTAACTTTGTTCTCAAATGGAATCCTGTATCCCTAGAAAAAGTTAACCAATTAAAAATGAAATATATTTTAATCCGCAAAATGTCCTTAAGAATTAAAAGTTTTAACGGATTCTGAATATTAATATTCAATTTCCCAGAACCGGATTAAGAGAATCGGGAATAACTTGGTGATTGGAAAGATTCGTTTCGTCTTTCATGAATTATTTAAGTTTTCTTTCAAAGATATTATAATTCGCTAATTGAAGAGTCAACTTTTTATTCTATCACAGAAGTTACAACCATTTTCATATATCTATGTTTTAATAAATCTGTATAAATTTAATATACTTTTATATTTCATACATTGCAACAATTTTTCATGAATATAATTTTAGTCGTAAAATGAACGTATTACAATTTTTACAGACTTCTATTTTAATACTATTTTACTAGACTTCAACGAGCTGCATTGTGATTTGGGATAGATCGACTTAAGAATTTGAATGAAGGATTTCGAACGTGATGGAAATATTGAATTTTCAATGCTACTACTGCATATACTAGAAAAATTCAATTGTAAAAAAGATGTCGTACGTTTTTCAAATGACAGAGTATCTCTAAAATTATTCATCATATTGTAAATTTGTAACTACCAAGTTTTAATTTCGAATAAGTTAATACGAATGTTTATTAAGGTACAATAATAATACAATCATACTGTAAGATTCTCTTGTTAACGAAAAACATTTGTATTTAAATTTTGTCGACTCATTTCAAAAATATTATTAATATAATATTTTTTTAAAGTAAAATAAACATATTCCAAGAACAACTTGACATATATGGTAACACTTATATTAAGAAATCTACAAAAATGTTGTAACCCCTTTTTTTTAACATAAACATTATTCTAAAAAATGTTTTTAAAAAGTACATACCAACTTCAATAGTGAATAATACAATCTGGAAAAGTCGTAAATGAACACTCAAAAAGAAAAAAAGAACTATAACAAATTTTATTTCTTATCGTGTACCACGAAAAAAAATTTTTTTCATTTTCACGAAAATCATAAAATGTTTGTGGATTTCCTCATATAAGAGCGATACCCTGCAAGCCGATTAAACACATTTTAATAACGTGATCACAAATTCCTTTTGATCATCAAATATGGCGTAATGAAATACCGAAAGAATCTTGAGCGTTTCATTTTTCACGCGCGCACATACACACACACGCACACACACACACACACACACACACACACTAAAGCAGCTCCCGATGGAGGTTGTCAAATGTAGAGCAGCGCCGTTACTCGAAATCTGTTCATAATTAAAACAAAAGCAGCAGCAGCAGCAGCAGCAATCGGGCACCCTCCCACGTACACACTTATTACGCCCATACACACACCCTTACACACGTAAATTCTCGAATGAATTTCCGCGAGCGAGTTTCCCAAAGTATGCCAATAATCCCGCGCGCGCGATAGAGAGAGAGAAAGAGAGAGGGAGGGAGAAAGAGAAGAAGCGGGAGAGGGAGAAAGAGAGGGAGAGCGAGCCTTTTTTCCGTCCTAAACTTCGCAAAGTCATTTGGAAGATTTTGAAATTCAAATTAGAGAACATACTTTAAATCGCCCTTCCCTCGCGGCACTGCGCTCGCTCGCCCGCACCGAAAGTAGGCTACTCCATTGATTCGTCCCGCGGGCTCGCTTTATATACGTATACGTATTATATATACATATATATGTATATATATGAGCCCGTAAGCAAGAGGGACTGATTTTAGAGCTGAAATTTTAATTACGCGATTTTCCTCTTTAGCCAGGGCGCCGGGCACTCGCTTTTTTTTCTTTCACTTCTCCCGAGATTCCACAGAGCGTCCGATAAAAGGCGGGGAAGGAGGAGGAGAAGGCGGCGGCGCAGAGGAGGAAGAAAAAAATTGACCGAGGAGAATTCCTGAGCGCCTAATTGACTTCGCGCTCGTGCGCAAAATTGCACAGCTCAATCACCGAGGATATGAAAAAAATGCGAGTGCGCGCGCCTTAAAGCAAATTGAGCGAAGTAAGGGAGAGAAAAGAGGAGGAGGGGGGAGAGGGAGAAAGAGCATCTGGCCGCGGCGCGTGGCTAATAATGAAACCGTGAAGACGTCATTTTTCGCGCGGGAGTGCGAGAAGAGGGCTGGGGGCAAAATAAAAACTTTCCTCGGCTAAATTATACTGGCATTTATTCGTTATGCAGATAATTTCATCCGAGGTAATAAGCTTACTTTTTGCTTACTTTTGGAGGAGGCGCTGTGATGGTTAAAAAATGTTTTTCTTGAAAACATTCCAGAAGTTCATTTCGGGACATTCGGAATGTCAATAAAGAAATTTTTGGTAAAATTTTTTCGTCAATTTTGATGATTTATAAGAAAAATATTATAAAGCGACGAAATACTTTAAAATTGAAATGGGGTTCCCACTTGCTTCCGCACCCTCTTCGATGGTAAAGAAATCCATGTGTCATGATTAAACCACATTTTTCGATGTCCTGCGATATTTCGTAGGGACCACCTTCAGAGTTCCTAGAATGACCCATAATCTGTTATGGTGGATCCTATACTTTTTTCATATTTTTAAGTCTACTAATACTAATTTCTCAAAAGGCTACTCTGCCAAACATTTTCACGACTGAAAAGGCAGAGTTTGATTAAAATTTTGATTTAATTTTTAAATATAATTTTAAAATTATATTTATACAGAGTTGCACTTGCATCAAGTAATTGCAAATATTTAAATTTATAATTAAATCGCGATCATCATGATATGTAATATAATACATGCGAGCAAACTCATAATTAAAATACCAAATTATAACTTTAATGAATATAAACCTTTTCAAAAGCTCTTTTTGTGTAATAAGGTATACAACTGATTAATTATATCACATCACACATATATTACGTGATAAAAACACTTTTGTTTTCTATTGTATCAAAATGCATTACTCATTAAATATGCATGAATATTTCTCTATCGATCCGAGTTATGACACAGTTTAACTATATGTATGAAACGCAGTATAATAAAACTATAATAATAATAATGCAGGATAATTATTCTGCGTTCCTGAATACGCACGAAATAAGATGTTTATGTTATTATAAACGTCATACTGACATTTTCCTCTAATTAAACCGATAATCATAATAAATGCAGGTACCTACGGAAACGTATCAATGTATACGTAGTTAAATGTATAAAACGAACATCATTGTTTAGAATTTATTAAAGCGCAAAAAAGTTAGTGAAGTTAATGTAAAATTTATAAATAAGCTTAAGTTTAATAAAAATAAGTAGAAAAGTCAAGATTTCATCTGACATGTGTTCTAAAAATGGAAAAAGATAATTTTTGTATTTATATATAAATTAATTTTTCTCTAAATGTGTAAGTTTGCACGGATTCTTCAAGTTAACATTAATTTTGCACCAACATTTTATACGGGTAAACAATAATATTAATTAGAAAATTCAATTGTATTGAGCCATCGAATTTCTCAAAGCAAATTTACAATATTTGACATCCTAATCTTTCAAAAAGGTTTTTTTCGGAAAATCCGAGTATACTTTTACAAAAATCGTGCTACTTCCACAATTTCTCAATCGCCTGACGCAAATCGCCATAATAAAGATTTAAAAAGAAAATCCAGTCGAATCAAAATACTTTTCCTGTACAACTTTATGAACTGAAACCGCAATCAAATATTTAGCAAGGTATTTATTGATGAGTAAAAAATTAATAACACATTTTTAAATAAATTGCTAATTTGAAAGTAAAATATATAAAGTACGATCAAGTTCAAATTCCTACTAGAAAATTCTATATTTACTTTGAAAATCTTTGACCTCTATATATCATATAACAATTTCACAAAACGTATGAGTCTTTTTTGTTCGAAAGTTTCGCATGAATTCTTTTTACATAATCCACTGCACCTCAATAATTCCAAAACTGGCTTGATATATAAAATACAAAAGAATAAAATGAAAATATTTTAGTCAGGCGGAAAATCCCGCAACTAAAATATTAGTCGCGGAAGAAAGGTTTCGGAATAATCCATATCGATTTTTCCTCACCCCGTTCTCTCCGCTCTCCTCCTCTACTTCGAATAAAATGCAACAAAACCAAATAAAATCCAGCTTCTGAATAAAGTTTTAGGTACTATAAAATCCGACTCTCTCTCTCTCTCTCTCTCTCTCTCTCTCTCTCTCTCTCTCTCTCTCTCTCTCTCTCTCTCTCTCTCTCTCTCTCTCTCTCTCTCTCTCTCTCTCTCTCTCTCTCTCTCTCTCTCTCTCTCTCTCTCTCTCTCTCTCTCTCTCTCTCTTTCTCTCTCTCTCTCTCTCTCTCTCTCTTTCCCGCTCCCTATTTCGCCGCTGTACACCCGAATCGCATAATCTTACAGGCGCGTAAAAAATCCGGCACTTCGCGCGTAAAAATGCAAAAGAGCGCGGGAAAAAGAGAATAACTCAGCTCCGTAGCGCTTGTACGTCGCACGCACGAAATAAAGGAACCGCTCTGGCGTTTTCCGATAATTGGTTAGTTACTGATAAATGACCGCTAATGGAAATTTTAATATAAACGCAAAAGAGAGAATAAGGCGGGAAAGGGAGAACAGTTTCGAGTGTAGCCGAAAAACGATTTTGCGCAGCTGAACGCGAGAGGCCAAATGGCCGTGGGAACATAGGTTGTCGCACCTGCGCGCCCGTCGAGCTTAAATTGCGGGCCTGAACCGCGGTAGCAGCGCGTTTTCGCGAATGAAAACTTTATGATTTTTCCGCCCCGCCCTCCCGCCGAAGATTTTGTTAATCGACAGAGTTCACTTTTTTTTCGATCGAGCCAACACGAATTTCCTCTCTCTCTGTTCTGCACTGTAGTGGCAATTGTAAAACAAAACGCGAGGGTCGGTGCTTTTGGCGGAAAATTAGTTTGCCGAACGGAGTGTTGCTTTAGTAAAACTTTTTTTTTAACGCTGAAAAATATTTTCCGTAAGTGCTACTACTGCACGCGCAGAGAGAAATGGTTATTTCCGATAGTAATTGGATTACAGGCTGACAAAATGGAAATATTACAATGCTTTCTTGTTAAATTTCCGTTAGAAGCAGCAATTTTGATATTCTGCTCCTGGGAAATCTTGTAATTTTTTTTCGGTTGAATCACTTTATTAATTTAAGTGGAAAAATCATATATATTATACAAATTGGAGGATGCCCATGGGTGCCGCAGGTAAATATCAACATGGAATGTATAAAACTAATAAGAGAATAAGAACATACAGAATCCATGCAAATTTAACCATCTGCATACCAATTTACCTGTGTATAAATAGGGAAATATTTAAAAAGTTATTTTTTACAATTTTTAATACTGAATGTAGCATGAAATCTTGACTTTTCTACTTATTTTAGCAAACTTCACCCTTATATATTTCACCTTTAAATTTTTTTTTTAATTTCATATTTTGTCATGCTGTACACAATAACATTGATTTTGTACATTCCCTTGCGTTCCTCTATTTACAACATATCCGTGGGCACCCTCCAATTTAGAATTGCAAAATTTTCTAAACATAGTAACTACACTAATTATACCCATGTATAAAGAAAAAATGTCATCAAAATGTAGAATTTTGAATTAATACAGCAGCAGCCTTTTACAATCAATATTCAAGTGAACTATACTGAAGTCAGTATAGTATTAATAGTCCAGAGAATTAGTTGTACTAATCATAGATATTATTACATATTACCATTGCACACAGCTATGTATTTTAATTATTATAATAGCATGCTAATTAATATCCAATTAGTTTGTACTTATTCATACGCTTACTATTTACTCATACCACTAACAAAATTGTTGTTTAAATATATCATTTCTTTTCATTTTCACCATCAAAACCGCGTTATCTAAAAGAAAATGAACATTTCCTACCCAAGATCATCTCATCCATCAACAACTTTGACTTTATAAGAAGAATAAAATTCACTTCACACCCATCTTGTGAAATATACTACAACATTTATCTTGCAAGCTATATAAAGTATGACTTTTTTTATTACAAAATGCATTAGATAGTTACACTGCATCTCTTCCGAATCCAAAAGTAAATATCACCGTAAAGCAAACATAACAGTCAAGTCGAAGAAAGCAAAATATCTGTATGTATACACAACATCCGTGTAAAATACTTTTTTGCCTTTTTCCCCTAATGCCTTTACCTTAAATTAAAGAATACGAGATTGGAATACGAAAGGTCTTTACGCGGGGCACATTTTCATCTGAAAAATGTGATAGACCGACGGAAAGGCCATAGAATATTCATGCGAGTGAAACTACATATATATATGCGTAATAAGATTCAGCAGGGCGCAGGGGAAAGGTTCGCTCGCGACTTCTGAAACCCCATAAAGGAAAAAAGAAATCTTATTTACAGCAAAAAGAAGAAACTTTTGATTTAAAAAAGATTTAGTCCCACCGGCTAACCGCGAGCGCTATGGCTGGCCCGAGAAAGTTATAAGAAAAATCCGATTAAAGTTGGAGCGTGCGTTGTATCGCGTGGCCGCGCCGTATATACATATGCATCTACTTAAGTAGATGCACGTCGTATCCGGTAAGACGCCACCGCTGCACTCCATACTTGCCCATACACGTATACGTATTATATATATACGCGTACGCGCGCAAAACCTTTCGACAACTTCGTCGAGCACGTTTTTTAATACTCCCTCTTGGCCATTTAATAAACGTACATATAGATACGCGTCCCATTGATTTCCCCGAACGCGCACTCACGTTCGCGAAACTATCTCTCGAAACTCCGCGTAGCCTCGGGCATGAGAAAGTCCGTGCGTATATAGGGAGGAAGAAAAGTTTTCGAGATGAACTCATCAAAACATGTTTTGACGTCTAAGGAGAGGCCAGAGTCCGAATAGACTATTTTTAGGAAACGCGCGTGTGTGCGTAGTTTAGGATATATATGCATTCACGTCGGCCCCGAGGGGCGCGGCGGTCGCCGGGATAGATGACCGGCACTATCTGCACCCTCAGCCTTTTTTATCTTCGCAAAGCTGTCCTTTATGGAGGAGGGAAGGGGAGAGGAAACAAAATACGCACTGTTCGCAGTAATATGTCCCGAGATAGTAAGAAAGAAAGTGGCGGAAAGAGAGAGAGAGAGAGAGAGAGAGACAAGTTTGGGTGGAGCTCGTAAGTCCGAAATTACTTGTTTCAATTATACGGCACGCTTAGAAGACGAGCGTGATCCTGCAGACTTATGTGCGCTGCGATGTGAGGAGGATAAATTGGAATTTGTTTCGTTTGCTTTGAGCTATGTCTATATTTGAATGATTAGGTGGTATAATACGTGTCAATATAACATCGATTTTGTTTTAAATTTTTTGTGTGAAATTGTATAGGAAAAATATAATAAGACTAAAGTAATATTAATAGGATATATATATATATATATATATATATATATATATATATATATATATATATATATATATATATATATATATATATATATATATGAGCCAGGAAGCGCTGTTTGCACTATTAAAAATATTGCATATCTGAATAATTCTTCAATAAGAAATATTAAATTAACCAGAGTGATAGCCCTTTAATCGAATGTAGAAACTTTTAATTGAATAAGTCAATTAGTTTATTATGTTAAACTAAGATTTAACCGATGAAACATAACAAGTTAATTAGGGAAGCTTCAAGTTTTCAAGATTATAATCAGAAAAGATAATTTCTCCTCTTCGTCTTCGTAATCAATTTTAAAGTGCAAACTTGATCACGATTCAGTAAGAAATTTTAACGTCCGCACTATTTTAATGATATAACAAACAAAAAAAATGGATTAACAAGACAAAGCGTATTAAGGGAAGGGAAAAATTTTCACCGGGCCGAAAACAATGAATTCTTAATTGGACGAAATCCCACGCGGAGTTCGGCAAAACAGCCACCAGGCACAACTTTCTCATCCTTTCAAAGGCTCTTCGCCTGCTCTCTCTCTTTCCTCCCCCGTTCCTCCCACTCCAACACCTCAAACAGAATACGTAAAATATTTAAATGCCCTTCTCCGGAACTTCCCCCACTCCCTTTTACCACCGACGAAAAACTTTTTAATTAGTTCCTCGAGCACGCGTAATCCTTCGCCGCACGCGCGTAGCGGGGATAAAAAATTAATTAAGTAAAAAAAAAGGCGACGAATCGAGGTGTTTATTTTCCTGTGGGCGTCGTCCCAACGCGCCTCTAAGTGACGCAGTCGTGGCGCGTGCGCGCATCATCGCCAAAGTGTATAATACGCGCGGCGGCAGCGAACCGATGAGCGAGCGCAAAGCGAGGAAATAAAGAGAAGAGACGTAGCGCGAAGAGAGAAGTGCAGAGGGGAGCGTTGGCCGGAAATCGAATTTTCCCGCGAGAGGAATAATATTGGATTTGCTCGTCGCTCGCTCGGGGATCTACCTTCTCTCTGTATAGCTCGGGTAGAAAGAGAATTCTTCTATCTCCGTGTCTCTCGCCGCGATCGGTATATATATAGGAGAGCGCAGGGCGCTTGTTCCGGACACTTAGTTTTTGACGCGCTCTTTGCCCGTATCAAACGCATCTCTACCGCCTCTCTCGCGCGCGCGTTTAGGCCATTGTAGGATATCTTTGTGGATTTAGGTTACGTTCAGCGTCGAGAACAACTGCTGTGGAAAAATGCAAGAGAGAGAGAGAGATGTAAGTGCGGATAAAGGATATGGGACGCGGGGCGTTTCAGGGCGCGTTTAGCTTTGTGGCCGCGCGCGCGGAGCGGAGGTGCGAGAGAAGCTGATGAGAATTGGAAGGGTGGAGAGAGTGAGATCTCGTTTCTCTTTATTTTCCGGGCCTCTTTTTCAGAGCCGCGCTCGCTCCAACTTTTACGCGCGGCTTTGTAGGCGCGCCCGCGTTTAAAGATCTGACGGGCGATTGGGTGTGGATCACGGTTAATCATATTATGATAATATAGCAATTAGGCGTGAAGTTTGACGTGATTAGGAATGGTAATGATTTTCCAGGGTCTAATACTGCATTATTTACTTCGGCGAGGCGAAAAATATATGAGGAGCAATATCGGTTTACAATAGCGCAGCTCGTTATTAGTAAACAAGAATAATGGATGTCGCTTTTGGGTTTCGAAAAAACAGTTAATTCGTTATCAAAGCAGGCGTGCTTATATCAAAGCTTGCGAATTCGTCTTGTAGGGTTATCCGATAACAAAGTTGCAAAGCCAAATAGCTTCCTTTTCGGAGTCAAAGTAACTAATTTTAACCGTATATACGCGGTATTATGTGTTAACACTTTGTATCGCAACTCCACAGCCTTCACAAGATTATTAATTACCTATATCTATAGCTCGCGCGATGAAAAAAAAAGACGAATAGCTGTAGCTCGACGCGAAACTCAATATCGCATTTTAAGCTTATCTATTTTCGCTCTACTCCTCTTCTTTGATGCTATTTTTATCCCTTCAAAGTTGAAAATCTATTTTCAGCGCAAAGGTGATTAACGACGATCTGGTTTCTCCGCGCGATTTTTCAGTATAAATTGATGAAAAAAAAAAAAAAGCATTGACATTCAACTAGGTCAATCGCCATCCACCGCTATAACTCTCTTCCCTACCGCGTATAACGCAAACGTTAAAAGAAAATCATTTCGGCAACGACGCTCATCAGTACGAACAGCCATTTGCCTCCTCCCGAAATCGTGCGAGTATAGTAGCCCACGACCGCACCGTAATATAACCCTGGGAATTTCACCCCACCGCGATAACCGCGAGTTCCTTTTTTCCACGACACACACATGTATATATATCCGAAGCCTTATCAATTATTGCACGGCAATCCGGCCCCCTCGCGAGCCCGATAATTTATCCATCGCCTCTCTCAACAGCGTATAATATGCATTATACGCGGCCTGCCTCGACACCCCGACAGTGTCTCCCAGTGCATAATGATAAAAGAAGAGAGCGAGCGCAGGAGCAGAATGTAGAGGAGGAGGCTTCGACGTGCACGCGTCGCCTCGTGATCGCACACTTCGCCAGCTCCTCCGCGTGCATAATGGATTAAACGATTGCCCGTTTATATTATTAAGTATGTATGGGAGGGGAAAGAGAGATGCTCGATTGTTTGCGAACGCCGATGGATAAGTCAGCGAATTGATGCGCCGTGTTGATTCCCAAGTGGGGTGTTTGTATATACACGTACATGTCGGCATATCGTTGCTGTTTATATACTTATCTTTATGGCTCTTATCGTGGTAAATCGAACGCGTTTCGAACGTATTATATACCTTTGGTATTGCATTTTCACGGTTTAAAAATTCAATGTGCGTTAAACAATGTATATTTGTTTAATGATGAAATCGTGTTATGGAGTTTAAAAAGTATTGTATAATTTCGTATTATGTAGCTATACCCACGGATTATTATTGAATTACAGTTTTCATTCCAATGAATTGTATTTTCTTTTACAGATATCGTCTACAAAAGTTATCATCGTTCATTATATAATAAACATCAACGTGAATATTATTTTACCTTTGTTTCACTATAATATTTATTTAAAATAATGATATTGCGCAAGGTTCAAAATATCTGAAAAATTTCGAGCGACAGCTTTTTCATAAACATTTTCTCGCTCTTATTTAGTACCACGAGACAAACATTTTTCAAAAATTTTACATTTTCTTCCTGTCTTCTAATCTCGCATTTTTTTTTCAAAGAGGCGTAAAAAGTTTTTAATATAAAACACGATGCTCCGGGAATATTGGATTTCTGACCTCAAGGACTGACGTGTTTCGAGCATAAGTGAACATGAATTTTAAAAAAGATTTTATCCCCACGCGGTGGCGAGAAAAGGTTTACCTATACACTTTTCCGGCTCACCGCATCCGTCCTTCCTCTTTTATTTAAAAAATAAAAAAGAAAAAAAACAGCGTATACGTATAAATAAAATCCGCGCTCACTCGGCTCCCTCGGCTTATTCAATTTTTACGCGTTCCTTGGCGCAGCGTTTTGAAAAGATTGTATATGCCGCTCCCGCGGAGTCTTTGAGTCGACTTTCTCGTTTTTCCAAAGCATGCAAATGATGGAGCCATAGGGGCGGGGGGAGGTGAGGATTTTCATTCGCCAAATATTGTCTCGCCCCGATGAAAAAGGGATTAATCCCCGACGTTATATATTTGCTTATGAATATTCATTCGCAAAGCGACTTTGCCTTTCGCGAAATTCGCGCTAAATACACATCGCGCGGCCGCCCACACGCGAACGCTGCGAATTCTAACTGTACGCGAGTATTTTAAAAATTTCCAAATAGCTGACATTCAGCTTCCAACTTCGGCGTAAATATATTTTTGAAAATGTTACGGATATACCCGCGCCCGAGCCACACACAAAGTAGGTCAGCGCCCCAAGCTATATACTGCCAGCATTCTTCGAGTCGAAATCGCATAAAGTGTAGATCCCGCAAACACTCCCTCGATCCTCTCCCAGACGAATGATTCTTTTATAAGAGAATCGCGCAGTGTGTGTACGCCTATCAACGTTAACTTCCAAGCCGGAGGGGCTTGGGGAAATCACGTTACGCAGGCGAGGCGGGATTCCGAGCGCGGCTCTGTCTCCGGGGATAATGAGCTTTGGACTCTGGTCAATTGATCAATGAAATTGTCTTGCGCGTGTATCGTCGCGCAGCTTGCGTCGCTGTTGTATGTGCGCACTTGGAGTTTTAATAAGGCTTAAGCAATGCGATTATACGGGGCCGACCGACGTGCTCGAGATTATATAGCGGATATTAAGGGACGGTGCGGGGTTTCGACGTGGTAGAATGGGTTGATGAGATATAACGATGATTCGTTAGATTTATAAGATAAATATTTTGAAAAAAAGGAAAGAATACTGGTATAAAGTATAATTTTGTCTATTTTGAAATCATAATCTTATATGTTAAAGGGCAATTATGTATGAGAATGACAATTTTTTTGTAGAATAAACGAATAGGTCAATTCAGAATGCAGAAATAATCAAAAGTGTATATTACAGCTGATATTTCGGTTGCACCTATCTATTTACTTATGCGATTATTTTAGGCTCATTATAATAATAAATGAGGATTATTTGGTTACGCACAGCTGAGCATAGTTATGTGCAATAACGTATGATAACGTGGTACCATGCTGTCGGTATTATCACATTACTGATAATGCCATCCGTTGCATAATCGTCGTCTAAAGTAAAAAGTCTCTTTTAAAAGAAAGTCCCCAAAGATCAAGTATCCCTATTAAAAAAAAAAAAAAAAACGATAAAAACATTATTTTCAATAATATCTTATCACACCCGCATGTACACACAAAACTATGTTATCATCGTCGTAGATAACCGTGACAATACATCCGCACCATAAACTATCTATCAAAATAAACACAGCTTCCAAAAGAAGACCGCGCAAGAAACATAAAAAGAAAAACTACAAGAGGGAGAAAAATATTTACACCGTAAAAAACCATAAGACGATAAATAAACAAAACCATCGTTAAACGCGCTCTTATTTATACCGTACCAACGACTCCCCCCCGAAAATCCTCTCGTAAAAACGAACGAACGGCCTATCAAAAAACATGCCCTCCCCCTCTCCCACATACAGCGCGAGTCCTCCGAAACGCAGGAGGAGCTACTACTCCATACCTCCTATACTACTACTTCGCCCGAGGACCTCAATAAATTTCCTCGACACTCCTCTCCCCGTGACGCGCGTTTACAAAGCACCGCCGTCGCGCGCACTGCGATACCTACTCTCTCACTCCGAATCCACCCACCCCCCACCCCCTCGTCCTCGTATAAAAACGCGGCGGCAAACTGACCGAGGGCCGCGCGTGTCCTCTCCGATCGACCCAAAAACGAAAGGAAAAAACACGCTGATATATTTATACAGGAGAAGTAGTAGAAGAAGATATGGCTGGTACCTGTACGTTTACCTGTATGCTGTTGTACGTGCTGCTCGGGCGTCTGGCCGTCTTGGGCGGCGAGCGATGGCGCGGCGCGTAACAGGTAAGCCAGCCCGACGAATAGCATCGCCATACCGCGCAGCCTCGCCATTCTGTCTCTGTGAATCTCTCGCGCTCTTTCGCACACTTCTCTCTTTCTCTATATACGTGGGCGGCGAGCGCGTGCCACGCAGGCACAGACACACACACTCACACGGCAGCGTCGTCGTTCATCTCAATTCCCTCACGGGGGGGGAGAGCCGCTCATCGTTCACAATTATCATCCGCGCGCCGACGCCGGCCCAGCCAACGCCGCTGCGCGGCTTTTATCTCTCGATCGTCCGGGGATTTGCGGGACGAATCGCGCGCCATTAGCCGATTTCTCGGTCCCGCCCGCTCGCCAGCTATAGCTATATATAGTTCTCTCTCTCCTCCGCTCTCGCCTCCTCTCTCTCTCTCTCTCTCGCTCTCAGGAAGCACTTCTCGGCCGAGGCATTTTCTTCTCCTTTAAAGTTTTATGCGGGGAGAGCGGCGCTTCGTCTTCTTTTTCGCTGCTCCCTCCTCCTCCTCCTCCTTGTTGGTTTACTTTAAGGGCCGAGTTGACTCGGTATTTATCGTCGGCCGCTAAAGCCCCCTTATACCCACCACCGGAGGTAGGATTTCGCCGGGGCTTCGTTTTAAGCGCTGTTTTTCGGATTAGGGCTTTGCCCGCCCGCTGGATCCTTCTCTGCGGTCGCGTTTGATTTTCCGCGATCGAGTGGTTCTTTTTTCTTTTCTTTCTCTTTCGTCGAACACGCACTTAACCGCTGCCGTCGATATGGTGTTTAGTACTGGCGCACATTTTATCACTAACTTATCATTAATTTCGTTAAAACCACTCACTCCGGCGATCGATTCCACCGAGGCGCCAACTCTTTTCACCGTCAATTACAGCAGTTTCCCCGCGCACTCTCCGAAAGCACACTTCACTGGAAAATTTGCAGTCCCATCGACTTAGTCAACACTTCACCCGCACCTTAACACTCGGCTCCTCTCGCCGGCACAGAGACACGAGGGAAAAGTATATCGTCGATACCAGGCGCACTCGTGTCGGTCTCCTCCTCCTCCTCGTTATAACCTCGCGAGCCGGCACCCGCGGCGCGCGTCTTCACCTAGTTTGCCAAAGGACACTTGGCCCCGCGACCGTCGCACAGAGTTTCTCTCACTCCAGCCAGCAACTATCTCTCACTCACTACCGCGCTCTCGAACTACGCTACTTCTCGTGCTCGGCCATGTGTCTCGTCGCACGCGCGCACGAAGGATAGGAGAGAGGCGAGAGTCTGCGGCAGGGGTCCGCAGCAGTGGCAGCGGTGCGCGCGCGTGTCCGGCGGCCTACCGAGCACTGAGCGCGCGCCACTGCCGTCTTCGGATTTCCGCGCGCACACGATCCGGCCGTCTCTCCCTCCCCGGGGGAGCTACCTCAGCGCCGCGCGGTGGCGCATCCCGGGGATGCGAAGTGAGTGGCGGCGCGGGTAACAAGGGGATGATGCTTGCCGGGCGCGGTGGCTTATCGGTGGCTGGTGCGACGGCAGGAGCTAGGAAATGAGGGAGATTCAGCGGCGATAAGGGATACTTGCTGGCATGAGTACGGGGGAGGGTAGAGAGACGCGAGATGTGTGTGCTGGAGTACAGGTGGTTCGCGCGTTTATATTCTTGAGGGATTTTCCGGGAGCTGTGCAGGTCTCGCGGATATCGACTCGGGGACTGAATAGTTAGCTGTGTTTCCTTTTCTTGAGAAAAAATGTAGCAAACTTACAAGGAAAGTGCGTAACCTTTGGGCCACGGATTTGTACCAAATTAGGGTAAAAAATATTGAACCCCTGTTCCAGGATTTATTCTCATAGGCTTTTTTACTCGAGATATGGACCATGTTATCTTAAAAATGCGTTGTTTTGTTAAAAAATTATGTCTCTTCTATATTGCATGTAACTCTGCAAGTATTCCCGTTACGAAAATGAACGAAATAAATTGTAAAAGTAGGCAGAACAAGCTTTATTTTGAGCACTGTTTCGTGTAAAAATATCGATTTTTTAGAAAGTTATGATAAATCAAAGATAGTGCAGTGAAAAAATGATTGAAAATTGCCCCCTTTTTAAAAGATTTTAAAAAGAATTTTAAGGGTGCTATTTTCAATGATTTTTTACGTTATCTTTGATTTCTCATAACTTTCTGAAAAATCGATATTTTTAGATGAAACAGTGCTCAAAATAAAGCTTGTTCTTCCTACTTTTACAATTCTTTTCGCACATTTTCGTAACGGGAATACTTGTAAAGTTACATACAATAGAAGAGACAGCAGTTTTTAACAAAATAACGCATTTTTAAGATAACATGACACATATCGTCGCGCGATACGAAGAAAAGCCAACTTGGAAGTTACAGGCGAAGAAAAGCCAAAAACGCGTCTAAGACGAAGAAAAACCAGTTTGGATCCTCCCAGACGAAGAAAAGCCAGTTTGCGCCCTCCCAGACGAAGAAAAGCCAGTTTGTCTTCACAAACGAAAGTAACATTTAGATGGCATCTTATAGATAACTTTCAGATAATAAGATAATATAAAGATAAAAAGATAACCAAAAATATTAAAAATCTTTTAAAAGATAAAAAGATAAGATAAAAAGATGATCAGTCAAGATAATAAGATAACTAGTAATTGATTAGATGCAGTCAGTTGGGGGATTTTTCCTCCGCAGGAACGGCGCAAACTGGCTTCTTTTCGTCTGAGACAAGTCAAACTGGCTTTTCTTCATCTGGAAGGGCGCAAACTGGCTTTTCTTCGTCTAGGAGGACCCAAACTGGCTTTTCTTCGTCTTAGACGCATTTTTGGCTTTTCTTCGCCTGTAACCTCCAAGTTGGCTTTTCTTCGTACCGCGCGACGATATCTCGAGTAAAAGAGCCTATGAGAATAAATCCTGGAACTTCGGTTCAATATTTTTTATTCTAAAACACGATCTTTCAATTTGATACAAATTCATGACCCAAAGGTTACGCACTCTCCTTGTTAGTTTCATTAGGCATAGAGTCGTAACTGCAGGATCGTGCGGCTGCCTGACTATACTCGGATTTTACTACTTTTATTAATATGTTGAACGGGGATTACACGAATTTCGATAATCCTTACTTAATTTAATTAAATAGAGTACGACCGTTTTTTTTTCTAATTTTAAAAGTCGAAATTTATCGGAAATCAATGGTCATAATGGGAGAAAGTTAATTACTCTAGAAAAATAAATTAGCTGGAAGTTTAATTTTGAAAATACTACTTTCTAGATGAGATGAGTTAAATTTACTGATTCGTTTTAATCCATTAACGCCTGAAAATTCAAAATATTGCATCAACTTTAGGATTCTCTATTTCCGTTTAAAATCGTGGCTCAAATTAGCAGGAGATACTTACCCTACTATTTTTTGGATGTTCTTTCCGAATTCGGTATTAGAATTGAGTTTTCTGGACCAGAAAGCCTAATATAACGGCTTCAAAATTGAAAATCGTGGAAAAATACGGAAAAATTTCGATAACCATTATTATAACGATCTCCAAATGCTGCGGATAAATAAGAAAAATCGCTTTGTAAGTCATACAATACACGAGAAAAATGTTGAACCAACGAAAATAGTGACATTTTTTAGTTCTTGTAATACTTTGTTAACTGCACGTCGATTTTCATCAAACAGCTTTAATTGAAGCTAAAAATCGTTAAATTCAAAAGCTCATATACAAAGTTATATATGAGTAATTGAAAATCGATAATTTAGGCTAGTTTTGGGGCGTAATTTTCAATTGCCCGCAATTCGGAACAGAAGCTTCTTATTTGCACGATTCTTAGCTTAAATTAAAGCTCTTTTCTTCTACTTTAATTTTCATTTCTGCAAAATTGGTTCCCACATTTGAGAGCTTAATATTGGTTAATAAACAGTGGTTCCTTTTCATCTACTTTTCCCATGTCCAATAAAGAAAATTGATGTGCCGTTAAAACAGTGTCACCTGACTGTTTTCGTTGGTTCACCATTTTTCTCGTCTATTATGTAACCTATAGAACGAAAAAAAACGCTGCTAACTGCTTTAGCAGAATGCTTTCTCAGAGAGAATTGTTAAATTACATCATAATTTTTTTTAATTTATATTTTAATGTAAAATTGCATTTTTTCTGCATATTTGATTTTTCATAAATACGTTATTCCAAAGTTTATATAAAATTATATTTAAAAACATTTGCGGAGTAAAAATCTTAATTATTTAGACGAAAAGAATGTGAATAGATAGGAAATCAAAAGTACTTTCAAAAAATGGTCCTACTTCCAACCTATCTTTGAACCTCCCCTCGAAAAAAATTATTTTCGATTTTTAATATTTTTCTTTATTTTTTTAAACCGACTTAATGTTATCCGTTTCGGACGAAAAAAATATAAATGGATAAGAAATCAAAAGTACTTTCAGAAAATGCTCCTACTTCCAACCTATCTTTAAACCTCGAGTCGAAAAAAATTATTTTTGATTTTTTCATATTTTTTGTTATTCTTTTTAACCGACTTAATATTATCCGATGAACTATAAAATTGAACTTGTACAACTTTAAAATGAACTTCATGTACCTGCCAAAGATGAACTTGATATCTCTTTCCAGTCTCGAGTTATGGTGCCGACAAATTTATTACACACTTACACACTTACACACACACACGCACGCACGCACGCACGCGCATTTTGTAAAACAGGCATATTTCGACTCAGGGATTTCGGATATATCAGAAATCATCGAAATCTCAGAGTCGAAAAAATTTCACCGTTTCGAAACTTTCTCTTTAAGAAAGTGAAAAGGGTTAAAGAGGTATGCCTCCAAATTTTTTTAATGTTTTTTAAACGTCTAAAAGTGGATTTCTTGTAGAATTTCTCATAAAGTCTTGAATTACTGCCCTAATAAGCGCTTTGGGCGCAGTATGTTCCCCCTTCGTGACTTACGCAGCATCAATACTTATTCCGAATCCGGACAAACTCGACAAAGAGGCTAGTCAGTCAATCACCGGGACCGGGATCCCAACTCGATTCGTTTTGGGTAAACAAACATTCCGAGTTGAAAGTTCAAAGCTTTCGACGACTAAACTAGCTATCGTAGTTCTTTTTTCTTGGACTTAAAAAAAATCTTGAGTGATCACATGTGAAACCTGATATAAAGTCTCATATCAAATCTAATACAAGGTTTTTCACGTTATATCTACTAGAGGTTTGTTACGATCGTATGCCAACAAATTATGTTATTTCGGCCGTCTGACATATAGACCGATCGAAATAACTCATTTAAAGGGGAAAAAAATTATTATCTGGACTTTTATAAGTGGAAATGGTAAAAGGGCTTATAATAAACGTAAAAAAATAAGGTCACATATAAGGTCTATCTAATTTTTTCGAAAAAATTCGAATTCGGAATTTCGACAGATTTATGTGAGACTTCTGTGAAATCTGATAAGAGATATCATTTTTTAACAATTAATCAATGTGAAATCATTAAATAATACAGTTTGGCATAAGAATTTTCAGAAATCATAAACAAAAATAAAGGTCTAAACAATCCTAATAGTTGGTTAGAGTTTGTTCGAGTTGTTTCTTGGTTATAATTATCTTCTTTTAAACATTATATCTATCAAATTACATGTCCATATTTAACTATATTAGAAGGTTTATGGCATTTCTTTTAGTAATTTATAAAAAAAAAAAACTATAAAAACGATTCAATTGAATCTTTATTATTAAAACTCTTTAGTATAAGATTCAATTATTCTATGAACACATAAAAAATATACATTGATGATGCACTCTGTTATTCACAAAGTCAAAATGTTATAATATAAAAAAGCATATTGTTTTCATGGTAATGCTTGTCCGGAGCATAATCACGCCATTCACGAAACCACTATTACTTGTTGAATTTTACATCTCCCATTTGCCGTTTTCACCGAAAATTTCACGCTCCATAACCCTTGTATCAACTCATTAATTCACACTCCATAAAGCATCAACCGATACACAAAAACGATCAATTTTTCGACCGTAATTCGCTTGCGCTGTTTTTCCTATCTTTTTAAATCTGAAAACTATAGTTTAGTTTAAGAAAATTTCAAATTGGCCAGTATATTATACTTATCGACCTTTTTTTTATTTAGATTTATTATTAAAAAGTTATTTTTTTCTATTATTATTCCAAATAAAAAATAACCATAAGTTTTGTTTTATGTAACTAAATAGATCTGGCTGAACCATCTTATGGAATCATTAAAAAATGTTGAGATATTTAAATAAAAAATTAGTCGTGATTTGTTCCAATACAATAATATTACAACTATAAAACGTTAAAAACTGCTGTCAGATACACTATTGATACAAATAGACCTTAAATTCTTTTTTTTTCATATAAGCTTTACAATGATATATAAATATAGGAGGTATCCAAACTTGCCTGACAAGTTTAACTGGAAGAAAATACTTTCAGACTAATTACACTTTTTAGAAACGACCGCTTCTCGGGAGACTTATATAGTTTCGTCAGGGCGAAAATTGTAACACTTCAAATTCTGAAAATTTACAACATAAAAACTATTTTCCACCCAAAATGAGTCCATTTTAAGCACTTTCCGAGATGTATGTATGTCTGTACGTATGTATGTAATCAAATTTGAGCAAATAAAAATTTGAAAAAATCGATTTTTGGACATTCGGTGAACAAAATTAACTTTAAGTCAAAAGCAACAAATGCATCTGCTAAAACTAAAACACGTCCTTTTTACATTGAACATTTTTTTCTACGAATAATATTTAGCAATAGAATAGCGAAAAAACCGCTAAAAACATAAAAAATAGTTTTTGCTTTTACTTTACAGGATTTGACTTTACACAAAAATGTTAAATATAAAAGTTATAGATAATATTAAAACAAAACTTTTCCCCGTTGAACATTTTTTTCTACGATCAATTCCTGAGTTAAATCTAGAAAAATGATTTTTAACGCCTAAATGTACCTAAAATGGTCAATTTTCGTTTACAACTTAGCAGGATTTGATTTTATACAAAAATGTTAAATACAAAAGTTGTAGATAATATTTAAACAAAACTTTTTTCCATTTAACATTTTTATGTAAAATCAATTCCTGACGAATTAGACCTATAAGAACATACAAAAGTTATAGATAATATTTAAACAAAACTTTTTCCTATTTAACATTTTCATAAATAAAAATAAAAACGATTATTATAATTATGATAAAAATTATGAAAACAATGTTTTTAACTTTAAATATAACTGCAATCATGGTACTTATATTTAATATTCCTATGTGCACTTTGATCATATCAATTAATACTTCATAAATTTATATGCATCATAGACTATTTAAAAAGTTATCTACATATATCTATATGTGTAGAATTAAAACGCAAATCTACAAAAAAGAAGAAATAAATGTGTAAAAGTAAAAGAAAGTAATTTAAATTTTACTACAGATGTATTTATGTTTATTTTAATGATAACAACGATGAAAATAAAGTATTACAATTTATGCAATAATAAATTATAAGGTTCTCCTAAGCATTGCGGTCGTGCCTATTATGTAAAAACGTAGTTTTTACATAGGGAGGGGGGCGACGAGCGAAGCAAGGAGCAGATGTGTGGGAGCGGGGGGAGGGTTGGTATGTCGAACGCAGCGAGACACGCAGGGGGACACAGTCTAGTTCTTATACAGTGTCGCGAAAATTAAAATTTTTTCAAATAGTAAAAATGATCATATTTTTAAACTTTGTTTTTACCTTTGTAATTATTATACAAATAATAAAAATAAGTCGATCGTTTAAAATTACATTTTTTAATACATATAAAACAAATAAATTCTATAAATAAAGCAAATTTACAGACTCATATTGTTATAATTTTGGTCGACGATAAGATTAGAAGACATTTTAATAATAATTAATTTTCAACGATTTTTCAAATCTTTTTACACTCATTTTTATCTAAAAATTATCCTAAAACTATCACATTTTGCATATGATTAAACATTAAAGTGGTCACCGCCACACCACTGATACTTTTTAAGTATCGTAAAAGTTCAACCTTTTTAAAATCAATTTAAGTTATTCATAATGGACCGCTCGCGTATTATTTTCTTTTTCAAAATCCTCTGAATTGTTCATTTATCATATAAAGCAAAGGCTGGAATATATTGGAGATTTTCTGCTATTCGTACAGAGTACCAATTAATACAATTTACTGTAACATTAGGTCAGATTGGCACAAATTACTTTAATTTCACGAACTTAATTTTCCACTTATCGAATTTTAATTAAGTATTAAAATTAAAGACGGTTTATTCAGTGACCCAAAATTTCTTAACACAACTTTGTCGTTAAAGATAATACCTCAAAATTCAGAGTCTATGTCATTTGAAGAAAAAACTCCCCTTGGGTTCTGTATATGCTTAGAGACTTCTCATTAGTTATGCAAGTTCTGGAAGACCTTCAACAAGATTTCATAGAAATTTCAAAGCAAAAAAATCAATGGGAAGATAATACGGTGCAAGCCATGTTAAAAATACTTGGCTCTCCGCCTGATTTGGCATTTTTTTCCGCGATACAACGATTAATAAACAATGAAGGGGTTTGTGTTTGTGATATAGGAGTTATGAGTTCTGAATTAATCGTTATGGATCATGGTTAATATTGCCGTCCAAAGATCTAAAAGACCTGATACCGTATCCACTTGCTGCAGATATCATGTCAGTTTTTCATAGAAAATTATGAAACTTTACCTAAAGATTAAATAAATTCAATTACAATTATGTTTAAAATTTGGCTAGCATTTTATAAATTGTTAATACATCGTAAATACTCAAGAATTCATATATTTAAAATTGTTTAAATTTAATTTGTACAAGTACATTATTCTATTCATACCATATTTAACAATATACTATTCATTTCAAGATGTACAGATTGATATTATTATTTACAAAATATTGATGTTCCCTGGTAGAAAATGAACTAACTCTGTTAGTTATAGCATGTTAATTAAATGGTGGCATTTCTAATTAAGATTTACATCGAAAGGCTATATAGCCGGGTTTGGGGGTGCAATGGTCCTGTTATGAATTTCACCGAATTTTGAGTATATAATAAAGTACTTTAAAATATATGAGATTCCGCCAAAATTCAGCTTCCTAACCTCAAAAACCAACTCGAAAACTGCATTTTTGGTTTTCAAAACTTTGGCTATATCAATTTTTAAGACGCATCTACTGAAGTGGCACGTTGGAGTCTCTCTAGTACCCGCAGCCATTAAAAGAAAAGAAAGAAGCATCTACTGAAATAAAAATTGGATGTTTTGGCGCCAAATTAAAAAAATGGCAGCGGTTTAAAATTTTTAAATCAATTTTTTGGCACTTCGTACTTTGGAACCATACTAAAAAAATTTTTTTACACGCATTTTTCTATACATTTTCAGGAGATATAATTGTTGTTTAGGTTTTTTGCGTAAATCAGTCAAAAAAAATATTAAACACTTAAATTTCCTTTAAAAACATGAATTTTATGAAGCAGAGTTCTAAAATAATTTGGTCTTTTTACTTTACATCACAAATATACTCTAAATTTTTCGGATTTTTCAAACAAGCAGAACATTACAAAAAAAACTCCAGTTTTTTCTCATTTTTTGGGTTAATTTCTGTAAAACGCTATATATGTTCGTTTTGTCCGGCAATTTTTCAGACTCGTTGAAACAACGCATCATCCTTTTTGTTTAATATTATTATTATATATATATTAAAATTTTATTTTACTATCATCGTGTGGAAGAGTGGTGGTTTGCGCGCGCAGGTGCGTGTACAGGCTCGAACATTGCACAACTCGATAGGAAAAATAGTATACGATACTCATGCGCTGCGTAGCTGATCCCGTACACGTATCGTAATGTACTATTCTACCATTGATTGCAAAAAGTACGTACATATAATTAAAATATAATTTTTTTTTACTACATCTTGTTACTTTGAACAATAGTTTTTAAGAAATTTGGCAATAAACATCCGTCGACGTAATTGCAGTATCACCCTTCGTCTTTATATACTAACGCATGAGTATCGTCGTCTTCTTGTCGTAATACCTATTTCACGGAGTTCATCGACCTCCAATGTCACATATCCCACACGACATTCCCGAAACCTCGGAAAAATGCGATTTTCCAACCCCTTCACCAGGGCCTAATCACTTTTGAGCCTCCTGCGTATCGGGCCTTCATTTCGCGCGCGACGCTGCATACTTACTGCCGAAACGTCCTCAAGTGCATCGGGAGCCGGTGTGCGCGCGAGAGAGCGAGCGGGGCGCTCGCTCGCTCGCAAGTGGTAAGCGGCCATAAAAGCCAGATCCCTCGGGATACGCGGCACAGTCGCGCGACGACTTTCCCGGCCGGCGGTTTGCATCCGGAACTTTCCCCCTTCTCCTTCTCCTCCCTCTACTCTCTGTCTTCTATCAGTCTATCCATCTCTATACACATTCCTCTCGCTCACGTGAACTGGTCACAGACACACACAGTATATACTTTTGCCGAGAGTTATAGAGCTCTTGCGCGACGCGCCTTTATTTCGGGCGTTTTATATATACTTTTTCACGTATCGTTCTCGCGAGCTTTGCATGCAGTTTTTTCGCGCGCGCGCTCACTGCGCGCACCTCGCCGCGCCAGTTATGTGAAGAAGGGGGAACGCGCGGAGAGAAATTCTTCCTGCAGGATCTGCCACGAGGAAGAGCCGGTGAGTACCAAGGAAAACTATCATTCCGGTTCTCGATTTACGTGCAGAGCTTTTGTACGAAAGGAGAGAAGTTGTCGGCGGGTGTGTGTGTGTGCAAAAGAAAGAAAAAAATAACAGTGGTGATGCGCGCCGGATTGATCGCTTTAATAACCCGTCCAGGTGTGATGCGTGTTTACAGTGATTTTTGGCAGACGCGGCGTTTTCGGATTTCCATTGTGAGTTTAGTTATTAGTGAGAGCAGGCTGCTTTTACAAGTAAAGCTTTTTCGACATGGTTTGAAGGTTACCGTTATATCATCACATTCTAAATTTTATAATTTGTAATTTTCTTTATAATACTTTGAAACATTGATTTTTAAATTATTTAAGAAAAAAACACGAATTTCTCTAAATAAACGTTGGATGTGATGATTAAAATATTTTCAAGTAAAAAGTAACGATAAGTGTATACATGGCTATAACTTGTTATTCATGTACGATTTTTATATTTTTTGCTTGATACTGTAAATGAGTTTTGACGATAAAGTTTTACGACATTGATACTGTAATGAAGGTTTATACTTGCACATGCTGCTAATATTGTATACCATGTATTAAAAAAAGGTTTCAACTTTCGTGTTTTACGGTACGATGTTTTTAAACATACATATTTTATACATCGATAGAAAAAGACGTAGTAAAAATAACTATATTCACCATAGTAATCTGAAATCTTGTTAGATTTACATAATTTTCTTATAGGCTATACTATAATATTTTTAAAATATCTATCACATTTTGATTACAAATATTATCTGTAATAGTAAGTTATACTATTAGTTGGTATAAGCATGTTTTCTAGTATTTTTACAAAAATTTTATATTATGTTTTTCATTATTTATAAATATCTTTTAAAATTTGTTATTATCTACCACCTTTTATAGCTTGGGTAGTTACAATTTGACTTACAAAGGCTACTATATTTTATAATTGTATCAATGTTGCACTATACAATATAGTACTTATATAGTAACAGTCACCAGAATTTTCTCTCAGAAGGGGAGACCAAGGAGTCCGGAACCCCAATCTTTATGACACCAGATCTAAAAGGCTTCTTTTATTATAAAAAGAGGCTGTATCAAGCCCTTTATTCCATTGGGCTTTGCAAGAAAAGTTACAGCAGTTGGAAGTTTGAAATTTTAGTTATATTTTATGATTTATTATGATTTATGGTATATTTGCACTAATGTTCGCATTCAAACATATACGCATAATTTACACACATTAATTGGCTTTCATATCATAGAAAAACATAATAAATATATTTCCTTTTAGTAAATAGAACCATATTATTTGTTATTTTTTACTGATGAACTCAAATTTAATATTGAAATCTCATTTAATTCCGAAAAACAGCAAAATTCTTTTTAATCGCATTTTTTACAGACTATCAGCTTGTCAACTTAAAAAATATTTTTTCTAAAGTAAAAACTAAATATTTTCTTATAAAATATCTATAAACATTTAATTATTTGTATGAACTTACAATCTCAAAAATATCTAAAAATGTTTTATTGTTGTCGTTATACAAGACTGTAAGTATTCTTGATGCTTACAAGTAATGTTTTAATCGATAAATATAAAAATTTCTTACCCTTGAATCAGTCTTTTATTCTTTATATTCTTTATGATTTAATTTTAATTCTATCACTTACATCAGAATGTGAATAAATAAAGTACGGGTGGAGATTTATTTATACAAATTATTAGTTCGGCTTACAGCATGTTTTTCCATATTATTCCTGTAATGAGATAATACACAAAGTTTTGTGCTCTACACTTTTTGATGCAGAATGATACAACATAGAAAACTTTTTAAAAACAACTTATCTGATAACCGCACTTCGACTATGGAACAATATTTTCTGTATGCGCCTCTTATTATTGACAGTGCGACCTATATTGCTGCATGTATATTATCACACTATTTTACTTGACTTTTCTTGACATTTGTTTTTACTTTTTCAGGACCTCATGCACTGTTGAAATATATGTTTGTAAATATCTTGTCTTCTTTCTTCTTATAAATAAACAGTATAAATAGCAACTATGTTATTGCATCGGCTTCTGCCTCTGCTACTGTTGACAGCTGTGATATTAAAAATTATGGGGTGATTCTGCAATCAAATCCTATGTAAAACTATTTTTATATATTTTTTTTAATTGGCATTGTAGAAGTAGCTGTAAAGGTATTTTTAGAAAGCATCGGTGTCATAATTAAAGTTTTACATAGGATGTCATTGCGGAATCACCCCATTATTTTTAATATCCCAGCTGTCAACAGTAGCAGAAGCAGAAGTCGATGCAATATCATAGTTGCTATTTATACTGTTTATTTATAAGAAGAAAGAAGACAAGATATTTACAAACATATATTTCAACAGTGCATGAGGTCCTGAAAAAGTAAAAATAAATGTCAAGAAAAGTCAAGTAAAATAGTGTGATAATATACATGCAGCAATATAGGTCGCACTGTCAATAATAAGAGGCGCATACATAAAATATTGTTCCATAGACGGAGTGCGTTTATCAGATAAGTTGTTTTTAAAAAGTTTTCTATATTGTATCATTCTGCATCAAAAAGTGCAGAGCACAAAACTTTTTGTATTATCTCATTACAGGAATAATATGGAAAAACATGCTATAAGCCGAACTAATAATTTGTATGAATAAATCTCCACCCGTACTTTATTTATTCACATTCTAATGTAAGTGATAGAATTAAAATTAAATCATAAAGCTGATACAAGGGTAAGAAATTTATAAATTTATCGATTAAAACATTACTTGTAAGCATCAAGAATACTTACAGTCTTGTATAACGACAACAATAAAAAGCTTTTAGATATTTTTGAGATTGTAAGTTCATACAAATAATTAAATGTTTATAGATATTTTATAAGAAAATATTTAGTTTTTACTTTAGAAAAAATATTTTTTAAGTTGACAAGCCAGATAATCTATAAAAAAAAATGCGATTAAAAATAATTTTGCTGATTTTTGGAATTAAATGAGATTTCAGTATTAAATTTGAGTTCATCAGTAAAAAATAACAAATAATATGATTCTATTTACTAGAAAGAAATATATTTATTATGTTTTCGTATGATATGGAAGCCAATTAATATTTTTAAATTATGGATATATGTTTGAATGCGAACATTAGTGCAAATATACCATAAATCATAATAAATCATAAAATATAGCTAAAATTTCAAACTTCCAACTGCTGTAGCTTTTTTCGCAAAGCCCAATGAAATAAAGAGCTTGACACAGCCTCTTTTAATAATAAAAGAAGCCTTTTAGGCCTGGTGTCATAAAGATTGGGGTTCCGGACTCCTTGGTCTCCCCTTGTCAGTGTAATTGTCAAATACGAACGATTATCTGTGGATATTACTTATTGACTACATTCAAATTTCTTTTACCTTTCGTGAATTCTTTCAAATACAAAAAAAAAAATAAATATTTTTATTTCTCATTTTAATTATGTTGAAATATAATTTTATCTGCATTATTTTAAAAATAATGTAGAGTTATTTCGTTTCAAAATTTGAAATTTCTGTTATCAAATTTAGCTAATTTAAGTGTTGAAATTTAAAATTTCAATATAAATTATTATAAATATAAATTTCGAACTAAAAATTACATTTATTCAATTTGTTGTATGGTTTAAATAAAATTTGATTATGAAAGTACGTTCACTATAAAAAAATTGTTCTTATAAAAATCTTTCTTAATAATAATATATCTTAATAATTATTTTAATCCTAGATGATCGTGTTTAAAAGTAAAATATTTGCTTAACAATGTCCAAGTTTTTCTGTGATCATAATACATAAAAAACCCTTTCCAATTCATTAGTACACAGCTTCCTGAAACTAATGGATTGATTCCTTGTATTAATTGCTTCCTCCTAGAGGAAGTTTTGTGATAGTAATTTTTTGAATTATTGTAAAAACATGTTATAATTGTTTTTCGAGGTGTTAGGAATCAAAATACACGATTTTTGAAAAATGTCTGTATGGATGTGTGTGTGTGTGTATGTGTGTGTGTGTGTGTGTGTGTGCGTGTGTGTGTGTGTGTGTGTGTGTGTGGTGTGTGTATACGCCTGGATCTTAGCTTCTACTCGATCGATTTTAACCGGACAGGTCTCATTTTTTTTTGTTTTTTTTTGTGTGATGGCGGGTCAAAAATTCGTTTTTTGATTCGCCGATGCGTTTTCGTTTTATTTCGAATTTTATTTTCGATTTTCTTAAAATTGATTTTTGCTTTTTTTTAATGATAAGATCGAGATATTTCAATCCAATGGATAGCATTCGAAAGACCATTAAAATACCTATATTTTCTAAAAAAAAAAAAACAATTCTCTAGCTCTCACGGTTCTTTTGTTATTAAAAAAACGTATTTTTTTAAAAAAAGCTTATAACACCCAAACTAAACGGTCAATTTAAAAAAAAAAATCATGATAATGCAGAATATAAATAGCTATAATCTGTAAAAATTTGAATCCATTTTATCGACTAGTTTTTAAGAAAAAAATTGAAATATAAAAAAAATTAGTTTTGTATGTTCAACGATTACGGGGGTAAAATTGACTTAATCGCTTCGAAATTCCTCGTAGAGGTAAATTTTGGATAGCTCTCGGTTGAGTTCTTTGGGCAAAATGATTAGTCCAGAAATTTCATAAATATTTGAGGTTAAAATTTTTTTAACATTTTTTTCAAATCGTAATTTCTCGCTCCATGTATCAGCTCCAAATTTATAGACAATTTTGTATGTGGTATAAATAATATGTGTGCGAATTTTCATCTGGATTGTACGATTACTTTTTGAGAATATTTGATTTTGAACATTTTCGTATTTTAGAAAATTATTTTCTTTGTCGCATGATAACTAGAGAAAACAAAAATTGGTTTAATCATGTTGAAATTTTGTGGAGATGTAGAGTTTATATATTATCGTATAGGGTAAGTGTGCCAGTTACTGTGCCCCTTAAGGCGAAGTCCATAGGATTTAATCAATTACTATTTTTTTTTTCAATTTTTAATCATCTTAAGACCTTTATATGATAATTATATATTCTGCGAGCAGAATAAACACCTTTTTAATACAATATTATGTAAGGAATATTAAATAATTAATAAAATAACAGCATAAGCCTTTGCATCAGTTACTGTATCATTAATTTAGTTACTGTGTGTCAGTTAGTGTACATTGTTTTAATTACTGTGTGTCAGTTAGTATACATTGTTTTAATTACTGTGTGTCACTTAGTGCACAGTGTTTTAATTACTGTGCCTTAGATTCTGGACACTGTATTTAATCCTGTGTCTTTTTTTCTCACTCATCTGCATCTGCAGAAACTATATAAAATATATTTAAACATGAAATTTGTTTTTTTTTTTATATTTAGTAGACTCCCTGCTGGAAATCATCCATTTCTCTCCCATTGTTATGATTTACTACGTATAGAAGTACTTACTTATTATAGAAGAAAATAAAATAAAGATGGGAATAAAATATATTATTTTTAAATATATTAAAAACTGTGTTATTGGCTCTGTGGGTATGAAGAAACGAACGTCGAAGTTGACTTGCACAGTTGCAGAGGCTACGAAGCATGAGAAAGTAAGGTTAACGTAGTCTACTGCGAGGGGGCACAGTAACTAAATACATTCATGAAAACTTGTCCAGTTACTGTGCACAGTAATAGAAACATGCCGAAAATTCGTTTTAGTTACTGGATTATATTAAATTAAACAATAATATTAATCAAAACTACTTTTTTATTGTTCTTTTGTCAACTAGATGGGTTTTATAAACATAAAGTGTATTTTTTATTATGAAAAATGTTATTTTTATAGTTTTTCAATCACTTTTGTATAAACATATTCTTAAGCGTTTCGATAAGAAAATCATAGAAATCGCGATGAGAAATTTAATAAATTATTTTAAATATATTATAAGAATAATTAAGGAATACTGTGGGTTTAACAATAAAAAGCATGAATTGAACTGTATATGAAAATTTAGATATTTATGATTAAGTATGATTATACTCTACTATAAATGAAAATGATTTAAGGGCACAGTAACTGAAGCGGGCACAGTAACTGGCACACTTACCCTAAGTCCTTTAGGTAAAAGAATTGTCCCATGATTTTTAGAGATATTTAAGGTTAAAAATTTTTTACGGTTTTTTTCAAAATCGTAATTTATCAATGACGATTTCATGTATCAGCTTGAAATTTATAGACTATTTTGTATGCGATATAGGCAATACCTGTGTAAAATTTCATTCAGATTATATGGTTATTTTTTGAGATGTTTGATATTTAAAATTTTAGTATTTTTGAAAATGACTTTCTTTGTTGTCGCATAATAAACTACATTAAAATTGTTTTAATTTCTTTGATATTTAGTGGAGATGTAGATTTTGTATATTATTTATTAGAAGAGTTCTTAGGGTAAAAGAATTTGTTTATGAATTTCAGAGATATTTGAGGTTAAAACTATTTTAGCCCTCTTTTAAAATCGTAATTATTCGGGAACGCATTTATGTATACTAGAAAATGGAAATGACATGCGCTATGCGCTATGCGCGTGTGTTGTGTACCGGCTTTTGTTTTGTAATAGCCATTTATTATTTTTGTAAAGGTTATTTAGGAATTTTAAAAGATTTTAACGATTAGATTACAATCAATTATTTTATTTATTTTTCACACATAATTTAAAAAAAAATCATACCTATTATTTTATTCATATTTTATACATAATTTAAAAATTAATAATTTTAAATCTTCATAAACGAATTTAATTATAATTATCTCATAAATTGTATCAAAAATTATAAATTTTGTTATTAAAAATTCATTAAAGGAATACGCAAATTAAGTTTGAGGAAACCACGGGCCAATGAATTGGCAGCGGTTTTTTTAATGTCAATAACTAATTGCCTCACATAACAATTTTCTTTATGAATATCCGCAGTAAAACTATTATATAAATACAAATAAAAAAGGGATGAATAAATTTATAAATAAATGTCAAAACTTTTTAACACCATCACAATACTTTCTTCAAGGAACCAATTTTCAAAAAAAAACGTGTTTAGATTTTTCATTTTTTATTTGGTTAAAAAATATGAATCCGTTGTAAAATTATTATTAACAAGATACTATTTTCTATGTGTATAAAATTTTATTACGATATCTCTACTTTTTTCACGATTTCATGAATATCTAAGGACTGACTATAGCTGTCGACACATTTTTTAGAAATCGTGCGCAGAAAAAAGTACGTGAAGTCTAACAATATTTTTGCTTCAACAGCAATAAATGTGTTGCTATTAGGCTTATACAAGCAAAACCGGGATGCTAGAAATTAATTTTTCACTATTTTTGATGAAAATTTTTGTGAATCTGCTCTATCTTGTTCAGAATAAGCCATATCAAACTTTTTGTTTGGAATTTACCAAAACAACTTAAGATAAGATCCCAATTTTGCGAATTTTTGCTGCAGAAAACGTACAAAAACGACACTGTCAGTGATACTTATGTAGCGTATACGGATACACTAAAGCTGTGGCAACTATGCTGGTTTTGCTGTACTGTAATTTCCCCCTAGAAAGATGAGAGTGAAATTATGTATATACATAGAATGTTTTGAGATTTATAACTTAAAATAAATGCAGTCGAGAACAAATCGCGTGTTCACGTTTTATCCATAGTTACGAGTATGACTACACTGACAAGGAGAATGTACAACCTTCGAAACCTGAATTTCAATTCTGACTACACCAGAGCATAGTAAATATAAAAAAAATAGGCACGTGTCTCAGGATTTTGTCCAATGGGTTCTGGAACATACTTTAATCAAGCAGAATAGTTTATTTTTTAGTGATTTTTTAGCTATAATTAACTGTATCTCCAATAACTTGATATACAACACTTTTTTCTCCATAAGCAATTAAGGGAGTCTTCTATAATGATTAATATTACATTTTTCACCCACTATTTTGCTAAATTTCACTCCACTATTTTGCCAAAAATATCCTGAGCCACTTCAAAGAATTTAAAAACTTACAAAATTAATCGATTACCCGTATTTACTGATTTTTAAAATGATTATGTTAATCTTTACAATATCTTTCAAACATTCTACTTATGCTTTTTCTTTGCTAAATTATACTATTTTCTAAAAGAAAATTGCTCCAATTTCTCAATAAACAATGGTAAACAATAATAAATAATGAACACAAATTATTAGTTTTATATAAACCCGTTGTTTATACTTCAAATTCTCTTCATGTTTTATTATACGTTCCTTTAAAATCTTACATTAATTTCTTGCTTTGTCTTCTGCTTACATTTATATATTATTTTACTAAATTATTTCTTTCTTATTCAACTAAAATTATATGAACTATTCTAAGCTACAATTGAAAATATCAAGTTTCTTGACATTTCTTCCATAACGCATCACCTTTTAATTTGCTTATATATCCTTCAATAATTTTATCACTTGTCGAACAAGTCTTATACATTTAAGGTCATATAGAGTTCAAAATCAACCCAATTTCATTATTTAACCTTCTGACAGCCGGCATTTTTCCTACTGAAAAAAGTGTAACTTTCTCGAAATTTTCCATATAAATGTTTCTTAATAATAGTATATGTGGGCCGATCATGGAATGACGCCATATGGCGTCATGCCGGCTGTCAGAAGGTTAATAAATCAACTTTTTAAACATTGATTTGGAAAAACACAATTTTCACGCCCTCCGTACATGTAAATACTATACTCAGAATTTTTCTGAAGCGATTCTATTAGTACTGTCATGAGATATACCCGTTGAAAAATGATGTCGGTATCATACATCCCGTTAAAACACTTTTAAAACACTTTTCAAACACTTCGTCTTTTTAAAACACTTTTAAAACATTTCTACACGTAGCATAAGTAAACACGTAGCAGTGGCCAAACATGTTTGCGAAAAAATCTAGTTTCGACATATATTTCAAGTATCGGTTTGCCTTCATAGCCATATATTTATTTTAGTTAACCAGAGCAATACGTAATTTTGGGACATATATCTTAAGGATGTTCTCCGGCTCAACTTCATCAATATCGCAAAAATTCTGATCTAATAGTATATTGTGTGCCAAGGGCGTAAAGTGGGTCTTTTTAGATCGAGTGTGGGATTGCAGTAGTAGTCGAAGGTGAACTAGCACGAGCCGGAGGCGAGTGCGATTGCGAACCGAAGACGAGTACTGCAATCACACGAGGTCAAAAAACCCACTTAGCGCTTGGTGCACACAATATTTTTTGTAACGCAAGTATGGATTTTCGCTTGTTTTTTGTTCTAATGTACTACAATCAACAACAGGTGATTTTGATTTTTTACCGCCCGCTGGTCAACAAGCGGTCGCTTTCGGCTCTATTAATAGGTTCGAAAAACGTGAAAATCGTGCTTGCGGTACAAAAATAGTATATTAGGACACAAGGCCAGGAAGTTGGATTTCCTGGCCGGCGCCATTTTGACGCCCGAGGCGAAGCCTCGGCTTCGCCTCGGGCGTCAAAATGGCGCCGGCCAGGGCATCCAACATTCTGGCCAAGTGTCATATACTATTTTTCTTCATCCCCGGCCGAAAGTACGCCTATATAGTTTTGATATTAATTAATAAAATATCGTTGTTGGCTGCTAACTACGGCTCGGCCATATGTATAAAAGGCCTGCTTCAGCGCCACTTTACATATCGCGGAGCGTAAGGCTCGACTTCTGCTTTTTTTGATGCCCGCCCGACTTTTGCAAAACCGAGGCGAAGCACAGTGGCCAATGTGAGCCCAAAAGTGATCAAAATTAATGTTTTAGGAGAATTTTTGAGATAGGGATTTTTTCTTTGCGGGGTTCGATAGGTGCAGTAATTACCTATGATTATCCGTTTCCGTTTAAATGATATACCTAAGTCCTTTTTTTTACAGGCTTGAGATCACTATGCGGCAATTTCATCTCAAATATCCTTTATTGTGTTAAAAAATGATGTCCCTTCTATTGACTGTCACATTGCAAGTATTTAAGATACGACAGAGAGGTAAAAAATTATAAAAGTTGACAGTGAAAGCTAAAATTTAAGCTCTTATTTGTTAAAAAAAATTGATTTTTCAGGAAATTGTAAGCAATCGAAGATAGCGTAAGAAAATAATTAAAAATACAATCCATTCAATCGCTTGAAATGACGAAAAATTTTTAACTCCTTGCCCTTGAATATATATGTCTATATGTGTGTGTGTGTATATGTGTGTGAGCATGTGTGCGTGCGTATAAGTGCCCACCTGTGTGTGTGTGTGTGTGTATATATATGTATGGGTTATTCTCTAATAAATTTAAGATAAATTTTTTTTTGCTCAAAATTTTTTTCATGTTTTTCTGCATATTTTTAACCATTCCAAATTTTTTACGGTTTTCAACATAAAGTTTCAGAGCTGGAAATGATCAAAATAGCAGTTCTTATGAATTTTTGTAGTTTTTGTAAATTTTTTACCTCATTTTCCTCCTAAACTATGCATTTTACAGAACAAATAATAAATACACTTTTTTTAGCAAATAAGCTATATTTTCAGAAAAAGATATATATATTATTTATTATTTTATATCATATATTATATTAAATTATACATAAATACATACTTATATGTATAATATTTATTATAAAGGTATTAATGCAAAATAAATGCACAGCTTAAACGTGTCTAAAATTAATTTTAATGGGTTTCTTACGCTATGTTTGATTGCTTACAATTTCCTGAAAAATCAATTTTTTTTAACAAATGACAGCTTAAATTTTAGATTTTACTGTCAACTTTTAGAATTTTTTTATCTCTTTGTCGTATCTTAAATACTTGTAATGTGACAGTCAATAGAAGGGACATCATTTTTTAACACAATAAAGGATATTTGAGATGAAATTGCCGCATAGTGATCTCAAGCCTGTAAAAAAAAGGACTTAGGTATATCGTTTAAACGGAAACGGATAATCATAGGTAATTACTGCACCTATCGAACCCCGCAAAGAAAAAATCCCTATCTCAAAAATTCTCTTAAAACATTAATTTTGATCACTTTTGGGCTCAGATTGGCCACTATGCGAAGCCGAGGTTTTGCTGGTCGGGGCGGGCATCAAAAACACTAGCAAAAGATGCTTAAAAATCTTCTATCCCATAAGCGATACATTATAGAATGAGAGTCAAAAAACTTTCACATATAAGTATATAGCTACACCATGTTTTGAAACTCAAAATGTAAACATCATGTCTATATATGTATAGAAGCTTTCTGACAGCGTGTATGCGATATAAGAACATATTAATTATCAGAGTTATAAATATATTGTTCAATATATTAATAATAACATAAAATTAATTTAATACGCCTATATCTTTTCAAATTTCCGATTTTACAAATGATTTTCTTGTCATCACATTTGGAAGGGTTAGCATAGTTTAGGTTACAACACGTGCGCTGTCGCGGACGTTGCCACGCAACGATCAACAAAGAGCGGCCACAAAAGTCGCTCTTCCCGGCGCGAAATCGAGCCGGGAAGATCGTACTTTCGGCTAGGGGATGAAGAAAAATATTATTTATGATGGAAACCCTTCATGAGTCTCTATACACTACTCTAAAAATAATAAAAAATGACGGTGTAAGAAAAAAGGTGCCAATACGATATTTGAAATAAATACCACTTACACGGTGTGACTATATATAGATACAAATAACATGGTAGTTTTTCTTTATGTCGCTGTCTCTGAAATTAATACCGCTTACCATATTGAAAATTATACCATATTATTCCTCTCGATTTCTAGTTTTATATCCCATGGTTGAAAAAAAATCACAAAGAAAACTTTTTTTACAGTAAATTAAAATTTATTTTTCCAGCGAGCTTAGATAGGGATCCCATGTTAACGCTGAAATTTTGAAATCAAATATTTTTATTTTAAATACCGCTTTGGACGCGAGACTTTGAAGCATGTACTGAGGACTAAAAATTAAACATTTTCTGCAAGTTTTACGAAAATCACAAGAAAATCGTTTTCTCGGAGAACGTCCTTAACGTTTGTTTCTTGTATGAATACTGATGACTCAGTATTTTTCTCACAGCATCACCCCGTATTGTAAACTTGATATTGTTATAGGCTCAAAACTTATGTTCCCGTATAAAGAATTTCATACTGTCTAAGTGCATTAGTTTTAAAGTATAAAAGAATGAAATCATAATATATAAAAAATCGAAAAGTAGGTTTCTTATTAAATACAACCTATTTACGAAAAATTATGTTTTCAGTAATAATTAAAGATTTTCGGTTTTCTTTTTTTTTAAACTCCTCTAAATTATTCAAATTATGACTTACATATATTAGAGACAACAAAAAATTAATATACTTGAAAGTTCAATTCACGATTTAAATATGAATTGTGAATTAGTCGAAGTTCAATTCACGATTCAATTAAGAATTGTGGATTAGTCGAAGTTCAATTCACGATTTAAATATGATTTGTGAATTAGTGGAAGTTCAATTCACGATTCAGATATAAATTGCAAATTAATGAAAGTTCAATTCACGATTCCAATATGAATTAGCCGAAGTTCAATTTACGACTCAAATATGAATTGTGAATTAGTCGAAGTTTAATTTACGATGAAACTTTGAGCTGTATAAGCTAGTCGAAGTTGAATTAAAATTTGATTTGTTGAATTGTGATTTCACTAATTTATGATCAAGCAACCTGGTTTCAAACCTCTTATTTATAACTGTTCCAAAAATATAATATTAAAATATCTTACGCACCCTGAACAGACATGATGTACACAGTAAGAAGAAGAAAATATAAAGATTTCATTTTTGTACTATTTTATAAAAGCTGTTGGCTTGAAAGCTAATTCTATACTGATAGCCTCCGGTATTGCGTCGTATTTATAATCTGTGTTGGACTCGGAATTCTCAAGCTTTAACGTTTGTTATTTATAGTACTTGACACAAGGGTTCCACTGTTATCGTATCACACATACTACTATCATATTTTCTTCGATAAATGTTAATTTTTCGTACAGTTCCTTGGTTTAATACATCGTTCAATTACTTGATCGGACCGTATTTATGATTGAGATGTTTTATTCTAAAACAATATTTAAAAATAAATTTCTTATCAAGAACGAAAATTTGAGTAGGTGAAACAAGATTTTATAAATGCATGTCTTAACTAAAAAAATAGAGGATCGTATTTCCAAAAAAGGAAATATGAATAAATAATAATACATTAGTTAATAACCAAATTGCTATGTCAAGAAGTAACCCGGATAGCACAAGACGTTTTTTAAACGTCATTATGACGTCAAATTTTAAACCTCGCGACGTCAGAAATATAAGTTACTCAAACGTCATAATAACGTTAGTAAGACGTTGAAAATGTCCGCAGTATTTTTCTACCGATATTTCTTTTCATTTTTTCGACGTCATAAAAAGGTTAAAAATCTGTTAGAAGGACGTTAGAAAAATGCTGCAAGAACATACAATAAACGTTATAGAAACGTCATATAAAACATGATAAAAACGTCATAAAAACGTCATAAAAACGTCATTTATACATTACATCTTTATACATATGTCTAGCAGGCGTATAATACGTATGTATGAAGAAGCCCCCCCCCCCACCCTCTCTTTCAATATTTGCTCTTATAGACTGAACCTCATTTTTCTACTTTGAGATTGTTCGACGCCACCTAGCGAGAAAAAAAGATGGATTAATTCCAAAGATTTCTAAAAATATATGAGTATAATGCCTTTATGACGTATTTATTCTGGTTTTATGACATTTTGATGACGTTTTTATAATGTTTTTATGACGTTTTTATGCCTTTTTATGACGTTTTATGACGTTTTTATGACGTCTAAAGTAATTAATATTATAGGATAAATAATTCTTCGGACATTTTCAACGTTTTACTGACGTCATTATGACGTTTGATCAACTTATATTTCTGACGTCGCGAGGTTTAAAATTTGACGTCATAATGACGTTTAAAAAACGTCTTGTGCTATCCGGGAAGTGTATGTAACATACAACTGAATGTAACACTTTGTAAGTGGTAGCATTGCTACTATTCTCTCTTTTCGCTGGGGTTTTTTATTCAAACGTGTACGAAATCAAGCTCTTCGCACGGTGTGTCAAAAATAGTACATTATGTAACAAGGGAGTAAAGTCGCAAATTATGCCCACGGCTGAGTTCACTGATCATCCAAGGGAATGATCGACTTTACTCCCATGTTACATACAGTACTTTATTCCCAGCTCTACTGTGGCCACTTTGTAAACTTGAAAAATTAATTTGTATTTTGTTATAATTTTGTTACTTTTAACTTAATTCACCACAAACGTAAAAAATGAGACCAGTCAATCCACATCACTGATCAGGGTACAGTTCGCGCGCCGCAGCCAGGCGGCGCACCCCCTACCTGTATCCTCACGTACCTAAGTAAGCCGGCTCGAGGGGATATAGAAGCTCGTCACCGACCACCCCGCCAGGCTTTATTTAACTAGTGAAGTTTGTTGAATTAATAAAGTTGCCTTTGTGTGAGAGTTGAACACAGGTAAGTTCGTTCAATTATACAATTATACGCACTGTGACTCTTATGATGAATACGGTTTTGAAAGCTAAGAAATCTTTGACCTTTTCTAAAATCAACATGAGGCTATTTTTGACATGCCGATCGTATACAAAATTATAATAGGAATATTCTCAAAGAGATGTCAACAAAGATAGACCTAAATAGAAGAGCAGACGCCCAAGGAAAAGTGTCGTCTCGGAAAACTAAGGTTCTTACCCCGACCACTGCGCGGTGCTAGTGTCGAGCACCCCAAGTTAGGAGCGTCTCTCCGCCGTACAGGGGTCCCATGCAGTCAAATAATTATACTGTTCAAAAATCCCGAGTTAAATTAAATTTTTCTCTAATTAACTTCTTGTTACATTTATTTATCCCCTTTATTAATACAACTAATAATTATATGAACCTAAGTTGACAAAAGTTCAAATTTCAACCAAAGCCTGAAGGGGGAGGGGATGATCATAAACGATCTCGCGACTGTACTTGTACATTGGAGCGGTAGCTGTGAGCGCCAAGGCGCGGTATGCCATTGCGTAACTTTTTGGCCTCGCGACAGGTTCGAATCCAGATTGATGTTTTTTTTTGCTCACATTAACGTTTTTATTGTTTCTAGTCATGAAAGCTAATTTTTAATCAATTTTTTGATTATAATAAAGGAAAAAATGTTAATTTAAATAGAAAAGAATATAGTACACTGAAAATATATGTATTTATGTGATTCACGCAAAAGAAATAATCAAATTAATGTTCTATATTACAGTTAAGCAAATTTATAACATGTCTTCTAAATTCACGAAACAGTAATTGTATCAATCAAAATGATTATTGTTTGTTTGTATTATATTAGGCTTTGTTAATTTATACATACTCGTTAATTTCTAAAATTTATTAAAAGAAAATTTATCAATAACTTAAGTAAATAAATAAGTAAATAAATAAATAAATCACGGGGGTGCATTTTGTCGACTATTGCCTAATTTGTCTTGCATAAATAAAGAGATTTAAAAATATAAAACGCTAAATATATACATATTTTTATGAAATTCTATCTCTACAAAAGTTTCCGTTCAAAATTTTTTTTCCGAATATTTATATTTATAGAAAAAAAATAATGAATCTAATGAAATAATTAATTATGTTTAAAAAATTTCAGTGCCATTGAATCGGCAGGAATTTTAATTTTGTTAATTTAAGCATGCAATTTTTGCAGATAAATTTCTTGAAGTTTATATAAGAATAGGTATTCTATTTTTAAATGAAATAATGAAGCAAACTTAATCAGATTTAAGCAAAGTTATTAAGCTTTACATTATAAATGAATGGAAATGAAAACAATTTTGAACGTTGTTTTTTTTATTCATATTAATAATAAATGAAAAAGTAAATAAATAAATAATTAAAATTTGTATACATATTTACAGCAACTGCTATGTACATACATGCAAATTAAAATCATGAATATCATGAAGCCTATTTACATAGCACTTTAAAAATAAAAAATATTAATAATACTATTTACAATGAAAAATAATAAAACATATTTAGCAGTCAAGTTTAAGCAACTTTTTATTTGGGTTTTTCAAAATTTCTGTATGTGATCGTTTATTCACTTTTCTATCTGTATAATCTTTTGACAGCCATTTAACTTGATAAAAAATGTGTGTCTTAACCTTTAGACTGCCGGAAAGCCTATATATAGGCTTTAGAGGAAAACCAATATTTTTTTGTGAAAAATAGTATTCCGGGGGTTTTCGGGGTAGCTGATCACGCATCTGGGATCAAATTTGACAAATTTACTTCATAGAGCCCGAAATACCCCCCCTCCCCCCCCACCCCCAAATGCCCCAATTTTTATATATTTCTAAAACTTGGTGAAATTGCCAATCTGGATTGCCCCAAAAACCCCCGGAGTAACATTTTCACCGAGCTTCAAAAATAGGGGAATTTGAGAGGGGGGGGGGGGCTCCCTGACAAGAATTTATCAAATCTGACTTCAGATTCGTGATCAGCGACCCCGAAAACCTAAATAATATGATATTTTCATCGAGTTTTAAGCGTAAAAAAAATTCTATAATAGAAAATTTTTTTCTTTAGCGTATCCTGCCGGAAAGCCTATATATAGGTTCGACCTCTGACATGAACTTTGTATATAGTTGATACGTGATACAAGACACTAATTTGGCCACTTCTAAAGGGCCGTTTAAAGGTTCAAATTCCGGCAGTCTAAAGGTTAATAAACAATTTGATTATGTAATCGCGATATTAAGAACAACTGTTTGTGAAAAAATTAGAATGCTTCTTTAATATACAACTTTTAATTAATTTAAACAAATATTTAGCAATATCTTTCAAGTGAGCAATCTTAAAAAATTCTAGTTCAAAAATTTCATAGCAAGTAAGAATAACTAAGAAAAACGAAGTGTTGGAGCTTTTAATCCACCACGTACTTTTCCTTTTTTAATGATGGATAAGCTTTCCACAATAAAAGCAAATCAATAGATGAATTTAATTCTGTATTACTATCAATTAAATCTTCTTGACAATTACTGCAGCTATATTGATTTAAGCATTTAAAAGCTAAGTAACCTGCAACATAATTTTTTGAACAATGCTGAAGATCACTAACCTGCTCAACTTCGCTTTCGTAAGCTTGTTTTTCATCAACGACTTCTAAGTCAAATTCTTCATTATTAAGAAACCATTTTTCTATTTTTTCATTCATTAGTTGGTTACTCGCGATTACTGTAGCTTCATCGATATTTTCTTTTAAATTGCTAATTAACAAACGCGCGTCATCTGGTTCGCAATGTGTACCAACAGGAGGAATTAATAAAGTTATCATGATTGAGTATTGTAAATTTCGTCTAAACTGCATGGCGGTTGGATTATCATTGTGTCCCGAACGAGATCTCATAACACCGAAAAAATTTTCAATTTTATCTTGATTCAACCGGCTTGTTAACAAATACGGTTTACCTTCTTTTTTAAGTTCGTTCCACAATAATAAAGTACTGCTTATTGTTAAAGCGAAATTTTCAAAGCAATCAGGTTTTGTAGTAGTTTGTATTGTTTATTTTTCTATGTACGTTAGGGCATTTTTCAGACGATTTTCAACATTTACATTTTTATCAGACAAACCGCGTTTTAAAGGGTTAGGATCAGTCCGGCATCGCGCATTAAGGTAATCAAATATACGAGGGGTGTTCAAAAAGTAAGTTTCCCTAGTCTGCCGTTTTGCCCCAGCGCCATCTAGCGAGCTGGGACCGAACATAGTTTTAGTTTAGGATATACCGATAAGAACGGAACCGGTCTTAGCTGCCGAAAAAATTTTTTTCATCAGTACCGGCTCGGAAACCATGGAGCTGCCTGTGAAAAACGTGTCCACCTGTGAGTTGCGTGCAGTTATTCTGCTGGTAAGGTTATGGCCACAGTTTTTTGGGACAACGAAGGTGTTCTGTTGATTGATTTTCTTGAATCCGGTACCACGATAAATGCAGATCGTTACTGTGAAGTGCTAAATAAACTTAAAAGTGCCGTTAAACGAAAGCGTCCTGGAAAATTATCGAGAAAAGTGTTGCTTTTTCACGACAATGCACGGCCTCATTCAGCAAAAAAAACACAAACCTTACTGGAAAAATTCAAATGGGAAATTTTTGATCACCCACCCTACTCTCCAGATCTCGCACCAAGTGAATTTTTTCTTTTTCCTAAATTAAAGGGAAGTTTGGGTGGCCATCACTTCAATTCAAATGATGAAGTGAAAGACATCGTTAAATTATTCTTTAAAAAACAGGGCACGGATTTTTATAAACAAGGTTTGTCAAAGCTTGAGAACAGATATAAAAAATGTATTCAAGTCCAAGGGGACTATGTAGAAAAATAGTTTATAAGTCAAACAATAAATACATATGTTACTTTAACCTAAAAATTGTGTTTTGCTTTTTTCCCGGAGCAGGGAAACTTACTTTTTGAACACCCCTCGTATCATTTATGTTTTTAACGAAATTCGCCATCGTTACAGTACTTTTACTTTTTAAAACGCCCGAAGATGCACTTGCCATTAAAGCTGAATAAACTGAGTTACTAAAAATTTTCGTTGCTAAGCTAACATTTATCTTTTCAAAGTTGTTAGGATTAATATGTCGGTCTGTCAACTTAGGGGCAGCTTTACAAATTTTTGTTCGTTCTAACTCTCTTAATTCACAAATGTCATTCCACGAAACTATTTCTTGATCCATTTTATAGTCGTAGTTGATTAAATTATTTCTGATACATTTTATAATGTGTGGTACGTCAAATACAAAAATTATAATGTGATTATTAAACTCTATAAAAGGCCGATTTTTACATATTTTTAATAAATAAACAACTTTTTGGTTTGGTTTTCCTTGATCGCAAATCATGTGACGAATTTTAAAACCTACTTCTTCAGCAATATTTATGACATTTAAGATAATGTTTTTTAAAACAGAACCAGAAACATTACCCTCTGTTGGAAAATACATCAGAGACTGCTTCCAGTTATGAGTCAACCCACTTAATAAAAAAACTAAAACTGAGAGAGCAACGTTGGCTCAGTGGTTAGCATGCTAGTCACGGAAACAACGTCGTTCCAGGGGTCGTGGGTTCGATTCCCAGTGAAATCACTCGGATTTTTTTTTCAAGCTGTTTTTCAGCGAGAGAAGTACCAAGACATCGGCTGCTTTAAGGCGGATTTTTCCTCGGGATTTACCTTCAGTCGAATCCCGGGTTTTCCCTTGCCTTTCAGGCGCAAGCCTGGGCGAATGCGAAGCAACGTTAGGGAAATAGGAAGGTCGATAAGGTAGGTAGGCCGATCCGATGCACTAGGCAGGGAACGCCGGTCTTACCGGCGAGGAGCTGGCCCTGAAATATGAACCTTCTCCGGAGAAGTTTACCCTGGAAGACGGATCCAATGCCCCCCGAGGGCAGAGAGTGTTGGCTTAACCAATACGGTGCGAGACTGAAACATGTCCTCACCGGAAATGTCTTCCAGAAGGGTTATGAAATAGGTAGGATAAAAAAAAAAGAAAAAAAAAATAGTAAGGACGTAGGATTGGGCACTACTTCCACACAAGGTGGTGGAAGGCCCCCGCCAGCTAGGCCAATAAGCTGCGACGGTAATGAAAAAAAAAACTGAGCTAACCATTCGCGACTTCCTACCCCCGAAATCGTCACTCAAATCATGATATCCCTCAATGTAATCATCTTTCAAATTATACTCTAAGCCGGGTCTAACTGTCATTTCGTCCCACATTAGTACGGATTCTCTTTCGAATTCAGATTTAGCTTCTAATTGAAGTTTTAGTTGTTTCAAGAGTTCTTCATTTTTATCCGACTTTAAATGTATAGCATTAACCCAACTACGAATTCACGAAACTGCCGGTAAAGAAAAGTGTTTATAATTTCTCAGAAATACGTACGCTTTCGTTGATTTATAATAAAGCCCTAATACAAACTGTTTTTCGTCTTCCTCCCATTTACCTTATTTGTCATGATTAAGTTGCATTTTTAAAAAAGCTCAAACGTCGTCATTCAAGTATTGTGCTGCTTGTTCTACTATGTCTTCTTTTGAAAGTTTAGGTTTACGATTTTTTAATCTTTGCAGTTTACGTGTTAAACTTTTAACTTTTAGACTAAGTTTAGCATTTACTTTATGTACATTTTTGTGGCAAGGCATCTACATTTATTTCGGAATCTACAGTAGTATCATCATCAATATTTGTTTCACAGAAAACTGAGTCGTAATGGATTGAGTTGTGTGATGATCATTACTTACAAAGTTGCTAAAACTTGATGTGGAATCGTATATGATCTTAGTGCATATCCTTTTCTCCTGCAGCTGTTTTTCCGTCAACTTCAACAGTTCCGATCCGTAACCATTCTAATAAACTATAAAAATCATGCAAAATACTCATTTTTCAGCAAAAAAACAATATTTAAGAAATATAACAAAGAAGATTGTAAAATTACTGATACGATATAATCAATCGATATAAATTGTTTTCAGTTTAAAATTCTTCCACCAAAAAATTAAATATATTGTAACCGAACCAGTAGATGAACAGCATCATGCCATTACATGGACGGATTGAAAATAAGATTAAGCGCATCTCCTAATACTTGAATAATCAAATTCAAGATTTATTGATAATATATTCAATTATTATTATTTACAAAAAAGAAAAACAATTTTATTAATAATATAATTATTACGGTTTGGTTTACTAAATTGTCAAATATGCGGTTCATTTTCAATATTTTTATCGCTCACGTTTATTTGACAATTATAGTTAATATTCTTTAGAGCTGTTCGTGTTAGAAGTACACTGCTTTTTTATGTATGTTGTTGATACTTTTTTCTCATTTGACTTTTCAAATAAATAAAACAGATTTATAATAAAAAAGCATTTATTAACTGTTTAGTAAAGAAGTTTTGTAATCGCTCATTAATCACAAATAGATTATTCTTTTAGCTTAAAAAAACATACTAGTACATGTAGAGTTTATTTTATAAAAATTCGTCATTTTTTAAAACTGAATTTACGCGTGACCATGTTAACAAATATAATACACGTATTTTTATGAATAATTTACCGCCATTGCCGTTGAATTACTTGATTTCTTGAATTGAAAATTCGCTCACATTATGTATTGCTTATTTTTGTTAATGATTGCAGCCTTTTTTCAATAACAATATAATGTTTTGAAAGACAAACAAGACAAGTGTTTTAAAATAATAAAAATAATTAATTTTTCCACGAAAATTTATTAATAAATTGAGATTAAAGTGGAACTCGTCCATATACTGGTTCATTTACTCAAGCTATTACCGCATATAATATCAGAAAAAACAATATTATCAATGATAAGGTAAACTCCAGCTAAAAAAAAATAAACCCTATGTGGTTCTCTATGTTTATTATATTTCATGAATTAAAATATAAGAATGCCTGAATATAAATATACGCAGTTAAGAGAAAGCAAATTTGAATAGCGCGTAACGGCACCGATTGATATACGCAATATAATACAATAATAAACAATAATAAAACAGTAATGAAAAATTCATTTATTTATTTTATAGTATTATTTGCTTAATAAAGTGTTTTCTATACATAAAAATATTGATTCTATTGATTTTTAAAGAAAGATAAAAAATCTGCTTTATGTGACCGAATTAGCCAAATGTTACCTCATATAAAAAGCCAATATCTTTAATAACATCCATATACACAAAATCACACCAGTGCAATAAAATACATTTCATTCAAAACACTTGGTTATCATGCAATTATCTATTTTTTTTAATAAAATAATAATTTAAAAAATAAAAAGCAATTATAAGCACACCAATACCCTTGCATTTGAAAACGCAATGCTTTATTAAAGTTACTTTAATATTAAACTATTATTCTTACCAAAAAGATATTTTGACAAATTATTCGTAAATATCCATTCTGGAACCATTGAATTTTAAAAATTATTGTCGGTTATTATTTCGTTCTCTTGTTATATTTATTTTCTTTCTTAGTCGTTATCATCATCGCTATTCTTTTATTTGTATTCTAATATTAATGACATATTTTTATCGTGCCTCATTATCTTACTATATTTAACTTTAATAAAATTAACAATACTTAAATTTAATGAAATCAACAATCCAAAAACTGCATTATATGAAAGTAAACTTTTAGGAGGTCAAAGATATATTTAAAAAATGAACGATGACGACTACGACTACATGTCAACATTGTATCGACGGCTGAGCGGAACAAGGTCGTATCTCGACGCGCGGATGATTAACGTCGTATCTCACCGCGCGGATGAAGAACGTCGTATCTCACCGCGCGGACGGATAAAGTCGTATCTCGGCGCATATTTTTTTCTTGAAATTTTGTAGTGGCAGGTCTGCGCGCTCGCACGGCGCGTGTGTATTCCCTCTCTACATTAAATGTATACTTTAAAAAATCATAAATTATATTATTTTCATAATTTATTTTTTATGTTTTTATCTTTATATTAATGGTTAAAATATTATTTTTGGATTTTTTAAAGTATATCTAGGTATATAGAGGGAGAATACACACGCGCCGCGCGAGCGCGCAGAGCTGCCACTACAAATTTTCAAGAAAAAAATACGCGCTGAGATACGACGTTCTTCGTCCGCGCGCCGAGATACAGCCTTGTTCCGCTCAGCCGTCGGTATACAATAAATAATGCTTTTTTATGCATTACCTTTTTATGTTAAACATGAATATTTATAGTGCCTTACTGTACATCACTGTACCTTACTGTACATCACTTACACATGCTCATGCTTTATAGGGAAACGATGAAACGTCAATATCGGATCTTTCTTCTTAGAACTATCACACCCCTTCAACGCACAGCAGTTTAATGCTGGCATTTCTAAAATACTCACTAATATCAAAAGAACTAATGTGTGTGTGTGTGTGTGTGTGTGTGCGTGTGTGTGTGTGTATACACGTTGATCATTGACTATATTATGGGGACATCAACAGCTTTCTCTCAGAGTTGGCCTATGTTAACGTGACTAAAGAAATATGGACCCTCAGGTTATTGACTATAGATTTGTCCCCAAAATAGTAGATTCATCCATTTTATTATGGGGACAGTCCCCATACTATTGCAATGTCCCCGAAGTATGGTGAATGTATACGTTTTTGTTTCCGTAATAGGGCAAATGTGTACACACACACACACACACACACGCACACACACACACGCACACACACATTGCGGAAACCGATACTTTTGAGGATCTATAGTTTTTTTCTTCAGAGTTCGTACATGCTTGACTAAAGAAATAACTCTCTCTCTGCGTTGAAGGTATTAATATAAATCCTCAAAAGTACCGTTTCATACCGAAGAAATTTTGAGGATGTCCTCAAATGTCCGAAAAATCCTCAAAGTATCGAATCCGTGCTGACATGGATCCTCAAAAGCTGCATTTGATGTATATATGTGTGTGTGTGTGTGTGTGTGTGTGTGTGTGTGTGTGTGTGTGTGTGTGTGTGTGTGTGTGTGTGTGTGCACGGAGAAACCTTTGGTGCAAATCATGCTTTAGCCGTAGTGCGACGGCAGCGCTGTGAGTTTGGGGCAGCAGCTATTCCAAATAGGCGTAACTGCTGTTCCAAGCGGCTGCGTCGTCTGCTCCTTGGTCGAGCCGTTGCGCGTTTTTGGTGTAGCAGTTGTTCCAAACTGAAAGTACAAGCGAGAGGGCACGCTTGGCGCAACGGTCGCACTACGGAGTGCAGCAGTTGTACCAAAAGTTTCTCCCCGCGTGTGTGTGTGTGTGTGTGTGTGTGTGTGTGTGTGTGTGTGTGTGTGTGTGTGTGTGTGTGTGTGTGTGTGTGTGTGTGTGTGTGTGTGTGTGTGTGTGTGTGTGTGTGTGTGTGTGTGTGTGTGTGTGTGTGTGTGTAACTAGTTAAAAGAGTACACTTGAAAGAAGATTTTAATATAAAAAAACTACAAAAATTGAATAAAACACGGAGATTATAGAACCGCGCTTATTCACGCGATACACGTGACTGCGACTGTTGATAAACAACTGACGGGCTGATGGATAACAAAACACTATCAAAATCGTTCGCGCATGCACGTTCCCGCTTTTTAATTGACGTTCCAAATTTTTAAATTAAAAAATGGCATTGTTTGATAGTACTTATTTAAATAGAAATAAAAATAGTTTTTCTTTTTATGAGAAAGACATAAATATGCACTCAAAAGGATTTTAATTATATAAAAATTATGTAAAAAAGTACAAAATACGAAGACCAAAATTTAATTTATACTTTTTATACAAAACTTTCAGGAAATCCTTACAAAGAAATGTAATTCTTTACCTTTACAATTACATCTTTATGATTTGAATCACACACATACAAATGCAATTAAAATATAAAAAAAATGTAGTTCGTTCTTAGTTATTGACTTACTCCCAAATGTAAGACTGGTTAACATTTATTTATTTTAAATTTTGAGTAATAAATAATATATGCATATAGCACATATTTTTAGTTTTTTCCTATACTTTTAATAAAGTACAAAGAAATTTTGCTTCCTCAAAGAGGAAGCTTTTCTTCGTTAAATCTATAAATAAATTAGATAATAATAAAGTACATGATATATGATTAGTATTAATAGAAGTTTTTATTCATTAATATTTTGTAATAATAATCCCATTAAATTTGAATAGATATACATATTTTAATAATTATATATAAACAAGAGGTCTAATATATAGTGGTCTATAAGCCATGAGAAAAACACTGTATTAATACAAAATATTTATGTTAATAGACATAATATATTGACGTTAATAATAGTCCACTATACAAAAATATGTTAATTAGTGTTGTTCGATTACATTAATAGATACATATATTTTCAGTGTACTATTTTCTTTTCTTTTCCATTTAAATTAATATTTTTTTCTTTATTATAATCAAAAAATTGATTAAAAATTAGTTTTTGTGACTAGAATGACTAGAAACAATCAAAAAGTTAATGTGAGCAAAAAAAATACATCATTCTGGATTTGAACTTATGACCGCGAGGCCAAAAAGTTACGCAAAGGCATACCGCACCTTAGCGCTCACGGCTACTTTTTCTTTTTTTTTTTTTAAACATTGTTTATTCAGAGGTAAAAGAAGTGGATACATGTGTGTATGGTACTTATATAAACGAGTGAAAAGATAGGTACAGTAATGTAGATTGTTTTAACATTTTCTTACTTATGACACTTGACGAGCGCTACAGTAGGTTCGGTGTGTTTGATTAGAATATTATATAATCGTTTGCGGTCATTTACATACATTATTTACGAGTAAATAGTTTGTGCTGTGAGTGGCGAGAGAGCAGCGGAAGAAAAAGAGTGTATCAGAAAAAACCCATGTGCAATGGCATGTTTGTTCGCCTTAAAAGATATGGTTGTTTTATAAATCTATAGGTATGGTAACGTAATTCATATATACGTATTTACATAGTTTGAGAACTAGATAAGGTACAGAGTAGCGGTGTTACAATGTTAGTTCGCCCGCAGTGATGCGTGTAATTAGGCGCGCTGGAAGTGGTTAGAGTATTACGCACGTGTTTGAGCTACTTTTTTGCGGGTTCTTTTTCTAATTTCTTCAGTGTGCATACTGTTTGCACTGGGCCACCAGTAGGTGTTGAAATGTAGTCGCTGTTTGCATTTCTGTGTCTACAGATCACACTTGGGAATGTCTTTTGCGTCTTTGAGGGGTGGAATCGCGTTTGCGCTGTGTGGAATTGTTTTATTGGAGTTGTTTCGTGACCAGTAGTAGATTACTGGCACGTTTTGTTCATTTTGAATCAGACCCTGGTGGTCAAACTGAGTGAACACTTCGGGTGGGAGGTAGCCCAAGCATTTGCAACGCTCAATGTAGTCATAGTCGATATTTGCTAGGTTTAAAATAATGTTGTTTGAGCTGATTTTCTTAAGATTTGCAAAATAGTCTCTCTTTACCTTTATTATGAAGTTATCAATTCTGGATATTTTGGCTAACAAGTAATTTGTAAAATTTGCTAACAGGTATTTTGTAAGTTATACAGTTTCTTGTTGCTTACGTATTTATGATAATTCGACTCGGCTGACCTATATTGCCTTGTACAGGCTCTGAGACAGTTGCGCTCGAACACTCGAAGCTTCTCCATCGAGGCGCCCTGGTTGTACCACAGGGGCGATAGCGCTCACGGCTACCGCTCCAATGTACAAGTATATAGTCACCAGATCGTTTATGATCATCACCTCCCCCTTCAGGCTTTGGTTGAAATCTGAACTTTTGTCAACTTAGGTTCATATCATTATTAGTTATATTAATAAAGGGGATAAATAAATGTAAGAAGAAGTTAATTAAACAACAATTTAATTTAACTCGGGATTTTTGGACAGTATAATTATTCGACTGCATGGGGCCCCTGTACGGCGGAGAGACGCCTGACTTGGGGTGCTCAACACTAGCACCGTGTAGTGGTCAAGGTAAGAACCTTTGCTTTCCAAGACGACACTTTTTCTTGAGAGTCTATTCTTCTATTTAGGTCTATCTTCGTTGGCATCTCTTTGAGAATATTCCTATTATAATTTTGTATACGATCGGCATGTCAAAAATAGCCTCATGTTGACTTTAGAAGAGGTCAAAGATTTCTTAGCTTGCAAAACCGTATTCATCATAACAGTCACAGTGCGTATAATCTTCCTGTAAGCAACATATTCTTTCAGTACGTACATAACCTTATTGTTTATGTTATAATAAATAAGTAGGAGCAATTCCGTTTCTCAATTTTACTTTTAATTGCAAAAAATGAATAATTACGTTTTTTTTTAACTTTGGCGTAAAACCGGATAGCTTATTTTCTCTTTTTTTTTTAATGTAATGATAAAATAAACTAATAATAAACATTTAGTGCGCTGTTCATACATTATACATCTAAAATTAATTTATTTTTTGATACAGAAATGCGTAAATATATATTAGTAACTCTTCCCGGCAAAGCTGGTCAGAAGAAAATATGGCTTCAGCGATTTTTTATAAAAAAACGTTAATTTATAATTATTAATAAAAAAATATCTTCATTAAACAATATTTTTACATCTTTGTATTATTTCTAAAATGTTGAATACCGCTTAAAATTCATTTTCGAAAGAATAATGAAAGTAAGAATTATATTTATTGCACTCATCATGTTTATAGTATATAAATATGAATATTTGACAGCCAATTCGTAATCAGGACCCTCAATATAAATGAATACTATTGTTCAAATATTATATACGTTTTAAGCCAAGCATCACAAGTATTTTAGCATTACCGACAACTTAAATGAAAGCGAAAAAAATATTCATCTGATCAATACCTTTTTCAATCAACTTGTGAATTAACTACGCCTTTTTAACTGGATAATTCCAAGTTAACGCCTTTTTCAACCAAATTCCCAGTTAACGCGCTTTTAATCGGAATCGACTAGCTGTTCTATAATCTATAACCCTCGCTTCATTTGGCTGTCCATCGACTCATCGACGCCACAGCATATATGACATCTCCGGAAATTCAGTTACCGTCGTACTACACAATTAGCTTTTTAGAAAAGAAGGAACGTGTTTTAAACCAGAAGATTTGTGCGGCACAAATTAAATCAATACAAGACCTCATTCTACATATTAGCATTCTTGAACATAAAGAAAAGAAAATGGTTCTTAAACTTTACTTTTTAGTAACCCTTTCCAACCCCTTCCTTATCCGTAGTATAAAATACTACAAAACCTTTTTAGTTAGACTCTAATAGCCAGGTAAGTGACAGTTTCTATTACAGATCGGATATTACAACACATTTCTCATAATATCATTTTATTTTTGGTCAGTGCTAATATAGCTATGTACTTTTATTCAATTTTAATTTATATTAAGGGGTTAGATACACTTGTAAAGCAAAAAAAATCGTTTTTTGCGATCTTTTTTTAAAGGCAGGTTCGTATATTTTGTTGCCAATGTTTCAACATTAATAAATACATATTTGAAGATATTAAATTAATTTTTATATGAAAAAATAGCGATAAACAGTCGAGTACAGCCCATCTAACAGAATTAAAAAAAAAAAAGTCGTGTTGTGGTGACTGTGGTGACTGAAATAATGGCGTGCGATATAATAACGCTGGTCGCCCTGTCTTCATCCTACAGATACACAAACACATTCATACTCACCCTCCGCAGTCTATTATACCCACGTTTGCGACGGTTTTTTACCTCGTTTTGAAAATCCACGATGTAATAATTTCAATAAACTTCATTACAGTCTCATTAAAAAATAAAACAAGATTAAAAAAACACAATCGTGAATTTAAAACTAATCGTAAATAATTCAAACAGCAACCAAAGTAATTTAATCGTGAACGTCTCCACCGTATAAATGCAATTGTGATGCTCTCATTGTTAACTTTCTTCATCGAACGCGCTCGTGCAAGCCGGGAAAAGAAATAATGGGAAAGAGAGGCCCTTCAATTGGTTGCTTTGGGAAACCTTTTTGAATGAAACGCAAATAAAAGCTTTTCCTTATCTTACGACATGCTCGAGCGATACGTAAGTTACATTATATACATATATTTTAAGACCGATGCACTCCATCTGTGTCCAGAAACGCGAAGAGGCGTGCTTCTTGAATCATATCCATTATTTGATATCTTATTGAGTGCCTATATCATTTAAGTAGATAAAGAAAATGATAATTTTCAATTAAATGATCAAAAGCGCGATAAACGAAAGATATTTTGGACCTATTTTAGTGATTCAATTTATTTTATTTGGGTGAAATATTTTTGTGAATTTTCATTGGTGCATCTGATGGTATTATGATTTTTTTTACAATAACGAAAATATCGAAAAACTATACAATTAATTTTTTTTAATGGTTCAATATTATCCTCAAAGTGGAAAAATCATAGATCTATGAAGTTGTCCCTGGAAAAATTTTATAGAGCATATTTCTTATAAATTTCCTTGTCTACGTTTTCGTACAATTTGATTTATCTATCTGCAAACGTTGTTCCTATAATTTACCCAACGAATTTTCTCGAATATTATATAGGTATATAGAAGAATTAGATGCCTGTGTATGGTCTATTTTATGGACTATTTTATCCACCCGAAACATAATAACTTTTCGAACCCCCAACGAAGAACTTATGTTACACGTGAAAAAACAGCCAGACTAGATGCAAAGTAAAGAGACGGATGGTCAGCGGCGACCGAACGACAGTCAAATAACGTGCGAACAAGTGGCCGCGCGCATGCGTTTGTTTAACTGTCGTTGGCGCGCGTTTTCACCCCTCCGGTGTAATAAACATGCCGGCGGAAATTGACTGACGATCGAGTTAGTACCTACGGACGTCGTTCGCTGGGTCGTAACGGACGGCATGCAAGCCGCAAAAAATCGCGTGTGGCCAGATATTTTCGCGATATTTCGTTACATTTTCATGTTATTTTATTACTCAATTGTTATATGGTAAGTATATAGATCGTCAAAATATTTTATTGAATTTCCAGAAATCCAGTAGTCTTTGCGTCCCTGTGCATTCTTTGTTTTCATATTTATCTTATTGTTGAATAAAAATATCGATTTTCGTCTAGCTCACAAACTTAATAGTTTATAAATTAATTATTTAAGGTGGTCTTATACCTGATGGCTCCTGAGGACAAAATTACCTGAAAAAATTAATTAAAATATAATTACTATAAAACTATAAAATAAAGGATATGTATCTTTAATATAACTTATTTTTAATACAAAATCCTAAGAGATAGGTCTCTTAATCCACATTATGCAGAATTATGTCGTTTTAGAAAAATCAACTGGTGAGCAAGTTTTCTTGGCAATCACTCGATGGATTTTGACGAGAGAAGCCGCAAATTACTTGGAAAACATGTATCTATAGCATGAAGCTCTGGAATTAAAAAATATCATGACTAAGTATTTTTTTAATTGAAAAGTCTACTTTTTTTGTCTTAATTTTATCAATTTTTATGAATTTTTATCGTTTTTTCAATTAAAAAAATACTTAGTCTCGATATTTTTTAATTCCAAAGCTTCATGCTATAGGTACATGTTTTCCAAGTAATTTGCGACTTCTTTCGCCAAAATCCATCGAGTTATTGCCAAGAAAACTTGCTCACCAGTTGATTTTTCTAAAATGACATAATTCTGCATAAAGTGGGTTAAGAAACCTATCTCTTTGGATTTTTTATTAGAAATAAGATATATTAGTGTTACATATACTTTATTTTATAGTAATTACATATCAATAAAAATCGTGTTTCTGTAGATAAACCACTGCATATTAAACAAATATTCACACTAGAGTCAGTTATGTATCATTATGATAAACTTAAAAATACGTACTTATTAAGTAAGTCTAAGACTAGAAATAAGAGTATAATTCTACCAAAAATGGAAAAGCTATAAGTGATAAAAGTAGCTATGTAGAAGCTGTAAAAACTTTTAACACTTTACCGAAGAAATTAAAGTGTTTAAATATAAGTAAAAGAACTATTAAGAAAAACGTTAAAAAATTTATAAAGTCTATGTAGAATTTTATTACAAATGTTGGGCAACTATTTGTTGTAGTTAATCTTGTAAATTTTATAGATATGTTGTTGTAAATTGGGATACTAGTTAAGTTAGTTTTTAAGGATTTATCAAACGCAAACATCCCAAAATGGGAGTCCATGGGGATGTTATAATGTTTGATAAAATGTTATTCCAGCCTATGTACAGGTAACTGCGTTTACCTCTATAGGTTTTACTTTATGTAATCAATCTGGTTAAAATAAATAAATATTTTAATTTATTTTTCAGGTAATTTTGGCCCCAGGAGCCATTAGGTATAAGACCGCCTTAATATATTGAAGCTTGAAATAATAACTAGCATCCTTTTTAACATTTTCAACAATCAAAAAATATACTCTGTAAATAAATAAAATAATAAATGATTTTTTCTTTACGTGCAGGAAATTTTAAACTATGCATATTCTACTTTTTATACAATTTTCATTTAATATTTGTATGGTTTAGAATGAAAGTGGCGTAAGTCATATATTTATCGTTTTGAGAATGTCAAAGTTTCAATAGTCGTACATTACTGTTACGTGCTATTTTTTGGGTTATTTATAATTAAAAAAAAAAAGCCCCAATAGAGGCCCTGTTTTAGGACGTCAGTAATAGTTTTAGTTGCGAAGAATCCAAATATGTATATCCATATCTCAAATTTTTTGCAAATTTGACTTACGCCACTTTCATTCTGACCAACACATTTAAAGATCGATTTTTGATATAATTATTAAAATAGATATTCATTCATTTTTTTAAAACAAAGTAAAATATTATTGAATTAAAAGTATTCGCGATTTATAATTTTGTTAAAATAAAATCCATAAATCGGAAATGTAATCAAACTTAAAATAATATATTTTATTACATTTACGGAGAGATTGTCTTCATCAGTAAAGCAGGTTGAATCGAGCACAGATACATATTATATTATGTACACGGAGAAAAATGTTATAATAAATTTTATTATAAGTATAATAAAAATTACTATATAGTATAGGAAAAGTGTGACATTTCCACTGTATGCTGCATTTTTGTTATAATTATATGAATAATTACAACATTTTTAGTAATTTTTATTACAGTGTTGGTTAAAAAGTATTACGACTTAAAAGAAAAATTGCTATACAACATAGCAAAAACTGCGATATAGTAAAATTTGAAATATATTCTTTTAATTTTAGCCACCCGTCATAAGAAATTTTGTTATCCAATATAGTAAAAATTGCCACAACTATAGTACTTTCTGCGTACGTCAAGTCGTGCACATGGTCTAGTTGAGGTTATGTACTCCATTGCAATTTCACTTAGCCTTGCTTTTAAGTAAACAAAACTTTGAAAATCTCGATTCAATCATTTTATTTTTTATTACGTACATTGATGATGAGTATTTTTTATGTAATTGTAGTTATTCAATATTATCATTTAAGAGATTTTGTAACCAGGGGTTTGACATATGTCAGTTCCAAAATTTTGTACTCAAAAATCCTACTTGAGTAAGTGGTTAGCGCGTCCGATTACCATGCTGAGGGCATTTGGCTGAGAGCGTTGGGATCGATTCCCAGAATCGATCCCAACCGTCGTCAAAAAAAAAATTTTATTTCTAATTTTAAATTTATTTTCACATTAAGTATTCTATTAAAATGCAAAAATAGTTCAAAAAATGAAAAAAAATTAATTTTTTGAAATTTAGTCAGCCATAAAAATTACTATGTTGTGTAGCAAAAATTATTATAATTTCGGTATGTCACAGCGTTCCTATAAAATATAGTAATTTTTCTCACATTTTATAATAAAATTTATTATAACATTTTTCTCCGTGTAGTCAGCAAAACTTAAGTGGCAATGTAATTTTTTGCAGATATATAATATATAGTCATCAAAACTTAAATATGACAATTTATTGAATTGCCATTTTAACTTTTGATAACTACATAATATAGTGTATCTGTGCTCGGTTGAATCTGAAATATTTAAGACAATCTCTCCGTAAATTTAATAAAATATATTATTTTAAGTTTGATTTATGGATTTTACTTTGACAAAGTTGCAAATCGCGAATGCTTGTAATTAAACAATATTTTATTATGTTGAGTGGCACCCTCCATGTTTAATAATTTAAATGTTGTGAGGATCCTCGTGAGGGCCAATTCCCAGAAATAAATTTGAAAACAATCTTGAATGCTAGATTGCAACGTTTCGTCAGGAAGTTCCCTGACCTCTTCAGGCTTTATTAAAAATATATAGAGTTAAAACACATACAAAAATAAAAATAAAAAACTAGTCAAATAAATTAAACACAATCTATGCAAAAACCTTTACCTATAAATAGCTACGTCGATACTGGTAAGATACCAGTAGAGTCGAGATGGTATGCAGAACATAATGCATGGATTACCAGAGTAAAATGATAGACTTATTGAAAGATAATAATACATACAAACTAATAAAGAAAAATCCATTGCCAAAGTTACAATCAGATGTTCACAAACGATTAGCGCATTTAAACAATAACGATTTCTTACAAATAAAATATCATAACAACCAACTCACACAAATCAACACTCTACTACCTAGAGCATATGGTCTTCCAAAAATCCATAAAGAAGGTATTCCACTAAGACCTATCATTTCAACTATTGGTAGCCCAACACATTATTTATCTAAGATCATTTACAACGAATTAAAAAATTGTATTCCGAAACCGCTTTCTCATATTAATAATAGTTTCGAGATGAAAGATAAAATCAGTAAAATTATAATACCCAGTACATATGTACTTCTATCTTTGGACGTTTGCTCTCTGTTTACAAATATACCGTGCGATTTAGTATTAGACAGCATAGACAGACGTTACACACATATTCACAATAAATGCAAAATTCCTTTTCATGAGATTCGGAATATAGTCTATTTTTTATTTGACAACACATATTTCAATTTCAACAATAGAACTTATAAACAAATATTTGGCACACCTATGGGTTCTCCTATCTCACCATTATTCGCTGACATGGTTATGGAAGATTTAGAAACCGACTGCTTGCGCGAATTAAAAATTACACACGATTGTATTCCGCTCTTTTACTTTAGATATGTAGACGACACAATTTTATGTATAAAAAGCGATCAAGTTGATACAGTTCTACAAGTGTTTAACAAGTATAATACTCATCTTAAATTTACATTCGAATCTGAAATAGACAATAGTATAAATTTTTTAGATCTCAGTCTTACGAGAAAAAACAATCAAATTTTGACTAACTGGTATCAAAAAACAACAGCATCATCGAGACTGTTAAATTATAATTCTAACCACACCATACAACAAAAAATAAACATCGTTGCGAACCTGGTGGATAGAGCAATTCTTTTATCCGATACTTGTTTTCATGACGCGAATATACACAAAATTACAGAACTTCTCTTATGTAACGATTATCCTTCCGAATTTATAAACATACACATACGAAATAGACTTCGAAAACTCAAATATCACAATAAAAAGACTAATAATGAGAACCGTCCACTAACTACAATCTCCATTCCATATAATAATACCTTTTATAAAAATGTTCGTATATTTTAAACAAATATAACATCCGCACAGTACCTTTGATCAACAAAAAATTGAACAATATAATTAAATTAGGAAAGGATAAAATAGAAAAATCAGAAACATGTGGCGTAGTCTATAAGATAAATTGTATGTCTTGTACATCGACTTATATTGGCGAAACTAAGCGAATGTTAAAAAATAGGATTAAAGAACATGAAAGAGATAAGAATAACAAATCAGTGATAGCAACACACCAAAGAACTATGAAACACATCGTTGACTGGAAAAACATCCAAATTTTAGATAGGGAAAACAATTACACGAAACGAATTATTTCCGAAATGTTACATATTAATTTAAATCATAACACTATCAATAGAATAGAAGATACACAAAATTTGAATAATATATACAAAAAGCTGTTAAGAACGTTACATTTAAAAAGGTAAACAAGCGTGATTATATATAAACCCCAGCGAAGCGTGCATTATGTTCTGCATACCATCTCGACTCTACTGGTATCTTACCAGTATCGACGTAGCTATTTATAGGTAAAGGTTTTTGCATAGATTGTGTTTAATTTATTTGACTAGTTTTTTATTTTTATTTTTGTATGTGTTTTAACTCTATATATTTTTAATAAAGCCTGAAGAGGTCAGGGAACTTCCTGACGAAACGTTGCAATCTAGTATTCAAGATTGTTTTCAAATTTATTTCTGAGAATTGGCCCTCACGAGGATCCTCACAACATTTAAATTATTAAACAATATTTTACTTTATAAATTTACAACAATACAATTATTTACAAAAAGTCTCTAAAACATGAATGAATTTCACATTTGAAAAGTTATGTATATTATTATTATATATCCTTACAAAAAGCCCTATCCTTCACGACCCACAAAACCTCTCCTCCTTGACTGCACCCTTATTCATTCCTACAAATTAAAAAAGCGCAAAGCGCAAGTATCACTCGTAGTATCACATATAGTCGTCATCACTGCCGCCTACGTCCTCGTCGTCGTCAAAGCATGCCGCGCGCGATAATAACGCTCGCAGCGGGGCTTCCACGAGAGACAGAGGGCACAGGAAGCTCATTAAATCGAGGCCCCCACGCGCTATAGAGAGAAAGAGTGAGAGCGAGAGAGGGAGAAGGAGAGAGCGAGAGAAAGCACAGAAACTTCGCAGTGTCTTCAACGAGACACGGGATGATGATCATGTTCTAGGAGACAGAGTGTAGGTGCTTTTTACTTAATACTCCTTGCCAGTGGTTACCTTTAATTAGTCTTTTTGCTTTTGCACAGCGTGAGAGAGAATGGATTCACGGGTAGTTATCGTGTATGATTACGTTACGTTATGATTTTCCCTTCACTGAGAAAAGAAAATCTTCACTGTTAAGATAATTATCAATTGACTAAAACTTTCATACTGTAATAGTTAAGATATCCATATTAAGTATTGCAATATCTATATTATTTTGCACCTCGGAGTTTCATCAAGGAACTCATAGCGATATAAGATTATTTATTCGAGTATAATTTAAAAATTGTTAATATTGTTATTTTCTCTTTAAAAGGCTATAATTAATGTACTGATGATCATGTAACAGTTAATGGATGATATTGTAACTATTACAATATCAATGTTTTACTCAAAGATACAGAAATATGAAATTGTTGCACCAAAAATGATATCTTAATCATGAAGATATCCTTTTTTCAGTGTTTCTTCAAACAAGTTGGTGATACTTTTACGCGCGAAAAGGAAAATCACAACTTCATATATTAAGGGGATTACAGATTCCCACATCGAATTTTACATTATTTAAATTCAGTTTTAAGTTTTTTAAAATTATCGCAGTCATCCGGTGTTTGTAGTGGGTTAACAAACGTCGAATAACAAAGGTAATTAATGAAAATCAAAAATTATGTTTATCAAGCATTTACCTTCAAATCAAACAAAGCAAACATTATAAAATAACTCATGAGTTTGATAAGAATGCAATTGTTTATTTTGTTTGTTTTTAATTGTTGTTTTTCGTCTTTATTCTTACATCAATTTCATAACTTTTAAAAATCAACAAAATTTGTAACTTTATTTTCAAAAAACTAAACAAACCTTTAAATATTAAAATTGGATGAAAAACAAAAAGTTGAACAATTTTATGTGAACTCTTATTTAATTTTACTTCCTCCTAGAGGAAGCTTTGTGATAGTAATTTTTTGAGTTGTTGTAAAAACATGTTATAATTGTTTTTCGAGGTGTTAGGAATCAAAATACATGATTTTTGAAAAATGTCTGTATGGATGCGCGCGCGCGTGTGTGTGTGTGTGTGTGTACGCCTAGATCTTAGCTTCTACTCGATCGATTTTAACCGGACAGGTCTCATTTTTTGTTTTTTTTTTTGTGTGATGGCGGATCAAAAATTCGTTTTTTGATTCGCCGATGCGTTTTTGTTTTATTTCGAATTTTCGATTTTCTCAAAATTAATTTTTGCTTTTTTTTAATGACAAGATCGAGATATTTGAATCCAATGGATATAGTATTCGAAAAAGCATTAAAATACCTATATTTTCTAAAAAAAAAATTCTTTAGTTCTCACGGTTCTTTTGTTATTAACAAAAACGTGTTTTTTTTAAAAAGCTTATAATTCCTAAACTAAACGGTCAATTTTTTTGAAAAAAATCATGATAATGCAGAATATATTATGTTGAGTGACACCCTCCATGTTTAATAATTTAAATGTTATGAGGATCCTCGTGAGGGCCAATTCCCAGAAATAACTTTGAAACAATCATCTTGAATATTAGATTGCAACGTTTCGTCAGGAAGTTCCCTGACCTCTTCAGGCTTTATTAAAAATATACAAAGTTAGAACACATACACAAATAAAAATAAAAAACTAGTCAAATAAATTAAACACAATCTATGCAAAAACATTTACCTATAAATAGCTAAGTCGATACTGGTAAGATATACCAGTAGAGTCGAGATGGTATGCAGAACATAATGCACGCTTCGCTGGGGTTTATATATAATCACGCTTGTTTACCTTTTTAAATGTAACGTTCTTAACAGCTTTTTGTATATATTATTCCAATTTTGTGTATCTTCTATTCTATTGATAGTGTTATGATTTAAATTAATATGTAACATTTCGGAAATAATTCGTTTCGTGTAATTGTTTTCCCTATCTAAAATTTGGATGTTTTTCCAGTCAACGATGTGTTTCATAGTTCTTTGGTGTGTTGCTATCACTGATTTGTTATTCTTATCTCTTTCATGTTCTTTAATCCTATTTTTTAACATTCGCTTAGTTTCGCCAATATAAGTCGATGTACAAGACATACAATTTATCTTATAGACTACGCCACATGTTTCTGATTTTTCTATTTTATCCTTTCCTAATTTAATTATATTGTTCAATTTTTTGTTGATCAAAGGTACTGTGCGGATGTTATATTTGTTTAAAATATACGAACATTTTTTATAAAAGGTATTATTATATGGAATGGAGATTGTAGTTAGTGGACGGTTCTCATTATTAGTCTTTTTATTGTGATATTTGAGTTTTCGAAGTCTATTTCGTATGTGTATGTTTATAAATTCGGAAGAATAATCGTTACATAGGGTGACTTGCCTAGTAGATGGACACTCAGGCACAAGTGTGTGTTTAATCACAAATTATTAATATTATCATTTCTTAAATCTAATATCAAAAGCGATTTTGATAATTCCAAGCATTTGAAATACTCATAAATGTACGAAAATGTTTGAAAATAATTTGACTTTATTAATAAAGTACTAAATTATAGAATATCTCAAAATACCAGTAGATGAACAGTTCTTCTAATAGATGTATGACCCTCCGCCAGTAGATGAACGATTAAATTATAACAATTTCAATTGTAAATCAAATAAATATGAAAACTGGATAATATAATAGCAAACAAATCCATACAACAATCATCGTTACAAAGTTTTTTCTATAAAAAAAACAAAAATATTGATGCATCAAGTTTACCGTGTAACATAACCAAAAATAGGGGTTATGAATGAAATTACTAAACTGTTTGTTTACACTTCAAAACATAAAGTTACTTATATAAAAGTGTTGTTATTTAATATATTTCATGTAATTATGTTAATAATTCTTATATTTTACTTAAAAATAGCGATTCCAATGTACTTTTAATGTGTTCATCTATTGGCAAGACACTAAAATTTCTTCCAGTAGATGAACCTCAATTCTTCTTATTTTTCTTTAAAATATTTTAATTTTGGACACATTTACTTAAAATTAAATATCTTTTATATATGTATATGCATTATATATCTGAAGAATGTATTTAGAAGTCTTTATTTCTGTATTTCTTGAGACCCATGTGCTTCGCTTTGATACAAGAACGCGCCTGAATCTCGAGCGTTGTCACGCGGTGCAGTGAGACTGCCATTCAATGATTTTTTTTCAAAATAAATAACTTTTTCCTAAAGATTGTACAACGTGCAATATTTGTATAAAAAACCGCTCTTCTCAATACAAAAACAAATTTTTGTTTTTACTGCTGTAATAAATAATGACGACTAATTTAATTTAACATCGTCCATCTACTGGGCAAGTCACCCTAAGAGAAGTTCTGTAATTTTGTGTATATTCGCGTCATGAAAACAAGTATCGGATAAAAGAATTTCTCTATCCACTAGGTTCGCAACGATGTTTATTTTTTGTTGTATGGTGTGGTTAGAATTATAATTTAACAGTCTTGATGATGCTGTTGTTTTTTAATACCAATTAGTCAAAATTTGATTGTTTTTTCTCGTAAGACTTAGATCTAAAAAATTTATACTATTGTCTATTTCAGATTCAAATGTAAATTTAAGATGAGTATTATACTTGTTAAACACTTGTAGAACTGTATCAACTTGATCGCTTTTTATACATAAAATTGTGTCGTCTACATATCTAAAGTAAAAGAGCGGAATACAATCGTGTGTAATTTTTAATTCGCGCAAGCAGTCTATTTCTAAATCTTCCATAACCATGTCAGCGAATAATGGTGAGATAGGAGAACCCATAGGTATGCCAAATATTTGTTTATAAGTTCTATTGTTGAAATTGAAATATGTGTTGTCAAATAAAAAACTGACTATATTCCGAATCTCATGAAAAGGAATTTTGCATTTATTGTGAATATGTGTGTAACGTCTGTCTATGCTTTCTAATACTAAATCGCACGGTATATTTGTAAACAGAGAGCAAACGTCCAGAGATAGAAGTACATATGTACTGAGTATTATAATTTTACTGATTTTATCTTTCATCTCGTAACTATTATTAATATGAGAAAGCGGTTTCGGAATACAATTTTTTAATTCGTTGTAAATTAGATAAATAATGTGTTGGGCTACCAATAGTTAAAATGATATGTCTTAGTGGAATACCTTCTTTATGGATTTTTGGAAGACCATATGCTCTAGGTAGTAGAGTGTTGGTTTGTGTGAGTTGGTTGTTATGATATTTTATTTGTAAGAAATCGTTATTATTTAGATGTGCTAATCTTTTGTGAACATCTGATTGTAACTTTGGCAATGGATTTTTCTTTATTAGTTTGTATGTATTTATTATCTTTCAATAAGTCTATCATTTTACTCTGGTAATCCAACACATTCATACATACGGTTAAATTACCCTTGTCCGCGTGTGTGAAAAATATATTAGAATTATGTTTTAGAAAACTTTTCGTTCTCTCTAAATCTGTAGAGAAAAGTTTTTCCTGGTGTGCTATATGTACCACTTTTTTTTGATTATGTAACATAACAATGGTTAAGTTCGCTCCGATTTCATTCTTAATATCGTTATGCAACTCTAAGTTTTTGAGGCTGCTTTCAACATTTTTGATTGTTGTTAATATATGGGTCGTTCCTGTACTTTTTTTAAAAAGTGTGCGCGGGGGGGTCGTCGATTTTGTCGACGATTTTTTTTATGAAAGTACATATAAAAAAATAGCTTGTGCAAAATTTCAGCCCCTTATCTCATTTCTAATTCCTGCTGGAATTTTTTTAAACCCTGATTTTGACCTGTTTTTAGCCAGTTTTCAAAAAATTCTAAAAGGCTGAAATTTTAACAAAATGAGAAAAAATCGGTGAGGTCTCATTTTTTTGTCTTTCTTCAAATTTTAAGAAAAAAAAATACACTGATATGAAATGATGATTTAGGTTTTATTGGCGATCTGTGATATGGCCATTGCATTTCATCATTTTTAGATCATCTTTAAACCTCTATATCTCGTAACTGGTTCCACATTTTTGAGCTCACTAGGTCTCATTTTTTTTTGTCTCAATGAGACCTTAAATTTCTTTTTTTGAGGACCTAAATTGATTGAATAGACTTCAAGATACAGACTTTTGAAGTTGACGTTTTTATCAAAAATCCCGAAAATCAACCGTGTTCATGGTCACAGTGTCAACCGAATTTTAATTAAAAATCATTAACAAAAGTATTTTTCATTAGAATATGATGTTATCTAACTATACTCTTTTCCTATCATAGGAAAAAGTCAAAACATAATTTTTTGTCGACCATTATAATATCTAATTTTTCGATACCTAAAATAATCAAAAATAGCTCTCTACTGACATGAATTCTACCATCTTATAATTATTTTTGACACGTATACGTAACATAGATACAAAGGTGGTTTCTAGACCTTTAAAATCCGTAGTCGCTGATTTTTCTAGGACCACTAGAGCCAAAGTTATAGCCGTATTTATAAAAAAATATTTTTCAAGTGGTAAAATTAGAGCTTGTGAAATATAGGAAAAGTTTTATTTACAAGATCAACCATAAGTTTGGCATAATTGTCCTAAAAAAAGTGGTGAGGCTGCATATTTTGAAGATCTTAGGCCGTGTCTACACTATGCGAGAAGCACGTGCGATCAGCCCAAGCGATGCGAGCAAGCCATGCGCGCATGCGACGCGAGCAAGCGATAGTAATGGCTTTAGGTTTATTAAATTACCTATGCAGACTTTATAGATAATTAAAGTTGAAAATAAGAATTTAAGTAAAATTTTTTTTGTAATATTCATTTTATTTTACCTATTTTATAATCATTATCAAACGAAGTAAGTTTTGCTTTTAATGTTGAATCATCAATGGGTTTAAAGCAGTGATATTTTCTTGTATTCTGTATAGTTCAGGTCAATTTAAAACGGCATTCTAGTACTTTACGCTTTTTCTCAATTGTTTCTTGACTCACCCAAATAGATCTAAAAACCAAATATTCTATATTTTTATAACACATAATGATTTATTATTCAAATACATAATCAAATAATATAGTCAAAAAATCTAAATTATGGCCGAATCCATCTCAAATCAGACAGCCCGCGTATGCCCATTTCGCCTATCAGGTTGAAATAAAAATATTTATGTTCTACTCGAAAAAATCTTTTACACGTGTTTTTTTATTTTTTTGTTTCATCAAAATTTCATGCGTTCAACGATACCGAAAAATTCCGAGAAAATTCTTTCATTGAGAAAAAAAATTTTCAATGTGATTTTCAGACTGCTATTGTTTCAGCAGTTTTTCAAGCTTTTAAACGTGTAACACATAATTTCACTCAGTTTTGAGCCCTCTTTAACGGCCTTAATGTCATTTTCAAAAAAAATAAAAATCCACGAGCTATGCACTTTTTACTGAAAAATTCATTTTTTAGAGAAGTGCCTTTTTCTCGAAAACCCCATGTTTTTTTTGCACAATTTTTGTTGTCGTGATAGAGGACGGTAATGCCTAGCTAGACGTATTTGTGAGATTCGGTACTTTTTTCCTGGGATAGCGATCACTAATGAGATAACACACAAACAAATTTTTCACGCTTAACGCTTATATATAGTCAATGATATTAGAGTCAATGTAAAGGTATTTATCTTTGTGCGTATGTAATATACATGTACGTGCGCCTACTTATAGGAGTATATGTACTAGTACATTTGTCCGCTAGATGGATATGGTTTGACTTAACATTTACAAAGAAAAGTTCGGTTTCTGCTATATATCACACATCTCGTCTTATTTAAAACCATCATCTTTTGGAAAATTATTACATATTTACACCTTATCAACTCAACTACGATGTCTCAATATTACTCAACAGAGAGAATCAAATGTGCAGACTTTTTAGACAAACACAAACAAATTATTTACAAATCTAGTTCCGTACGTTTAAAACAACTTGAGAATCTTGCTCATCCATTGAAGCACCTCTATCCTCATTTACCTTTGACACCTTCTACATATCTGTGTCAACATTGTTACAATCGTGCTTTAGAATTGGTGAGTAGTACTGACAATGAATTTATAACGGATAATGAAGTTACCGATAACGTAGTTGATAGAGATGAAGATTTTTTACCAAGTACTCCAGAACGCATTGAAGAATTTAATAATGAAATAAGTACATCTTTCTTAGGTTCTGTATCGCCTCTTAAAAGAAAAAATCTTATACATGAAAAATCAATTGAAAATTACGTAACAAAGAAGAAAAAAAATACTTTCAACATTGTCTAATACCCTTGATGTGAAGTTGAACAATGTTTATGACGTTTCTATAACAGCAAATGAATCAACTGTATGCCATTGTACAGAATGGATACAAAATCTTGGTCTAGCCTTGCAAAAGTGTTCTACGGTATCAGAAAAAATAAAAATTCTGACTTTGCTACCTTCATCCTTTACAAAACATGAAATTTTATCTTTATTTCCAGAAATAACAATGTATATGATCAACAAATCGAGAAATCTTGTTAAAGAAAAAGGAATTTATTCAGAACCAGATGCATATTCAGGCCATCCGATTGATGAAAACATGGAAAAAATTGTTATGGAATATTATTTAAATGATGATTTTAATTGTTCAAGACAAAGTCCTAATAAATGTGACGTTGTTACAATTAAAGTTAACAATAAAAAAGAGAAAAAAGTTAAGCGTTTTCTTACTCGAAGTTTAAAAGAGACGTATAAAGTATTTAAAAATGATTATCCAGAATTGAGAATTGGAAAATCGAAATTTTATAGTTTGCGACCAAAGTATGTCTTACTTAGCCCCATCAAAGAAGTTTGTCTCTGTATCTATTGCACAAATTATGATTTATTTCTTACGAGCTTAATTAATTTTAGAGGGAGTAACGTCACAGAGTTGGATGTAAGTCGGTCACAAATAATAAATGCAACAATGTGTTCTGAGCCATCTGATTTATGTTATTTACAAGAATGTAAACTATGTCCAGGGATTAAGGGAATTACGTTTCATGTTTTAAAACTGCAAGATGTAGAAGGCACAGAAGAAATTACATATGCTTTGTGGGATAATGGAAACCTGATTAAAAAGACACTATCAATTTCTGCTTTTAAAGATGAACTTTCGGTTTGGACCATGAGGGTTAGTACTCACATGTATGTAAAAAATATACAACGCAAAGCTATAAAAACAGAAAGAGAAAGTGCTAAAAAAGACTCACATCATTTAGTTCTTCAAATAGACTTCGCTGAAAACTGGGCTGTGATTCATAATAAAGCTGTTCAAGGAAATCATTGGGTTAATGATCAAATTTCTATTTTCACAGCAGTCTCTTATCAAGGGGATTCGACACAAAGTTTCGTAGTTATAAGTGATGACCGAAAACATGATTCGCTAGCAGTACAAAAAATTATAAAATTCTTGAAAGAAAATTGTTGTGATTCAATTAAAAAAATTACCATCGTATCAGACGGCGCTGCGAGTCACTTTAAAAATCGCTTTCAATTAGATGAACTAAAACGAGCACCGTGTGATATAAAATGGTTGTTCTCTGCTACTGGGCACGGCAAAGGAGCTGTAGATGGTGTGGGTGGACTTATAAAGCATTATGCTACTTCGCATAATCTTCGAGAGCCCCTTGAAGAAGCTATTCAAAACGCAAATGATTTTGCAATACATGTTCAAAAATATACTGATGCTATTAAAATAATACATTTACAAGATGCTGAAATAGAACAATTCAGAAAAGAAAAAAATATTGATTGGCTTACAACTCCAAAGTATCATGGAATTCAAAAAACTCATATATGGGTTAAAAAAACATGTGACGATAAAATACATTGTTTGACAGCAAAGACCGCTGATCGTCCGCTTACTGAATTAAGAACAATGAAGCAGAAAAACAAAGGTAGTAAAATAGGTATACAAATGAAAAAAAGGTATAAAAATAAAAAATCAAAAAGACGCAAATAACAAATAAATACATAGTTATGTGTACCTGTATATTACATACACACAAAGACAAATACCTTTACATTGACTCTAATATCATTGACTATATATAAGCATTAGGCGTGAAAAATTTGTTTGTGTGTTATCTCATTAGTGATCGCTATCCCAGGGAAAAAGTACCGAATCTCACAAATACGTCTAGCTAGGCATTACCGTCCTCTATCACGACAACAAAAATTGTGCAAAAAAAAACATGGGGGTTTCGAGAAAAAGGCACTTCCCTAAAAATGAATTTTTCAGTAAAAAGTGCATACCTCGTGGATTTTTTATTTTTTTTGAAAATGACATTAAGGCCGTTAAAGAGGGCTCAAAACTGAGTGAAATTGTGTGTTACACGTTTAAAAGCTCGAAAAACTGCTGAAACAATAGCAGTCTGAAAATCACATTGAAAATTTTTTTTCTCAATGAAAGAATTTTCTCGGAATTTTTCGGCATCGCTGAACGCATGAAATTTTGATGAAACAAAAAAATAAAAAAACACGTGTAAAATATTTTTTCGAGTAGAACATAAATATTTTTATTTCAACATGATAGGTGAAATAGGCATACGCGGGCTGTCTGATTTGAGATGGATTCGGCCTTATATTATTTTTACCTTATTCCATTAATATTTTTACTAACGTTACCCTTTATCATTATAGTTGCTTAAACAAAAATTACATAGATTTTAATAAATTAAACTAAAATTTTCTATTAATAATTCTCAAGTGTAATATAATATATGTAACCTAATGTATAAAGGATTATCGATTCTATATGTTTACACTCGCACAGAAAAATGGATGTCTGTCATCTATTAACTTACGTCAACACAGGTTAAATGAAACTATCTATGTATGTTTCATTTAACCTGAGCTTATACGTATAACGCACGTAAAACTATAGAAAACCTGCATTTAAGACCATGTCTATACTAGGTATGCGAGAAGCGCAACCGGTGCGCGCATGCGACAAGCCATACGTTTTGCACAAAGTACTTGAAATACTTAAAATGATAAATAATATCGTTGTATACGATTGAACGTAAACGTGAGTTTATATTATTAGGGTTTGTCAGTGAGAAGAAATAAACGGGAAAATTAGACTTCAAGAGTCTATGCAACCAACTCTACTCGAAAGTGAAAGTTGATTGCAGAAAAAGGTATGAACGCTTATGCGTACGAGTAAACAGGCAATAAGGCATTGTATAGGTAAAACGGAAAGTGGTAAGGTAAAAGGAATGTGCATAAAGCACGTAGCGACTAGGCGCCGCAGGACTCTATTTAAGCCCGCTGGGTGATGTTTTTCATAGTGGGAGCGCATCGGACGCTTGCCATCTAGCGGGCACTTTGGATACTTCAATCCCGAACAATCGTAGTAGATCAGTTAGTAGATCTATATTTAGCGATAAGTAATATCGTCAATAATATCGTAGTGAAATGATATAATTTATCATTTTAAGTATTTTAAATATTTTGTCCAACACGCATTGCTTGCTCGCATCGCTTAGGCTGATCGCACGTGCTTCTCGCATAGTGTAGACACGGCCTAAGATCTTCAAAATATGCAGCCTCACCACTTTTTTTAGGACAATTATGCTAAACTTATGGTTGATCTTGTAAATAAAACTTTTCCTATATTTCACAAGCTCTAATTTTACCACTTGAAAAATATTTTTTTATAAAAACGGCTATAACTTTGGCTCTAGTGGTCCTAGAAAAATCAGCGACTACGGATTTTAAAGGTCTAGGAACCACCTTTGTATCTATGTTACATATACGTGTCAAAAATAATTATAAGATGGTAGAATTCATGTCAGTAGAGAGCTATTTTTGATTATTTTAGGTATCGAAAAATTAGATATTATAATGGTCGACAAAAAATTATTTTTTGACTTTTTCCTATGATAGGAAAAGAGTATAGTTAGATAACATCATATTCTAATGAAAAATACTTTTGTTAATGATTTTTAATTAAAATTCGGTTGACACTGTGACCATGAACACGGTTGATTTTCGCGATTTTTGATAAAAACGTCAACTTTAAAAGTCTGTATCTTGAAGTCTATTCAATCAATTTAGGTCCTCAAAAAAAGAAATTAAAGGTCTCATTGAGACAAAAAAAATGAGACCTAGTGAGCTCAAAAATGTGGAACCAGTTACGAGATATAGAGGTTTAAAGATGATCTAAAAATGATGAAATGCAATGGCCATATCACAGATCGCCAATAAAACCTAAATCATCATTTCATATCAGTGTATTTTTTTTTCTTAAAATTTGAAGAAAGACAAAAAAAATGAGACCTCACCGACCTCATTTTGTTAAAATTTCAGCCTTTTAGAATTTTTTGAAAACTGGCTAAAAACAGGTCAAAATCAGGGTTTAAAAAAATTCCAGCAGGAATTAGGAATGAGATAAGGGGCTGAAATTTTGCACAAGCTATTTTTTTATATGTACTTTCATAAAAAATCGTTGACAAAATCGACGACCCCCCCGCGCACACTTTTTAAAAAAAGTACAGGAACGACCCATATCTGTTTTTGATATTTCTGATTTTACGTTATATTTTGGACCTAGTGATACAATATTAAGAACAGATTCGGGTAATGGTGTATTGGTTAGGTTTTTTACCCAGTTCTGTTTTTCAAACGAACTTTTGTTAACGGTTCTATTAATACTAATGAGTGCGTGTAATTTCTTTTGTAATTTATTTCTTAAATTTGAGTAAATGCGGAAACTAGTTTTTTCCGTTAAATGACAAGGGTAATTTAACCGTATGTATGAATGTGTTGGATTACCAGAGTAAAATGATAGACTTATTGAAAGATAATAATACATACAAACTAATAAAGAAAAATCCATTGCCAAAGTTACAATCAGATGTTCACAAAAGATTAGCACATTTAAACAATAACGATTTCTTACAAATAAAATATCATAACAACCAACTCACACAAACGAACACTCTACTACCTAGAGCATATGGTCTTCCAAAAATCCATAAAGAAGGTATTCCACTAAGACATATCATTTTAACTATTGGTAGCCCAACACATTATTTATCTAATTTACAACGAATTAAAAAATTGTATTCCGAAACCGCTTTCTCATATTAATAATAGTTACGAGATGAAAGATAAAATCAGTAAAATTATAATACCCAGTACATATGTACTTCTATCTCTGGACGTTTGCTCTCTGTTTACAAATATACCGTGCGATTTAGTATTAGAAAGCATAGACAGACGTTACACACATATTCACAATAAATGCAAAATTCCTTTTCATGAGATTCGGAATATAGTCAGTTTTTTATTTGACAACACATATTTCAATTTCAACAATAGAACTTATAAACAAATTTTTGGCACACCTATGGGTTCTCCTATCTCACCATTATTCGCTGACATGGTTATGGAAGATTTAGAAATAGACTGCTTGCGCGAATTAAAAATTACACACGATTGTATTCCGCTCTTTTACTTTAGATATGTAGACGACATAATTTTATGTATAAAAAGCGATCAAGTTGATACAGTTCTACAAGTGTTTAACAAGTATAATACTCTTCTTAAATTTACATTTGAATCTAAAATAGACAATAGTATAAATTTTTTAGATCGAAGTCTTACGAGAAAAAACAATCAAATTTTGAAAAATTTTTCGATGTGATGGGGATTCGAACCCGGGTCGCTCGGATACTACGCAGACACACTATCCGCTACGCTATTGCTCGCTTATTAGATCATGAGATTTTTTCCTTTATGGCGTGTATCTCTAATTATTCAATTAACCAATTTTAATTCTCAATATTACTATTTATGTTTTTATATTTATTTTTATTGATCAATTTCTAATTATGTGACAAAATTAAAAAAAAAATGAAATATACTTATTTCAAAGAAGGCTTATTTAATTGCAGCAAATATAGTTTAAGTGGATGATTATTAATGATGCGACTCCTGCCTTATCGACACTACGTTTTTTAATTATTTACCGAATTTGTAAGAATTTATTTGAAAAAATACTATCTTCAGAGCCTCCGTTCATTTAATAGATATATATCAAAGCTATTCCGTTCAAATCTTCTATAACATATTTTCGTTGAAAAATCATATTAAAATGCGTTATTCATTATTTATAACTCAACCCTCTTATATAGAAGATACTAACAAAGATGCTTCAAAATTTTTGAAAATTACTTTCGCGTATACCGACGCCGGAAGATCGAACTTTGCGAATAAATGTTAAGAAATTAAATAAACTAAAAATGTCGTGTCGGTAAGACAGGTATCACGACAGTACTTCATATCCTTGTTATTGTGTAGTAGTAAGTAAATATTTATTTATGTCAATATATATTATTATATTTCATAAAAAAATATTTAATTAGATTTATTAAATGTGTTTTTCACGTAAACATACTTGTTAGATTCAAATAAATATTTATTTAAAAGTATTTTCTAATATCAAAGCATCAAAAGTATTCATTTTTTAAATTAAATAACGTTTACTTCATTTTAATTTACATTTATTAAAATAATTATAATTTCATATTTAATGAAGAATTCTTATGCTATAAATATTTATTTGCTCGAGTCAAAACATTATTTATTTATTAATAAAATTAAGTTTTAGTAAACCATTTACTTAAATTGTATACTATTTTGAATAATTATTAAAATCAATAAAATGATCTGCTAAATTATATTTTTTTATACATACTTAAAATAATATATTTTATTTATCGGAATACCAAACTAACCCAAAACCAACAGCAAAATTGAATAAGTATCAAAATTCAAACCCCGAAGGGTAGAAAATAATCATAGACGATCTCGCATTGTAATCTTTGTGACGCTACGGTAGCCGCGGGGACTAAGGCGCGCGCTCGTTTATGAAGTCCTTTTTTTGACTAGGACGGCCCGTTCGATTCCAGTGTACTGAAGTTTTTTTTTTAAGCTTATCTATTTTGCACTATTATTACACGAGAATAATGGGCAATAATAATAAAATATTATAATTAAAAAATTATTAAACAATTGTATTTTAATTTTCTTGTTTATTTAAAACAAATATATATAGAATACTGGTGTATTCTACAAATAAAATGCAAACTTTTTCCCAATCAATGTTCTATATAAAAAGTTTCAAGATTTTGAGTAAAAAAATGAATAAACTTGGATTTTAACCAAAAATTGCAAAAACTTTGAATTTTCAATGTTGTATAACTTTTACTTCCTCCTAGAGGAAGCTTTGTGATAGTAAAAAAAAAGTTTATGAGATAATGTGTTAGAAATGTTATTTAGCAAATTTGGAATCGAAATACACTATTTTTAGAAAATGTCCGTATGGATGTGTGTGTGTGTGTGTGTGTGTGTGTGTGTGTGTGTATGTCCGTATACGCTCATATCTCATGATCTACTCGACCGATTTTAACGGGAGAGTGATCATTTTTTTAGATTTTGCTTCCACAATTGGGGTCAATATTCTATTTTTGTAAAATTTAATTTTTTTTTATAGCCATTTTTTAATTTTCAAAATTTTTTTTTTCGATTTTTTAAATATTTAGAACAAATATTGTTTATATATCATGAATTCTCTGTATGTAGGATAAATTATCTACAATTTAAAAAAAAAAAAAGTCGGTAGCTATATTTCGTCATAAGTTATTGATGAAAACGTAATTTTTTGTAAATAGGTTATATTTCGAAATTAAAAAAAGATATTAACATGAATATTTTTTTGGTTATAAAGGATATTAAGTACTATAACTTATTAAATTTTGAGGTTTTTTTATTCATTATTTTTTGAGAAAAAAAATAATTTATAAAAAAAAAGTGTTTTTTTTGTCGTTCAATAACTATAGTAAAATTGGCTTAATCACTTTGAAATTCTTTGTAGGGGTAGATTTTGTATACCAATCGAGTGAGTTCTTTGGGCAAAAGGATTGATTCATAAATTTCGGAGATATTTGAGGTTAACATTTTTTTCAATTTTTTTTTTAAATCGTAATTTCTCGAGAACGGCTCTATGTATCTAAATGGGGTGGGTGGCATTCGAAAGAGAATTAAATTACCTATATTTTCTAAAAAAAATTAATTCTCTAGTTATCACGGTTCTTTTGTTATTAACAAAAACATAAAAATTGAAAAATGAAAAAAAATGAGTTTTATATGTTCAACTATTACAAGAGTAAAATTGTCTTATTCGCTTCAAAATTCATTGTAGAGGTATATTATTGATAGTTCTCGGATGAGTTCTTTTGGCAAAATGATTGGTTCATAAATTTCAGAAATATTTGAGGTAAACACAATCAAAGAATATTTTTTTTATTTCGAACCAATGTACGACGAGAAGCCGTTGACAGTGGACTTGAAGAAGAAAAATTTGATGAAGAATAGAACTTGAAGAAGATTGTTTTCCATTCATATAAGAATTAAAATCACAAACAAATAAATTGCAAATGGAACCTCAATGAATAGCCATGAAAAAATTACAAGTTAATATTTTCCATAAAATTTTTCCAATTTTTTTCGTGAAATAGTATATTACACACCTAGGCAGTAAAAATAAGAATTGTCTCAGATCACATGTAATTGTCGGCCGAGGCGAAGCCGAGGTTGACAAACATGTGATCTGAGGCTTTCTTTTTTTTTCGTGAAGTATTAAATAAAGAATAAAATCTGAACATAATATGAACATAATTTATTCTAATATTAACTTAATTAATTCTTCTAAGAATAAAACATTGCTTATTCTTTTGAATTTTACCGTGCAATTCGATAACTAATCGTATTGTGTTTTGAACTTTTCTACTCCTGGCCATTACTTTAACAAATAATTAAAACATGTTATTTACTTTTTAAGCTGCAACTCATATTAAGTTGATTATTATTTATTTAATACTATTCACTTTAATCATTTTCATTCCAATAAATATTCCAATAAATAATACCTAATTATCAAATAAAAATGCATATTTAATTTTAAATTCTCGCGCCTTTTATCCAAGAGCCAATCACAGATCAAATCTATAGAGGCTTCACTTCTTCCGGTCATCACTTTTTTAAGAAGGGTCCAGTAGTGACGTCACATCTGACGTCACACCTGATAGTTCACATCCTTCTCTTATAACGAACATCTAACTAGCATATTTTATGAATACCTGGTGCCCTTCCTTGTACACAACCTTTCGCCGACCTGGAGGTCACCATGACACCTGGACATTGTCTAGAGGGAGTTTTCGGTATTTTCAATAATTTGAATCGATATCTGGTTTCCTTCCTCGTAGATGACGTCTCGCCAACCTGGAGGTCACGCTGACACCTGGACAACGTCCGCAAGGAGTAAAAATATAATTTTTAGCAGATTTCCGAACCCCGCAATATAAAATATGATTTTCGATACTTTTATATTTTTCTTTATTTCTACTAACCAACTTAATATTATCCGATTGGAACGAAAAAAAAGGAATGGATAGAAAATCAAAATTACTTTTAGAAAATGCTCTTACTTCTAACCTATTTTTAAACCTCGCGTCGAGAGAAATTATTTACGATTTTTTTATATATTTTCTTTATTTTTTTTTTATAAAATTGAACTTGAACAACTTCAAAATGGACTTTGTATACCTATCAAAGATGCGCTTGATATCTCTTGCCAGTTTCGAGTTATGGACTTATGGTGTCGACAAATTTATTACACACACCACACACACACACACACACACACACACACGCGCGCGCGCGCGCACACACATACGCACACACACAGGCACGCCCGCACGCACGCACACACACACACACAACACATCCATACAGACATTTTCTAAAATCATGTGATTTTAACACTTCTAACACTTCTAATGATGTTTCTAAAGCGATTTAACGAAACTTAAAATTTTACTATTATAAAGCTTCCTACATGGAAGCAATATTGTAATCATCTTTTTCATTTAATCAAAATAATAATGAAAAGAGCTTTTGGGTATCAAATTAATGCTCTTTAGGCACGTCCGCTTCTCGGGAGAGCCTTATATTTTCGTCAGGGCGAAAATTGTAACACTTCAAAAACTGAAAATTTACGATATAAAAACTATTTTCCACCCACAATGAGTTCATTTTAAGCGTTTTTGGAGGTGTATGTATGTCTGTACGTATGTATGTGATCAAGTAACTCCATTATCTGAGCGAAATTTCGATGGATCCAAATGGGCTTTGGGGAATATACTCGTCTAATTATACGTAACTGATAGTTCCCTAACGAAGATGATCGATGGAAAACTTTAGAAATGGGAGCATAAAGAAACATTTCAAAAAATTGATTTTTAACCTTAATGTCTAGAAAAATTACTTTTAAGCTAATATCTACAGGTCTATCTGCTAAAACTACTTAAAAGGCACCTTTTTTTCTGTTGGGAATCTTTTGCTAACGAGCAATATTTACCAACACACATGCGAAAAACGTCAAAAAAGGTCAAAAATGGACGATTTTCGGCTATAACTCAACAGGATTTGATTTTACACATTAATTATAAATACAAAAGTTGTAGATAATATTGAAACAAAACTTTTTCCTATTTAACATTATCATGTAAAATTAATTCCTGACGAGTTAAACTAATAAAAACGATTTTTAACGCCTAAATATACATAAAATGGACGATTTTCGGCTATAACTTGACAGGATTTAACTTTACACAAATATGTTAAATGTAAAAGTTGTAGATTATAATAAAATAAAAGTTTTTTCCATTTAACATTTTCATGTAAAATCAATTCCTGGTATCTAAACCTATAACCCCGATTTTGAATGCATCAATGCACCTTACATATTCAATTTTCGCTTATTATTTAACAGAATTCGATTTGATACAGAAATATTAAATACAATAGCTATCAATAAGATCGGAGAAATCGATATCCAAAAATCGATAAAAATAAAGTATTACAATTTTTGCAATAATAAAATTATAAGGTTCTTCTGAGCATTGCGGTCGTGCCTATTATGTCAAAACAAAGTTTTTACATAGGGAGAAGGGGGGCGACGAGCGAAGCGAGGAGCAGGTGTGTGTGGGGGCGGGGGGGGGGGCGTGTCGAAGACACGCAGGGCTCGGCCCCCTAGTTACTTTTAGTAATAGTTAACATAGTAGATTATGCACCTAGAGAGTAAAGTAGGCTATGCAGGCTCGGCAAGGATTTGATGCCCGAGCGAAGCGAGGGCCGCAACTCGCGGACATTCATAACCCTCATTGCTCCCGAGGGCAATATACAATTTTTTCGCATGCAAGGCGGAAGTTATTTCTGCTTAATCCCTTATTTCAGGGTCGAAAACGTCACATAACCTCACTCCTAGAAACTGCGACGCTTGTGCTCGTGTGTCTACTTTATTTTCCGATTAGTGCCGCCTGCAGTGACTTGTGGTCCAAGCAAAGCGAGGGTAACAACATGCAGGCGGCGCTCACCGGGGAAAAAGTAAGGAAACGTGCATGTGCGTCGCAGTTTCTAGGACGGAGTAAATGTGGCGTTTTACTCCCTGAGTAAAACACAATACTTTACGAGTGGTATGCGAAAATAGTACATTATGTAACAAGGGAGAAAAGTCGCTCTTGATTTCTGCGGGTGGGTTCACTGATCACCCGAGGGAATCATCGACTTTTCTCCCGAGTTACATATAGTACTTTATTCCCATCTCAACTGTGGCCACTTTTTTATTTGGAAAGTGGGATCGACGGAAATATGGGGAGTGTTTGTAAACATGGGCATGGGTTAAATTTGTTGAAAGAGGGAAACAAACTTTTGTCCCGCTTTTCAGGGAAAAAAGTGGCCATATTTGTTGAGATGGGAATAAAATAAATTAAAGCTTTATACATTAAAAGTAAAGTAATAATCTGGTGAAAATAAAAAAGTAAATTTTAATAAATGTGCAAGCATGCATTTACACAATAAAAACGGTTTAGATTGTTACGTGTGGAGACACATACGAATATAAAAGAACAAAATAAGCAAGGTGTTCGATTACAATATGTTTCTGACTCGCGAGTCGGCGGCTCTGGTTCAATCCTAGCGACCGTCACTTTTTATTATTAAAAGTTGCTCACTCGTAACAGTATATGCTGTATTAAATCATATGCAGTAAGTGCAGGTGACAATGGGATAGGTAAAATCGGTCAAAAGTATTAAATAATAATTCAAAATTTGTCATTTATACTGTATCTTTTTATTCTCATTACAAAAATAAGTAAATACAAAAATTTCCAGTCAAATATACAGAACAAAAATTACAATTGTAATTATAGCATAAAGGTTTTTTTAGCAGTTCGCACTTAAATTATTATTTAAAATATACCCTAGTAGAAAATTAACCCTATTTTATAGCTACCATATTAATTAAATGGAAGTATTTTTAGCAAAAATCATAATGCAAAAATAATATAATTTACCTAAAAGAATTACTATTACTTAAAATACATATTTTATGAAGTGTAAATACCATAATTTACTTCGGATTGGTACATAATTATAAAATGTTCATTTTTAGCTATAAGGTTAACTGAAAAATAGCTAGTTGGTCTGTCTTAGTGATGCTGATACCGAAGTGGCGGGAAATTTGGCAGCATCCGGCAGGCTCTTCTTCAACTTTATTTTAGCCAGGGCATTCCGATGCCACCTTTCGTTGTCCGGGCGTAAAACCACGAGATCTTTTATACTTTCAACGAAGTCTTTAACAAACTCTTTCGTATCCTTTATTTTGTCGTCATCGTTATTTCTTTGCCAAACACAGGAGGTGCTCAGTGGTTCATCTGACTTGGGGTTCCTTTGGGTCGACGCTACGTGGCGAGCATACTCATCCAGAATTTTTGTTTCTCCATTGCACCAGCCGCGAAAAGTAGATTCTGGTACGCCCATGTCTCGGGCAACCGAGGCTCTGCTCTCGCCTCTGCGTACGCGTGTAATCGCGTCATTCTTTTCTACAATAGAGTATGCGCGAGTCAGCCGCTTGCCTACCCTTGGGTTCTGTAAGGTGGCGATCAGGTGTACATCATTCTGAACATCCAACGAAATCGATTTTTCCTCCATGTTGCCGTCCAACTTATCCGAATTTCTCGTCAGCACCGTTGTGGAGGTCGAACAGTAGAAACTTAGACAAAAACTGAATCTAAGATACTGTTGTTGTACTGCTGCTTTCCAAAAATTTTGGATTAAAAAACGAATCGATGTCAAATCACTGTATCGATGCGTGTGCGTTGAAGTAAACTCGTACACTGTGTCAGTGATCGTAGGCGAGGAGTTTATATCTGATGTACTGCTTCGGCTGCTGTGACTTACTGTGAGTAGATCCTACCCTCACGGCTGCTCTGTTGAAACTGATCTCGTGAGCAGGTCAGCACAGATTTTATGAGTGGGGATGCCCGAAGCAGTCCTTAGCACGAGGGTGGGGGGCGCCCGATGGCGCACAAGGGCGAGCTATATTAGCCTTATTTAAACACTCAATATCTACTTTTATTACGTTTCATTTATTATTGCAATTTTAAATGAACGTGTCTGTATATTTATTAATTACACTCATAATGTACATATATCTATATGATATTTGCCAACTATTCAACTATAAATGGAGATATCATGTGGATAATAATACCAAAAATAGGTGATATTTTGACAGTTATTTTACTTTTAAAAAATTAAACAATTAAAATTGTTAGTTTACAAGTGTAGCTAGACTTAATGCAGTTCTTTATAAGATATTTTTATTTATTTAAGGCATAAAACCTCAACATTCATACTAAATCACTTTCCATATTTGTAGTTTTACTTACAAATAACAATTCTTAACATATAATATTTGCAACTGCCCGAAACAACATAGTATTAAATCAAATAATAAAAATAATAAAGAAATTATTCATATTGCAAATTAATAGATTTCTAAATTTTGCGATAATTATAACGCATAATCTTTATTTAAAATTGTATCATTTTACAATTTCTCGTATAATAAATTTTCGTGTATAATTTTTTTCTCGCTGCGCTCGGGCGCGTAACTCACCCTGCCAGACACTGCCACATAAGACCCTTGTATCAAGGAACGCGGGAGCGTTCCGAAGGCAAGTATAGAAGAGCCTTAGGACGACCGCGTGATGATATACATTGAAATGGATGTACGAGAAATTCTATGAGCTTATACACCTATTGCGCTAGTTTTAACTATATAACACATATCCCTCTTAATCGAAAGCCATTTCATTGCTCTACTCAAATCAAAAGATTTTATTTAAAAAGATTATCTCATTCAAAAGATATAAGGGACTGAATTTTTTTTTGTCGGCTTTCCGATTTCTTAACTTTCTCCATGGTATTCAGCCTCGCATCCGGGTTTTCCCGACTTCCTGTGACGTCACATATGTATCTATATATACACACATACAATCACCAGGAATTAATGGCCATGAAGAGTTAAGCAGTGATAATGGCCGTATAATAATAAAGAAAGACAAGAGAAAGAGAAAGATAAAAATATAATAATAAAGAAAGACAAGAGAAAGAGAAAGATAAAAATATAGATAGAGAGAGAGGGAGAGAAGAAGAGACATAAACATATGTATATTTTTTATTATATACAGTATATATGTTTATTAGTACATAACCTCTCTCTATGTATATACCTCTTTATATGTATATACACAAACATATAAACATGAACATAATATCTGTGGCTTCCCGGAATAACGACCTAACCCACTTGTACGTGTTTTCGACAAATTGACGTTTTAAAATTTCTGTCATGACACTTCATATGTAAGATCGAATTGCGCGAGATGAGTCATAACAATGTAGACTTTTACAAAGGTATAGAGTACTCGGCTCGGACCTCGGCTTTACCTCGGCTCGGACCTCGGCTTTACCTTGGCTGGGACCTCAGCTTGGACCTCGGCTTTACCTCGGCTTTACCTCGGCACGGACCTCGGTCGAGCCTCGGCTAGAACCCGGCTCGGACCTCGGCTTTACCTCGGCTCGGACCTCGGCTCCAGCCCCGGATTTGCCGCGGCTCGAGCCGAGGTACAGTCGAGGTGCTGCCGCGGCTCGAGCCGAGGTACAGTCGAGGTGCTGCCAAGGCTAATCCGAGGCACACCCGCGGCTAGCTTCAGGTGAAATCGAGGCTCATCCGAACTGTACCCGAGGAACTCGAGGTAAAGCCTTCGGGGTAGCCGAAGATGATGTCTAGGTGGTGCGCTCCGTAGCGTTTTACCTCTAGGTATTGGAACGCATCGAATGCGTGGTCTAGGTCTTAGAGGTGGCCGATGATGGAGTCTAGGTAGTGCGCTCCGTAGTTTTTTGTGATTAGATCTCAGGGTGCATCTAATACGTGGTCCAGGTGTTCGGGGTAGCCGATGATGACGTCTAGGTGGTGCGCTTCGTAGTTTTTTACCTCTAGGTATTGGAACGCATCGAATGCGTGGTCTAGGTCTTTGGGGTGGCCGATGATGGAGTCTAGGTTCTGCACTCCGTAGTTTTTTGCTATTAGATCTCAGGGTGCATCTAATACGTGGCCCAGGTGTTCGGGGTAGCCGATGATGATGTCTAGGTGGTGCGCACCGTAGCTTTTTGCATTTATATGTCAGGGCGCATTTTACAGGAAGTCCAGGTATTCGATTTGCCGATGACGATGTCTAGGTGGTGCGCCCCGTAGTTTTTTGCATTTAGATGTCAGGGCGAATGTAATAGGAGGTCCAGGTGTTCGAGGTAGCCGATGACGATGTCTAGGTGGTGCGCTCCGTAGTTTTTTGCATTTAGATGTCACGGCGCATCTAATAGGAGGTCCAGGTGTTCGGGGTAGCCGAGGATGATGTCTAGGTGGTGCGCACCGTAGTTTTTTGCATTTATATGTCAGCGCGCATTTTATAGGAAGTCCAGGTGTTCGGGGTAGCCGAGGATGATGTCTAGGTGGTGCGCACCGTAGTTTTTTGCATTTATATGTCAGTGCGCATTTTACAGGAATTCTAGGTGTTCGGGGTAGCCGATGACGATGTCTAGGTGGTGCGCTTCGTAGTTTTTTACCTCTAGATATTGGAACGCATCGAATGCGTGGTCTAGGTCTTTGGGGTGGGCGATAATGGAGTCTAGGTTGTGCGCTCCGTAATTTTTTTTCGATTAGATCTCAGGGTGCGTCTAATACGTGGTCCAGGTGTTCAGGGTAGTCGATGAGGTGCGCACCGTAGCTTTTTGCATGTATATGTCAGGGCGCATTTTATAGGTAGTCCAGGTATTCCAGATAGCCGATGACGATGTCTAGGTGGTGCGCTCCGTAGTTTTTTGCATTTAGATGTCAGGGCGAATGTAATAGGAGGTCCAGGTGTTCGAGGTAGCCGATGACGATGTCTAGGTGTTGCGCTCCGTAGTTTTTTGCATTTAGATGTCAGGGCGCATGTAATAGTAGGTCCAGGTGTTCGAGGTAGCCTTTGACGAGGTCTAGGTTGTGCGCTCCATAGTTTTTTTTTTTTTTTTTTTTTTTTTTTTTTTTTTTTCCGAGGTACTAGGTGAATCTTCCGAGGCCCCCGTCCTTGCTTACAGCATGGAGGGCGGCCCACTAAGACCATCACGAAGCGCCGGGCTCCGCGGTGTCAGAGATTTCTACCCCCTAAACACCCAAAACCTTTCCCGCGGCGTTCACCGGAATCCGGTCCGGAACTGTTATACACATTACTTCGGACCGGTCGGCGTTTCTATGCCCTACGGCAATCTTATATATCTTGTCTCGTCTGTCTGTTTTTCGTCTTCTGTATCAGTTTTCAAGGCAACCGTCAGTCTTTTTGCCTTGTAGTACGTGAGTCACGTAGCGTGCTATGTCGTCCCAGTTTTGTTTGCTTGACAGCATCAGTGTCACGACGTTCTCCGGTGTGATGTCACCTGTCTTCGTCTGTAGTCTGTGTCTCGCGACTATCCAGCGGGGGCACACGAAAAATGTGTGCTCCGCGTCGTCTCTATTATGTCCGCAGTACCTGCAGGACGGGGTCGTTACCTTCCCCATCCGATGCAGATACTGGCGGAAGTATCCGTGTCCGGATAGGAACTGGGTCAGGTAAAAATTCACCTCCCCAGCTCCTCCCTTATGCCAGAGTCGCACGTCCGTTATGAGGCGTCTCGTCCACTTGGCTTTGTCGCTGTCTGTCCATCGCGTTTGCCAGGATGTCAGCGTCGTCGTCCGTGCGTCTATGGAGGCCCTCGCTCTTCCCCTTTCTTCGCTGTACTCGTAGATCCTCTTCCGCTCGAGAGCGAGAAGGTCTACTGGGACAACCCCTGCGATCACTAGTACCGTCACCTCTGCGACGGTGCGGTACGCGCACGCGATTCGCAGCGCTCCCAGTCTTTGTACCGCCGCGATCTTTTTGCGGTACTTCTCTATTCGCGTCGCGTTCGCCCATATCTCGGCCCCATAAAGGAGCATCGAGTTGGTCACTGTCATAAGCAGTCGTCGTACGCTCGGTCTCGGTCCCTTCGTATTTGCCATGAGGCGGGCGAGGGCGGCGGTCTTTAATGCCGCTCTCTCAGCGACGCCACGTATGTGCGGCCAGAAGGTCATCCTCGTATCCAGGGTCACCCCCAGGTATTTGGCGGACCGTCCAGGATGCACAACGGACGTCCCCACCGTCATGGGTATCGTCGTGTCTATCCGTTTCCTAGTTAGGTATAGTAACTCCGTCTTTTGCATGGCCAGCTGTAGTCCCCGGCTTTGCATCCATTCGTCCACCCGTCTCATGGCTTGGGTCAGCCTCATCTGAGCCAGTTGTGTATCCTTGGTCGTAATGACGATGACCAGATCGTCTGCGTAGCCGACCAGATAGACCCCTGTGCGCTCCATAGTAGGTTCATTTTCTTCGACAGTGGTTATTACATGCAAGATCAGAAGTATATTTGTACTTTGAAATGAAAATATAAATAATCAGATAAGTAGTAAACTTTTATATAGTAGAAAACTGTTATTAATATAATAATAAGTATTGTTACTTTGTGAAATTTTGTTTTTATTTTTACAGAGTATCAGAACGTACGAATCATATGGATAAGAAGATCTTGATTGAACAGTTTATAAGTAGAACTGTTAACAAATACATAAATTACACGTCTGTCAAATTTAAGGAACCCACAAGACATTCTATAGAAAAAGCAGCTTAAAAGAACATTCGAATTTAAAACTTTTGTTAATACCAATAGTACTATTTAATAATGATATTAAAAATATACTGTAATAAACTGTCATAACGTTATCACGTTATGTAAGTATTAACTGTATAAATAATAATATTGTTGATATAAAACTTTCTGCAAAGTTATAAAATAAGGCAAGTACAGACATTTTTTCTGTATAATCTACTCTCCCTCCGTCTCTTCTCCCCTCTCTCTCGCCCTCTATTTCTCCCGCTCTCTTCCCTCTCTCTTTCTCTCTCAACATCCGTCAAATTCTGTACCAAAACCTTTAATAAGAGTTTAAAAATTTTTTTTTAAATAATCAACACGTTTTAAAAAAAAAAAAAATTATTTACGTTTTAACAACACAATTTATCTAGTCCTTTAATTTCTTCTAATCTCATCTATTTAATAAGCATTCTCTACAAATGTTAATAATTTTTTTCATGACTGTACAAATAAAAACTTTTTATAAAAATAAAAAGAAATATGTTTTTTTTTCATATGATTTTACAATTAATAATATTGTTAATTTATCATCATACCTAAGAAAATACATGTTTGATTAAATTATTTCAAAAAATTTAACTAATATAATCATTTTATAGAGCTCCTTGAAGAAAAATTTGACTGTTTCTTCAAATTTAAAACTTTTATGAATAACAATACAGCCATTTAATAATGATATTAAAAATATACTATAATAAACTCTCATAACGTTATCACATTATGTAATTATTATTTTCTCTTAAAAAGTTGTGAAATCTATCTAAAAAAACATATTACAAAAGTTTAAACTAAGACAAGTACCTATTAGTCTCTCTCCCACCCTATCTCTCCCACCCTCTCTTTCCGACCTCTCTCTCTCTCGCTCTCTCTCTCTCTCTCTGGCTCTCTCTATCTCTCCCTCTCTCTCAACATCCGGCAAACTGAGTACCAAAAACTTTAATGAGTGCTTAAATATTTTTTAGAAGAATCAACACGTTTTTTAAAAGCTAATTTTTTCATAAAACTTTCTACGAAAGTATAAAATAAGGCAAGTATAGACGTTTTTTCTGGATAATCTATAAAAAACAACACAATTTATCTAGTCCTTTTATTTCTTCGAATCTCATCTATTCAATAAACACTCTCTACAAATGGTAATAATTTTTTTCATGACTGTACAAATAATCTATAAAATAATAATATTTATGATTTTGTAAAAGAAATCAAATAAATACGAATGAAAAAGTCTTTTAATTCTTTGAGTCATTGTATGCTGAACAAATTATATGTAAGTACATTCAAAAAATTGTTCACTGCAAATCAAACGAACGAAAGTTGTGAAATCAATTATCGATAGTCAAGTAATGGAAACAACTCTCAGAAACTACTGTATGACTGTTCTCAGAAATATATTCAAATTTGTTCATCTTTTTGAGCTATAGAAATTAAACACAAGAAAGTACTGACATCAATTTATTGTAGTCAAGTACCGGCTATAAGTTAACTTGACTGACATAATAGAACTTTTCGTATCTAGCGTGTAAAATTACATTTTACGCCCACGTTGTAACTTCAAAATTATTCAGCCAGCGGGCATAAAATACTACTTAGCGCCCAAGAGGCCCAATAGCTCACATACTCTTACAAAATTTTATAGAACCTACGCACTTTACGCCCGTGTGGGCGAAAATTATTTTAATTATATAACTATAATGCCTTCTCTTTATTTCTAAAATTCATAAGAATTTTTTCAGATATTTACGAAAAGTCAAGGCCTATATAAAAAAATTACATAGTTATCAACACATCACTATTTTTCATTATTCTTTCTCAATTTTGAACTTTCTATAATATTACGCACCTTGGGAGGAAAAGAGAAGTCTAGAGCTGCTCTAGCAGGGGTGGTCCTCCGATCTCCCATACATACTTGGCGGGCCCGACGATTTGCAGTTTACCGGTGGGCTACTTAAATATAGAATGCAAAATTTTTGCATAAATTCATTAACAATATTTATACCTATAAGTCTACTATAAATAATTACATTGGCTTTAATTTTTAATTGGTACCGTTAAGTACAACATCCCTATATGTGCAGAATCATGATTTACTTTTATTACCCACAATATTTTTCTTTGTGTCCGTTCTTTTTAAACGAGAATAAAATAAAAAATTCATATAAATTTATAATCTACTTAAAAGTGCTTTACATTTTACTAACCGTTTTATAAACAACCTATTGTGTATCCTTTTCCCGCGTGTAAATATCATATAAGATCTCATATGAGAATTTCAAGCATCGCATATCTCGTATCAGATCTCATATGCGATGTCATCTGCAATTTTATATATTATGGGATTACATATGAGATCTCATATGATACTTTTAGGCGGGTTTGCACTTTCTATTTAAAAACAGAGTGATAGATTCACGGATCAATAGTTAATATCTAGAAGCAACCCATTTATACATTTTATCTGATCTTTAAACATATGAATAGTTATATGAAAATGACCATGTCTTACACCTTGAACTGCAAATCGTCGGGCCCGCCAAGTATGTATGGGAGATCGGAGGACCACCCCTGCTAGAGCAGCTCTAGACTTCTCTTTTCCTCCCAAGGTGCGTAATATTATAGAAAGTTCAAAATTGAGAAAGAATAATGAAAAATAGTGATGTGTTGATAACTATGTAATTTTTTTATATAGGCCTTGACTTTTCGTAAATATCTGAAAAAATTCTTATGAATTTTAGAAATAAAGAGAAGGCATTATAGTTATATAATTAAAATAATTTTCGCCCACACGGGCGTAAAGTGCGTAGGTTCTATAAAATTTTGTAAGAGTATGTGAGCTATTGGGCCTCTTGGGCGCTAAGTAGTATTTTATGCCCGCTGGCTGAATAATTTTGAAGTTACAACGTGGGCGTAAAATGTAATTTTACACGCTAGATACGAAAAGTTCTATTATGTCAGTCAAGTTAACTTATAGCCGGTACTTGACTACAATAAATTGATGTCAGTACTTTCTTGTGTTTAATTTCTATAGCTCAGAAAGATGAACAAATTTGAATATATTTCTGAGAACAGTCATACAGTAGTTTCTGAGAGTTGTTTCCATTACTTGACTATCGATAATTGATTTCACAACTTTCGTTCGTTTGATTTGCAGTGAACAATTTTTTGAATGTACTTACATATAATTTGTTCAGCATACAATGACTCAAAGAATTAAAAGACATTTTCATTCGTATTTATTTGATTTCTTTTACAAAATCATAAATATTATTATTTTATAGATTATTTGTACAGTCATGAAAAAAATTATTACCATTTGTAGAGAGTGTTTATTGAATAGATGAGATTCGAAGAAATAAAAGGACTAGATAAATTGTGTTGTTTTTTATAGATTATCCAGAAAAAACGTCTATACTTGCCTTATTTTATACTTTCGTAGAAAGTTTTATGAAAAAATTAGCTTTTAAAAAACGTGTTGATTCTTCTAAAAAATATTTAAGCACTCATTAAAGTTTTTGGTACTCAGTTTGCCGGATGTTGAGAGAGAGGGAGAGATAGAGAGAGCCAGAGAGAGAGAGAGAGCGAGAGAGAGAGAGGTCGGAAAGATAACTATGTCTTGAAGTAAGCAATAATATGTATTACAACATGTACTACTCTGGATAAATAAATACGTAATTCATAATTTTTTTCTCGAAAAGAATGAACTTTACGAACAAATTTTATAGAATAAAAAGTGCTTAGAATCATTAAAGAAACGCGTACGATTTTTTTTCAGAAGTTTTTGAGACATTTTTTGATATTTCAAAAATGTTAAAAATTAACAAATTCAAAATTGGTTCAAAAACTTCTGAAAAAATTCATACGTATTCTTTGAGTAATTCTTAGCATTTTTTGTTCTATAACATTTTTTCTTAAAGTTCATACTTTTCGAGAAAAAAAATCATGAAGTTTAACATCACGCTGCTTCACAAAAACCGCCATTTTCATAAAACTAAGAAGGGAAAAAAAGTTTATAACCAGTGTTTTGGAAACGTCAGACATTTGGACCGCGATTTCTGTCGGTAATTAGATTATCCAAATGGAGAAAAAATAACAAAAAATAACGAAAATTGAGTAAAAGAAAAAAAAATTATAAAAAAAAATTGATTTTTTTTTTCAAAACTGAAAAATAACAAAGTTATTGAATTTTTTTTACAAAACAAGTTGCAGATTCTGAAAGAGCACCCTCGAAAACCCTCTATACAGGTTTTGGACAAAAATAACTTTGATTTTCTAATAGAATTGTGTACTTGAAAATGTGTGCACAAAAATGTGCATTTGTGCATTAATGGATTAAGAGCGACTGTACATGTTAAGGTGGTTCTATGGGGAGATATAGTACTTAAATATAAAATATTCTACAATGAATTGTTCACATACTGCAAAGTGAGAACCCATATTGTATCATAGACTAGCACTTTAAGTTACAGAAAAAAATTTTTGTAACGAAATTTCAGTACTAACAAAGTAGATATCGTCAATGTAAAAAAATGATGCAACAAATCGCTTTAATCTTTTTCATTTTTGCTTCAATTTCAATTATTAAAGACTCATTTTCATCTTTGTTGGATTTCATTACGAGGTATCGTGGATCAAATTCATAAACTTTTTAAACCTGAAGAGTTACAGGCAATTGTTTATCAAGTTTTGTACGACTCTGGTATGAATTCGAGCCAATCTTGATAAACTATTGCCTGTAACTTTTAAGGTTTTAAAAATTTTTTAATTTGATCCACGATATCTTGTAATGAAATCAAACAAAGATGAAAATGAGCCGTTAAACATTGAAATTGAAGCAAAAATGAAAAAGATTTAAGCGATTTGTTGCGTCATTTTTTTACATTTACGATATCTACGCTGTTAGTACTGAAATTTCGTTAAAAAAAATTTTTTCCGTAACTTAAAGTACCGGTCTATGATACTATATGGGTTCTCACTTTGCAATATGAGAACAATTCATTGTAGAATATTTTATAATTAAGTACTATATCTGACTATAGAACCACCTTAAGGCACGTAGCTCAGTCAGCACGTCGTATAGTCTTGTAGCTATTCATTTTCGAATATACGTATTTCTAATAGTAAATTTTTGGAATTTGATAAATTAATCCTTGCACATCTTTATGATGAACATGCAGAAAAAGGACTTTTCGTAGCAAGAGCGTAGAATAGAGTTTTACGCCACGAATTTTATGAGGATGCATATATATTCTCCGCTTGAGTTACGAACATTATTTTTTGATGTAATAGGCGTAAAATACCATAAGCTACTTTTTTAAATATTATTTTATATGTATTTTTCATAGTATTTTATGTACAATAAGCGAAACTAAAGTATTGATGATTACTTAAATGAAACTTGACGAGAAAACTTTAGGTATAGTCTCGAGTATAAAGATCTTATGAAAAAATTTCATTGAATTTAAGAGGGCAAGCCTGGATTAAAGCCTGAAAAAATAGATTTTAGTATAATTAGTCAGGTAATTATTTTTTCAAATCTATATAAAAAACAACCTTTATACCTCAAAAATATACATAAAAAACAACATTTTAACACCCCCTAGCTCCTCTATTTTGATTTATAAGTCTGTAATAAGCACTAGATTGAAGTATCAATTTTTGCATATCACCTCAGGGCACGTAGTGCTCCACTGGAATGCCTCGACCAAATAAGCTCAAATTTGATGGAGATCCTCTTTAGATGTATCTACACTGCTTAAGTGAATCGTATGTTGAAAAAGTTGGACTCTTCCATTAATATACATCTTTAAATAATTTATTAATGATTTTTCAAAATTTTTTCATATATTTCTTTATGTAAAAATTTATTGGGTGTCTATTTTCAAAATCTGCTTCACTTAAGCAGTGTAGATATATATAAAGAGGATCTTTTGCTCGAGGCATTCCAGTACAGCGCTACGTGCCCTGAGGTGATATGCAAAAATTGATACTTCAACCTAGTGCTTATTACAGACTTATAAATCAAAATAGAGGAGCCAAGGAGGTGTTAAAATATTGTTTTTTATGCATATTTCTGAGGTTTAAAGGTTGTTTTTATGGCCGAATCCATCTCAAATCAGACAGCCCGCGTATGCCTATTTCACCTATCATGTTGAAATAAAAATATTTATGTTCTACTCGAAAAAATATTTTACACGTGTTTTTTTATTTTTTTGTTTCATCAAAATTTCATGCGTTCAGCGATGCCGAAAAATTCCGAGAAAATTCTTTCATTGAGAAAAAAAATTTTCAATGTGATTTTCAGACTGCTATTGTTTCAGCAGTTTTTCGAGCTTTTAAACGTGTAACACACAATTTCACTCAGTTTTGAGCCCTCTTTAACGGCCTTAATGTCATTTTCAAAAAAAAAAAAATCCACGAGCTATGCACTTTTTACTGAAAAATTCATTTTTAGGGAAGTGCCTTTTTCTTGAAAACCCCATGTTTTTTTGCACAATTTTTGTTGTCGTGATAGAGGACGGTAATGCCTAGCTAGACGTATTTGTGAGATTCGGTACTTTTTCCCTGGGATAGCGATCACTAATGAGATAACACACAAACAAATTTTTCACGCCTAATGCTTATATATAGTCAATGATATTAGAGTCAATGTAAAGGTATTTGTCTTTGTGTGTATGTAATATACAGGTACACATAACTATGTATTTATTTGTTATTTGCGTCTTTTTGATTTTTTATTTTTATACCTTTTTTCATTTGTATACCTATTTTACTACCTTTGTTTTTCTGCTTCATTGTTCTTAATTCAGTAAGCGGACGATCAGCGGTCTTTGCTGTCAAACAATGTATTTTATCGTCACATGTTTTTTAACCCATATATGAGTTTTTTGAATTCCAGGATACTTTGGAGTTGTAAGCCAATCAATATTTTTTTCTTTTCTGAATTGTTCTATTTCAGCATCTTGTAAATGTATTATTTTAATAGCATCAGTATATTTTTGAACATGTATTGCAAAATCATTTGCGTTTTGAATAGCTTCTTCAAGGGGCTCTCGAAGATTATGCGAAGTAGCATAATGCTTTATAAGTCCACCCACACCATCTACAGCTCCTTTGCCGTGCCCAGTAGCAGAGAACAACCATTTTATATCACACGGTGCTCGTTTTAGTTCATCTAATTGAAAGCGATTTTTAAAGTGACTCGCAGCGCCGTTTGATACGATGGTAATTTTTTTAATTGAATCACAACAATTTTCTTTCAAGAATTTTATAATTTTTTGTACTGCTAGCAAAGCATACGCTGAATCATGTTTTCGGTCATCACTTATAACTGCGAAACTTTGTGTCGAATCCCCTTGATAAGAGACTGCTGTGAAAATAGAAATTTGATCATTAACCCAATGATTTCCTTTGAACAGCTTTATTATGAATCACAGCCCAGTTTTCAGCGAAGTCTATTTGAAGAACTAAATGATGTGAGTCTTTTTAGCACTTTCTCTTTCTGTTTTTATAGCTTTGCGTTGTATATTTTTTACATACATGTGAGTACTAACCCTCATGGTCCAAACCGAAAGTTCATCTTTAAAAGCAGAAATTGATAGTGTCTTTTTAATCAGGTTTCCATTATCCCACAAAGCATATGTAATTTCTTCTGTGCCTTTTACATCTTGCAGTTTTAAAACATGAAACGTAATTCCCTTAATCCCTGGACATAGTTTACATTCTTGTAAATAACATAAATCAGATGGCTCAGAACACATTGTTGCATTTATTATTTGTGACCGACTTTCATCCAACTCTGTGACGTTACTCCCTCTAAAATTAATTAAGCTCGTAAGAAATAAATCATAATTTGCGCAATAGATACAGAGACAAACTTCTTTGATGGGGCTAAGTAAGACATACTTTGGTCGCAAACTATAAAATTTCGATTTTCCAATTCTCAATTCTGGATAATCATTTTTAAATACTTTATACGTCTCTTTTAAACTTCGAGTAAGAAAACGCTTAACTTTTTTCTCTTTTTTATTGTTAACTTTAATTGTAACAACGTCACATTTATTAGGACTTTGTCTTGAACAATTAAAATCATCATTTAAATAATATTCCATAACAATTTTTTCCATGTTTTCATCAATCGGATGGCCTGAATATGCATCTGGTTCTGAATAAATTCCTTTTTCTTTAACAAGATTTCTCGATTTGTTGATCATATACATTGTTATTTCTGGAAATAAAGATAAAATTTCATGTTTTGTAAAGGATGAAGGTAGCAAAGTCAGAATTTTTATTTTTTCTGATACCGTAGAACACTTTTGCAAGGCTAGACCAAGATTTTGTATCCATTCTGTACAATGGCATACAGTTGATTCATTTGCTGTTATAGAAACGTCATAAACATTGTTCAACTTCACATCAAGGGTATTAGACAATGTTGAAAGTATTTTTTTTTTCTTCTTTGTTACGTAATTTTCAATTGATTTTTCATGTATAAGATTTTTTCTTTTAAGAGGCGATACAGAACCTAAGAAAGATGTACTTATTTCATTATTAAATTCTTCAATGCGTTCTGGAGTACTTGGTAAAAAATCTTCATCTCTATCAACTACGTTATCGGTAACTTCATTATCCGTTATAAATTCATTGTCAGTACTACTCACCAATTCTAAAGCACGATGGTAACAATGTTGACACAGATATGTAGAAGGTGTCAAAGGTAAATGAGGATAGAGGTGCTTCAATGGATGAGCAAGATTCTCAAGTTGTTTTAAACGTACGGAACTAGATTTGTAAATAATTTGTTTGTGTGTTATCTCATTAGTGATCGCTATCCCAGGGAAAAAGTACCGAATCTCACAAATACGTCTAGCTAGGCATTACCGTCCTCTATCACGACAACAAAAATTGTGCAAAAAAAACATGGGGTTTTCGAGAAAAAGGCACTTCTCTAAAAAATGAATTTTTCAGTAAAAAGTGCATAGCTCGTGGATTTTTTATTTTTTTTTGAAAATGACATTAAGGCCGTTAAAGAGGGCTCAAAACTGAGTGAAATTATGTGTTACACGTTTAAAAGCTTGAAAAACTGCTGAAACAATAGCAGTCTGAAAATCACATTGAAAATTTTTTTTCTCAATGAAAGAATTTTCTCGGAATTTTTCGGTATCGCTGAACGCATGAAATTTTGATGAAACAAAAAAATAAAAAAACACGTGTAAAATATTTTTTCGAGTAGAACATAAATATTTTTATTTCAACATGATAGGTGAAATAGGCATACGCGGGCTGTCTGATTTGAGATGGATTCGGCCTTATATAGATTTGAAAAAATAATGACCTGACTATAATTATACTAAAATCTATTTTGCTTGCCCCCTTAAAAACGCATAAATTCAGAAATTATCAGAACATTGACGAGCCTTTAATTCTCGAGACTGGTACGGCCGTCGACCGGCACATTAACCTTGGAAAGCTGTACTTATTCCTCGCGCACTGTGTGTACCTATCACGCGCGTACAATGGGAAAATCTGCCTCTTAGCCTCTCAAGTGCATGCCTATGGCTCCTTTTCGCGCGCGTCTTTGTGTTGCGGCTGACCTATACTTACTTACGTGAACAGTCGTTGACAGGGAAACAGGGAGGAGTGGCGCGCAAGGAATGGCTAAGAGTGCACGAGTGGACATTTTTAATAGTTGGAAATTTGAGTTTAACCCATTAACGCGCAAATGCACATTTTTGTGCACACATTTTCAAGTACAGAATTCTATTGGAAAAACAAAGTCATTTTTATCCAAAATCCTATATAGGAGGTTTTCGAGGGTGCTCTTTCAGAATCTGCAACTTATTTTGTAAAAAAAAAGTCAGTAAGTGTATTATTTTTGAGTTTTTTTAAAAAAAAGTCAAAAAATTTAATAAAATTTTTTTTTCAAATCAATTTTTGTTACTGTTTCTGTTTTTGGATAATCATATTACCGCCAGAAATCGCGGTCCGAATGTCTGGCGTTTCCAAAACACTGGTTGTAAATCTTTTTTCCCCTTTTAGCTTTTCCAAAATGGCGGATTTTGTGAAACAGCGTAATGTTAAACTTCATGATTTTTTTTCTCGAAATGTATGAACTTAACGAAAAAATGTTATAGAACAAAACATGCTTAGAATCACTCAAAAAATACGTATGAATTTTTTCAGAAGTTTTTGAACCAATTTTGAATTTATTAATTTTTAACATTTTTGAAAAATCAAAAAATGTCTCAAAAACTTCTGAAAAAAATCATACGTATTCTTTGAATGATTCTTAGCACTTTTTATTCTATAAAATTTTTTCGTAAAGTGTATTTTTTTCGAGAACAAAAATTTTGAAATTATGCGTTACATAAACACACAAAACGTTGAATGGATTGAAGACTGTATAATCGTCATTCTGCCACTATAAATATGTAGTAAAATATAGCGTTGCCCAGTTCTCACCACGGGGAGGTAGACGATGCAAGAGAACCTTCTTCTTTTTTTTATATATATTTTTTGTTTTATATTTTTTATATTTTTTATATTTTATTCTATTCTTTTGAATGTATAGAGAGAAAACAGTTTTTACAAACATGTAAACCACACACCTTGGAGAGCTTTCTAGTTCTTAGAGAACATTGTTTGTTAGAACAGTTTCTTTGACTTACGGACTGAACGGCATTACTGAATTTGTCATTACATGTTTTTTTTTCCAAATAGCATTTAGCAATAGCCGTACAATCATCTTTAGTACCTATTTTTTTGCTCTTACCTGCTGTTGCAACATTGTACAAGACAGTGGCGTTGGTAATTGCTATTTGGATACCTCTGATAAAAATGACCCAAGTGACCCACTGTCTTGTACAATGTTGCAACAGCAGGTAAGAGCAAAAAAATAAGTACTAAAGATGTTTGTATGGCTATTGCTAAAAGCTATTTGGAAAAAGAAAAACATGTAAAGCCCAAATTCAGTAATGCAGTTCAATCCGCAAGTCAAAGAAACTGTTCTAACAAACTAATGTTCTCTAAGAACTAGAAAGCTCTGCAAGGTGTGTGGTTTACATTTTTGTAAAAACTGTTTTCCCTCTATACATTCAAAAGAATAGAATAAAATATAAAAAATACAAAAAATATAAAAAATAAAAAAAATATATAAAAAACAAGAAGAAGGTTCTCTTGCATCGTCTACCTCCCCATGGGACCCCATTAGAACTGGGCAACGCTATATTTTACTACATATTTATAGTGGCAGAGTGATGATTATACAGTCTTCAATCCATTCAACGTTTTGTGTGTTTATGTAACGTATAATTTCAAAATTTTTTTTTCGAAAAAATACACTTTACGAAAAAATTTTATAGAATAAAAAGTGCTTAGAATCATTCAAAGAACACGTATGATTTTTTTTCAGAAGTTTTTGAGACATTTTTTGATATTTCAAAAATGTTAAAAATTAACAAATTCAAAATTGGTTCAAAAACTTCTGAAAAAATTCATACGTATTTTTTGAGTGATTCTAAGTATTTTTTGTTCTATAACATTTTTTCGTTAAGTTCATACATTTCGAGAAAAAAAATCATGAAGTTTAACATTACGCTGTTTCACAAAATCCGCCATTTTGGAAAAGCTAAAAGGGGAAAAAAGATTCACTACCAGTGTTTTGGAAACGCCAAACATTCGGACCGCGATTTCTGGCGGTAATATGATTATCCAAAAATAGAAACAGTAACAAAAATTGATTTGAAAAAAAAATTTTATTAAATTTTTTGACTTTTTTTTTTAAAAACTCAAAAATAATACACTTACTGACTTTTTTTTACAAAATAAGTTGCAGATTCTGAAAGAGCACCCTCGAAAACCTCCTATATAGGATTTTGGATAAAAATGACTTTGTTTTTCCAATAGAATTCTGTACTTGAAAATGTGTGCACAAAAATGTACATTTGCGCGTTTGCTCGAGATGAAGAATTGTATGAAGAGTCTCAATTTGACTATTTGTATTAATTTAGTCATTTGCGTTTGTGGAAATGTATTATATTTGATTTAATCAATGCTGTTGATGTAGTTTACAAGTTAAACTTCAATTTGCTAATTATTCAGGTACGCACTAAAATTAAATTTAAAACATGTTTAAAATAATACAACTATTATAGCAAAACAAATTTATCTGCGCATTATCAAATATTCAAACTTCTGCTTATGCAACTAAATGTGTAATCATATTCAATCAAATTCGTTAAACGGATATGTTTATAAGTCATCTAATATATATAGTTGAATGATAATTTGCCTTCGCAAAGGCTCATCCTAATAAATAAAATAATGTAGACTTCCATCTTTCTCAGCCGTATGCCGACCCCATTTGTTTCCCAAAATACATCTGAAACCCTTCGTCAAAAAGGACGTCTTTTTCGCCACGATCCTCGCTCCAGCGTCATTCGTTTCGCAAATACGAGAGCCTACGCCTTCGCGCTGCAAGCACGCTCACACAACAGCTCGTAGACCGAGATGACGCCGACTTATCGTCTGACTAAGCTCCTTTCGCGTCCGCGGTTTTGCCTTCGGCGCCCATCCTTTCTCTCTCTCCTCTCTCTCCCTCTCTCTCTCTCTCCGGTGCCCTCTTCCTCGCTTTTTTCATCCTCGCTGTTACAAACGTACAGATTCACTGTGAATTTTTTATTAATCCGTTTAAAGGTGTTTTTTTCCCGCAAGGATTTAAATTACGTCTGCTACGGCTGGCTAATTAGCGCGTGAGATGACGCTGGATTCGAATTGTACTTGTTTGTGAAATTTTATTCTGTTATGAACATTAGTAGTGCTTTCAATTTAAAAAAAGAATGATGTAGAAAAAGTTGTTATTTACTGTATTAATTAACTGGCACGGCGCTTTTGTCCAAAAATAATTTCCGGGGTTTTTGGGATCTTTAATTCCATTTTAAAAGTTATTTTTCAGATCTTAAACCCCTAAAGAAATAAAGATTTTCGGTTTTATTATAACAATAATGGGGGTTGCTGATGCCATTACAAAAAAGGGAACATAAAGTGGAAATTTCACCCACTACCATACTGTAACGGTCAAAATGCATGTTGCACGATGCACGATACACGATGGAGAAATATTTGTTGCACAATATCTACAACATTTTTACATGTTCTACTTTTTACCACTGATAATTTTAGTAGATATCGAGCAACAAAATTATTTACATCGTGCATCGTGCATCATACATCGTACACTATTGAAGACAGACCATTAGAAGTGGTTGACGCTGAAATTTATAAACTCCTAAACATACTTCTTGTTTGCATTCAAATATGTATCCTTGAGGTTTTTTAAGGTTGCTGATTACATTACTAAAGGCAATTAAAATTTTGAGGTCCTATCAACGGTCGAAGAAAAGAGTTAAGGTAAAATTTTAAATTTTACGAAAAAAAGTAAAATAATAACAAGAAAATATCACCCTTAGATACGCAATAACTTAACGTTATTTTCTAATAAAAAAATATAAATTGTACTAAGAAAATAATTAAAAAAAAAAGTAAAATTTAATAAAAGAAACAAAAAATTAAAAAAGAAGTGTAATTATTGCAAAAAAAGAATTTATATATTATTTCAATCTAAGTGTTATTTTGGTGTACTTAAAAGTTGCCATTTTGAGTCGGCCATATTAAATGTCATAATTTTGATGCCATATTTGGATTCAGCAGTATAAAAAATGGTAGTATATCAAATTTTGTCCAAATCCTTAAAATTCTCTTAAAAAGTTATTTAAAAGTGTACATATACGATACATCGCCAGTTTTAGCATGACTTTTTATGTACATATATGACCCATCGCCAGTTTTGGCACAACTTTTTTATTATACATATACATGATCCATTGCCAGTTAAGGGGGGTTATATAACCAATGTCTTATCGGAATCTATAAAAAACATTCTTTCACGCCCTCCGAAATGGCATTAAGTATTCCATGTTGAATTTTCAAATGATCGATTCCATCCATTAGAATTTTCCAAAAATCTTTTTGAAATTTTTGAAGCCTTATTCTGTTTAATAACAAAGTAGGGATCGTGGCGGTACTTCACATAGCCTGAACGGTCGTCCATTTCCACGTAAAGATTGTTTCTCAAAGAAAAAGCTTTGTAATGGTCAAATTCTTCAAACTTGATAATCAGATTAATAACCGCGTTAAAGATTTATTGAATTAGAATATGCCTTTTATTAGAATTCCTATGTGTATATAGGCACGTAATTCTTATAATTATATTTATAATCATCAAAGCAATCTACGTCAAAACGTTATATTTTCCTTTGGAATTAAAATATAATATATGATATTAAAATATTTATTGAAAAATCTTTGGACGTCGCACTCTTCAATAAAGTATGAGACTCAAATTAAGTTAGAAGCAATTTTATTTTTGTACTAATAGTCGCGACCTATATTGTCACTACTGTATATCCGGAGATTTATATTAAGGTGATCTTATACCTAATGACTCCTGAGGCCAAAATTACCTGAAAAAATGAATTAAAATATAATTACTATAAAATAAAGGATTTGTATCACTAATATAACTTATTTCTAATACAAAATCCCAAGAGATATATTTCTTAATCCACTTCATGCAGAATTATGCCATTCAACTGGTGAGCAAGTTTTTTTGGCAATCACTCGATGGATTTTGACAAGAGAAACCGCAAATTATTTGGAAAACATGTACCTATAACGTGAAGCTCTGGAATTAAAAAATATCGTGACTAAGTATTTTTTTAATTGAAAAAACTACTTTTTTTGACTTAATTATATTATCAATTTTTATGAATTTTTCTCGTTTTTTCAATTAAAAAACTACCTAGTCTCGATATTTTTTAATTCCAGAGCTTCATACCATAGATACATGTTTTCCAAGTAATTTGCGACTTCTCTCGTCAAAATCCATCGAGCGATTAAGCCAAGAAAACTTGCTCACCAGTTGATTTGTCTAAAATGACATAATTCTGCATAAAGTGGATTAAGAGACCTATCTCTTGGGATTTTGTATTAGAAATAAGTTATGTTAGTGATACATATGTCGAATTCTACAGAAAATTACCCATAACTGTAGACGAAAAATCGTAAAAATTCAAAGTTGAAGTACACCTCCAACAACTAATTTTTCCTATTCTGTAGCAAAAATAATGCACGAAAAGCGTGTCGAACCAAGGAAATCGGCATAGTGGTTTTTCAGGAAGCTACATTTAAGTTTTCTTATGGAAATTTAACATGGGAAAAATGGACGAAAAGTGGTCATTGATGATTAATCAATAGCAAGCTATTGAATCGGCAAAAAAAGAATTTCACAAAAAAGTGATTAAAGTAGAAGAAAAGAGCTTTAAGGATATGGCTTATACCAGCAGAGTTCTCTGCCGTACCGACCACAATGTTTTTAATTAAATATTAATTGTTATAAGCTTTTCCTTGAATTCTGAGAGTCGACGCACAAAGGCAAACTTATTATCTAATTCCTGGTCAAATTTTAGATAAATTTATTGGAAAATAAAGACGAAATTTGAAAAATAGCAACGTCGCATATTACTATATTAACCTCAAAATATGACATCTTGCGATTTTTCAAATTTCGTCTTTATTTTTCAATAGATTTATCTGAAATTTGACCGGGAATTAGGTAATCAGTTTGTCTTTGTGCATCGACTCTTAGAATTAAAAAAAAATCTTTTAACAATTAATATTTAATTAAAAACGTTGGGGTCGGTACGGCAGAGAAGTCTGTCGGTATAAGGCATCCCCTTAATTTGATACTAGAATCGTTAAAATCGGTCGATTCTGTGTAAAGCTACGGGAATTTGAAAATTGGGAAAAATTACCAAAAATGAGCGACTTTTCACAAACCCACGTTATTCTTAAAATTTTCATCATTTTTGGCCATTTTTCGCAATTTTCAAATTCACGTAGCTTTGCACAAAATCGACCGATTTTAACGATTCTAGTATCAAATTAAAGCTCTTTTCTTCTACTTTAATCTTTTTTTTTGTGAAATTTGTTTTTGCCGATTTAATAGTTTGCTATTGGTTAATCATCAATGACCACTTTTCGTCCATTTTTCCCATGTTAAATTTCCATAAGAAAACTTAAATGTAGCTTCCTGAAAAACACTATGCCGATTTCCTTGGTTCGACACGCTTTTCGTGCATTATTTTTGCTACAGAATAGGAAAAATCAGTTGTTGGAGGTGTGCTTCAACTTTGAATTTTTACGATTTTTCGTCTACAGTTATGGGTAATTTTCTGTAGAATTCGACATATACTTTATTTTATAGTAATTATATTTTAATTCATTTTTTTAGGTAATTTTGGAATCCGGAACCATTATAGATATAAAACCACCTTAAATAAACACTCTACCTTATACGAGTCAGGCAAAAAGTTTATTAGATCTTCTTTAAATCATACACAGATTACGTAATAGAACTTCGTTTGGACGTACGGTGCAGAAATGCTATATAAACAGAAAATGATATCTGATCAATAAATCTAAATTGGGTCTTTTCTCACAGATTTTCCTACTGTGAATTTAAAATTATGGTGGACCTATCTTATGGTGGATTCAATTTGTTTGAACACTTCGTTAAAATAGACCGTTTTCTCACTTACTTTATTTTTATTTCTATATTTTCGAAATACTCTGCATATTTACAAGTAAAATATCACTATATGTATCAGTGCCGATCATTAATAATTCACACGATTTATTATCAAAGCTGCCATAATTGGTTTTATACTTCATACAAAATATTCAATGAATATTTAATAATATCTAATGCAGCTTGTATGAAGATATAATCATATATTCATATTTGCATAACATCAACTATAAAACTTATTTCAATGTCTCATTAATGATTCACTGCTGTTACGTATGAGAGGACGATAGAGTGAATGAAATGAATAAGTCGCCTAAAAATATGCGACGAGTGGGATTCGAACACACGGACCCGAGGTTTGTGGTTTGTCCCGTGCTCTATACCACTGAGCTAACATCGCGAGGCTTGCTCGATAGCCTCGCGCGCATCTCCTTTCTACCACTGCGCTGACGCGTCAGCGCTCGGATGTCCCGTCGAGCGTCGTCCGTAACACTGCTAAATGACCCATTCATAATAAACTAGTTGCAATTCCTCGCTCACATCACTCACTCGGTATTAATCTACTCTGTAAAAGATACATTTTTAAAAGTGTAAAATATGTATGATTACATGCCCTCAAACAATATTCCAAAAATATCTCAGAAAATAAACTCATTCATAATAAACTAACTGCAATGCCTCGCTGAACATTGCTCACTCGATATCAATCTACTCTGTAAAAAATACAGTTTTAAACGTGTAAAATATGTATGTTTATATATACTCTCAAACGATATCCCAAAAATATCTCAGAAAATAAACTAACTGCAATGTCTCGTTGAACATCACTCACTCGATAGCAATCTACTCTGTAAGGCGATATATTTTAAACGTGTAAAATATGTACGTTTATATACCCTTAAACATAATATCCCAAAAATATCTCAGAAAATAAAAAGAAATATCTCATAAAAAGGGTATATTTCGGGATGGAGATCAGCGTTAGGAAAGTATTTTAACGTAACGTAAAAAAGTGTAAAAAAATGTAAAAAAGGAATGAAAAGATATAATAAAATATAAGAAAGTGTAACACTTTACAGTTTCTTACAGAAACTTATATTTTTTTACATAATTTTACAGTTCTATACAATTTATTACATTTTTTCACATTTTATTACATATTATATTTTTTATTTTGTTACAACAAAAATATGAAAAAGTGTAAAAAAAATGTCAACAAAGAACAAAAAAATGTAATAAAATGTAACAAAGTGTAACACTACAGTTTTTTACAGAAACTTACATTTTTTTACATAATTTTACATTTCTACACAATTTATTACATTTTTTCCGCCTATTATTATATATTATATTTTTCATCACCTTGGAACCAAAACATAAAAAAACCTGAAAAAAAATAATACAAGAAAATTTAAGAATGTGGATCACTTCATAGTTTGTTACAGAAACTTACATTTTTTTACATCATTTTACATTTCTATACAAATTATTACATTTTTTGCCTTTTATTATATATTTAATTTTTTACTTCGTTAGAACTAACATATCTAACTAGGGGAGCTACGCGCCCTAAATAGATATATACAATCTCAATTAAAAAAAAATACTCCCGGCACATATGCACATATATACACTAATACCGCGAGAAGGAGAAAAACAGAAGGAGAAAGCTCAATACTGATCTGGCTTAGCCCTGCGACCTGCGTGCATGAGTACTATTGCAGCAGTCGTAACGGCTACCTCGGCTAGGCTATGTTCGCACACTAAGTACCTACAGCGGAAAAACACATGCGAGATATGGACCCCGCGCGCTTTCTGCTACTCTATAGCGAGTAGTGCTAGTGCGACATGTCGTTGAGCGCATGTGTCCATGGTGTATTGCTATGTGTGATGTCAACAACTGCATCCGTGGTGAATGTCATCCCTTTCATCGTGTCCGCCGATTAACGATGATTCGTCGGAGATGGGAAGGCAGTGTTTCAACGTCGAGAGCAGATTTAGTAAGCCCTTTCTCGTTCCTAACCTCTCTGATGGGTGAGCTGATGGTACTTTCTCTTGTTGCAGGTATCTGTGGCAGGGAGAGTAGTGTAAACGACGGGCACTGCTGCAGACTGTTTCTTGGGTGTGGAAATGTTGTCTGGGTCATCTATTTATTAATTAATGTGTGGTTTCTAGGTGCTCAACTTTCTTTGTTTGGCTCTGATACTAGTGACTATGTGTACAGTTAATCTGTTGCTTGTCTTCAGTGACTCTCAGGGAGGAGCTGTTTCCAGCAGTGAAACAACGGTTGAAGGTCTCCACCAGTCCTTTCCCTTTAGTGGTTACAGGTAGCTGGTACAGCGAGTGAACAACATCCATTGCTGAAGACTTTTCATTTGCATGGTATGCTTTTTGTGTCCTCTATTTATCATATGTGATTTTTAGGAGCTCAACTCTCCTCGGTTGTCCTTCAGAATAGGGACTGATCTGCTGCTCATGTGTTTTGTTGATTCCTAGGCTGAGGCAGTCCCTGATATTGATACACAACTGACGGTCTCTGTCAGTATCGTCCTTCCAAGTGGCGTGGTTACTGACGTACAGCAGACTGGCATCTATAGAATAGTGCCAGCCCAGACCGTCCAGCCCTATTTTGCTGCTTCTGTAGCTCTAAGTGATCTTTGAGTGTTAGTGCTTTAGAGTATGAGGGGATAGGTAATAGGAACTGGGGGATATAATAAAAGTGCTGTGTGTGTGGTTAGATGCGATACCGGTAAGCAGTTGTCGCTGGCCATATTAGCTCATCTAGTTAATTTCTAAGTTTAGTCAGGGTGTAAGAACTCGTTTCAGGATATCTGTTGTATTAAAATACATCACTATGTATTTCGCAGACTTCTACCCAGTGAGACTTACCTATTTAATAGTTTCCTACACAGTGTAGACTGACAGAGTCAGCTAGAACATTGCATATTTTATGCATTGAAATTTACCGTATTACAAAATTTATATAGCACATACATTACACAGAAGTTTTTTTTTTGTAATTATGATTGTGAAATTTATAATAAAAAATGCAATAGATAAAAATAGCATGTTTAAAAATATAAAAATGTAAGAAAACATAAAAAATAGTTGATAATACATAATAAAATGTAAAAAATTGTAAATAAATGAAAAAATACGTAATAGAACGTATAAAAATGTAAATAAACAAAAAATACGCAATAACATATAAAAGAAAGTAAAAATACGTGAGAAAGTGTAATAAAATATAATAAAGCGTAGGAATATGTAAAATAATGTAAAAAGAGGTGAAAAAGTGTAATAAAATATAATAAAGCGTAGGAATATGTAAAAAAAATGTAAAAAGACGTGAAAAAGTATAACAAAATATAAAAAACCGTAAAAAAGTATAAAAAAGTATAATAAAGTGTAGGAATATGTAATAAAAAGTAAAAAAATGTAAAAAAATGTAAAAAGTCGTCAAAAAGTATAAAAAAGTATAATTATGTGTAGGAATATGTAATAAAAAATAAAAAAATATAAAACGACGTGAAAAAATTGTAACAAAATATAATAATGTATAAGAATTTGTAAAAAGTTGTAAAAAACTGTAAAGTAATTTTATAATTAAGGATAAAAATGAAAAAGTAATAAAATGTAAATAAATGTAAGGAAACGTAAGATACTAAAAAAAAAAGTTAAAAATTGTAATAAAATGTATGAAAGTGTACGAAAACGTAAAAAGTGTCCGAAATCCAACAAAAAAGTACACTTACTTACGTTTGTTTACATTTTCTTACATTTTCTTACACTAATTTACATTTTCTTACTTTTTCTTACATTTACTTACGGTTTTTTACATTTTATAATTTCTGCCAGGGAGCATACAAAACATATTTGACATATTAACTACTTTATTAATTTATATTGGTATAGCTAGCCAACTATTATTTTCCATTTACAATTACCAACACCCCGCAAAACACATTCACCCACTGTGGCCAACTTGGCATGAGCTTGATACAGCCTAAAACGAGCCTTTTAAATGCCATAAGAGCAGACCCCATAGGGATGTAAGTAAGTAGTGTGCGTTCACGCAAAGCCGCCCACAACTTTGTTCTTGTCGCCTCGCGACAATCCGAAGAATCCCGAGCACTTGAGCCTTCCTCGCTTCTTCTTTCTCCCGCGAGTGAATGACATCGAGAAAGAGAATGAGAGAGAGAGAGAGAGAGATAGAGAGTTGGGGAGGGGGGTAAAAAGGACTACGTCGACCTTTCCAAAATCATCCCAACGGGAATTTTAATTTACCATCTGAAAGAATCTGAATTCTTTTGTCGGCTCTTCCGCGTCGTATCTGTAAAACAGTTTGAGGTAAAAACGTAAATTCAGAAGTTAATTTTCATATAAAGATAAAACTAAATTTTGTTGGAGAAAAAGAAGGGCGTATAAAAAGAGCGTACGCTCTGCTCTCTCTCTGTCTCTCTCTCTCTCTTTCTCTCTCTCTCTCCTTTTCCCTCTCCTCCTCATTAGAGCGACGTCTTCGCCTCCAACGACTGCACGTGCGCCGCAGATCACTTCCGTGTGAACAACCGTACCTAGAGTGCACACGGGCAATACTTATAGGAATTGCCATTTTTCTGTTGTGTCTATATATTCTTGTATAATATTAGAGGAGAAATTAGAGTTAGACCCGAAATAATTTAGACGAGAATAATAGTACTTTTCAACACGGGTACAAAAGTAGATTATTTATCTCATGTGACGTATTAATCTCGAACCGTATTTTACATCACGAGCGCCGAAAAATCATAGCAAAGATGAAAAACTGATTTTGAGGTTAGAGTGGTACGATGTTACACCTAGATAGCAAGAAACGTTTCACTGGAAACGTAGAAACGTTCCTCTATTAAGCCGAAAACGTTTCTATAACGTTTCAGAAACGATGAAATGTCCGACTTGGTTGCAAAGTCATGTTGTAAGAAACGTTTCGGAAACCGGAAACATTGCCGAAACGTTTCTACAACGAAATTATAATAATCAACACTTTCAGTTATTAACACTGATATTACTTCAAACAGTATTGGATATGATAGTAGTTAAGATTCTAACGACAGCTGCATATTACTTGAGTAATGAATAATTGGCTTTGACGGTCCTGCTGTCCAAAGGAAGGGTAAGTCAAGGATGACGAAATGACAACCCACGATGATATATTAATCGTCGACGTTTCGAGTTTTTATTTAAACTCCTTCTCAAGACACTAGTACAAATTTAAATAATAAAAAAAATACACATTAATGAAAGTTATAAACTAAACAATAGTAATCGCATCTAAGATTAACGAACAAGATTTACTTACAAAGTCTAGGCAGTCTCTTAAAGTTACGTAGGTGATCGCTTCAGTATCACCAGTCAATTGTTACAATAATGAACATTCGGGCTTTATATATTACATAGAATGCATGTGTGCGTTACACCTATATGTAAATACCATTTGATCAAACGCGCGGGGTGGTTCTAAGTGTTACGCGGTCTCGCAAGTATTAGGCGAATATATGTAAAAGAGCCCAGGTGGGGGTGGGCTAATACTACTCGTTATTCAAAAGTGGCAAATGGGCGTGGTCATATCTTTACTTTCATACTTTCCTAATACTGTACAATGATATTGATCGTGCTTTCATGAGAATTTCTATTGTAAGAAGTGATTTTTATTTATAAATGTCTTATATTCAAATCTAAGTGTCTTTGTATCTTGTTGATTATTAATATATTGTGGTTGTGCATGTATAAACAACATTTCGGCTAATTTGCGCTTCCCTAATAACTGTTCCGTATGTAATACTTTTACATTATTGAAATTAAAATTATGCTCAGTTTCTTCCATATGAGTGTAAATTGCCGAACCTCGATCTTTGTTTTCGCATTTTTTTTTCTTATGTTCCTTAACTCTAATACATAATCGTCTTTCTGTTTGACCTACGTATGTAGCCGCACACTCATTACATTCTATCCGATAAACGACATTGGTTTTCTCATCTTTAGAACTCACGTCTTTACCCAATTTTATAAAACAGTTCCATTTATTTACAGTATTATTTAACACTTCAGTATTATATTTTTTAAAAAATTTTGAGATAATCGGATTTAATTCATTTATGTAAGGGATCACTATGTGTAATTTTTTCTCACGCTGTATTCTTTTTTCATTAGTGTAATTCATGCTTCTAAGTCTTAATTTTATGTATTTGTTTATCAAATATATTGGATAATCATTTTTGATTAGGAACTGTTTTATCAAATTTAAGTTTACATTATGAAACGAAGTATGTGAAAGTTTAATTGCTCTGTCAACTAGTGAGTAAATAATCGCAATTTTGTTTTTTTGTGGGTGTTGTGAGTTGTAATTCAATAACCTACCGGAAAATGTTGGTTTTCTGTACCAGTTTGTTATTATGTTCTTGTTATTAACAATAATTTCTATATCAAGAAAACTAATTTTATTATAAATCGACTTTTCGGTTGTGAACTGTAAATTTTCATCATAACTATTGAAAACTTCTCGTGTATAATTTATTAAATTCTTTGGTACACATAATAATATATCATCAACATATCTAAAATAAAAGGTACTATCAAAACAAAGTTTACTTAGGGCGTACGTTTCTAAATCTTGCATTACAATATCCGCTAAAATTGGGCTGATAGGATTTCCCATAGCAGAACCAAATTTTTGTCTATAAAATTGATCATTAAACTGGAAAAAATTATTTTGTAGAATAAATTTTATAGATTCTATGAATTCACTGCAAGATAAATATGTATGATTAAAAAGTTGAGTCCAACGTTTCTCAATAGCCGCGTAAATCAAATATTCCGGTACGTTTGTGAATAAACTAATCACATCTAAGCTAATAATTTCAAACCCATCAGGAATTATGGTACCTTCTATTTTTTCTTTTAATTGAAGACTATTATTAATATGTGAAAACGGTTTTTTCAGATGTTCGTAAAGGAATTTGGATAAACTCTTAGCCAAGTTATAAGTAGGCGAATTTATTGCGGAGATAATCGGACGGACTGGATTGTTTTCTTTATGTATTTTGACTAGGCCGTAACCTTTTGACACATTACATTTTTGTGCTACTCGTGGAATTTTTTTACCATTCATCAGAAAATTCATATCATTTAAATTGTTAATATGTAATCTAGTTTTTCTCTCTAATGTTGCTAACGGATTCTTTTTTATTTTCTCATAATACTTTTCATCATTAAATAACATAGTCATTTTTTCCAAATATACGGATTTTTTAATAATAACCGTTGCATTACCCTTGTCGGCCTTAGTAATAAGAAGGTCTTTATTATTTTTAATGAATGTTTTTGTTAATTGTATGTCGATCTTAAGTTGTTTTTCAAAGGTTGAATTATTGGACAGGATTCTATTTTGGAATTTGCTTATAATTGAGAGAAAGTGATTACGTATTTTATTTGATTGTTTAAAGTCAGTATGTTTGTTTAAGTATAATTCTAAATTTTTAATCATTTCGAGGATAATCTTATTGTCTACCTTATCATTGAAGTTAAATTTTTCGCCTAGCTTTAACACATTAATTACATATTTCGGTAGTATAACATCAGAAAGGTTAACGATCCATCTATTCTCTACGTTCGAGAGTTCATCGCACCGTGTGTTATTGTCAAGTATATTGACCTGTGCTGTGTCTTGGTTAGTCATACTATTATTCTTTCTTTTATTCTCTATTATGTATGTATTTTTGATTAACGGTTTCATATATTTGTTTAAATATAGCATGTCTAATTTTTTATCCAAATTTTTTTTTTTCCGTATGAATTTATGATTAGTTTTAACTTATCAAAATAGTAGGATTCAAATAGAGCTGTCAGTTTTTTATATCCAGCCGTAATCAGTTTATTTTTCAATCTATCTAGTTCAAATTTTATGTGTTGAATATGATTATTGATATCTAAAATTTCTAAATTTAATATTTTCTTCTTTGCCTTTTGTAAATTATTTTTTAGTTTGTTATAACCAGATCCAGAAAACATATGAATATTTTCAATACTCTTGAAATTATTTTGAATATGTATCGGAATCAGATTGTAAAACCTGCAGTTAATCAAAAATTTGCATTGCAATCTATACTTTTTTTCGTCGTACAACAGATTTGAAAACCTTTGACACATTGTGCTAACATAAAAACCTAGCGACTTTGAAATAAACACTATAACTTTCATTAAGTTCATATCTTTACGTTCACTTAGAATATTATATAAATAATTCACCGAGTTTTCCGTCATGATGATACTTCCTCGGGATCAGAGTGCTGCAAAGATGTATGGATCACGAAAGTTAACTACTGGTAGAACTACTGGAAAAACTACTGGCGTTACTACTGGTAGAACTACTGGCAGAACTATTCCCTGCTAGTAGTATTTTTGGAACTACTGGAAAACTGTATCAAAGTTATAAATGGCTTTGGACCATTGCAAAACTACTGCCGTCTACAGTTTAACTGTAGAAAAACCATTCCAATGATTTGCACACGATTTAACAACGATTAAACTATTGCTTAACTGTAGAAAATCATGTAGCATTTTTTCATGCTTTTTAACAATAGTAAAACTACTGCTTAACAACAGCAAAACTACTGGAAAACTATACCATGTTATTAACGCGCTTTGGACGATTGTGAAACAGTAGAAACTGTAGAAAAACATTTTCAAAGTGATAAACAACGTTTCCGCCATGTGTGTGCGTGCGTGCGTGTGTGTGAGTGCGTGCATGCATGCGTCTGTGCGTGCATGCGTGCGATAAACGATTATGAAACTACTACAGCTTACTGTTTAACTGTAGAAAAGCAATACCAATTTTTTACGAGCTCTTTTGTTCTGGCATAATTTGTCTGTTTTCGAAAAATAATGGAACCATGTACACTTGTAAAGTATTAGTATATTTTAATGAATTTTTTAAACTTTCGTAACTTTTGAAGAAAATATATTTAAATTCTCAAAAGAGATTTTAGGTAGAAACACATTATTTTCTAATTTTATTACTTTGATTCAAAATTTCTTTAGAATTTGTGTTAACTGAATTATTTATGTTATAAATTTAATGGCTTTATACAATTTTAAAATGAAATATATCGGGCATACAGTGAACACATAGTTATTCTTATAGCGAGAATATAAAAACAACAGTAAGGTTAAGACGGCCCATTTTAGAGAATAAAGGGTGCGTCGAGATGGTGTTACGTATCGTCGGAAACGCGGTTGAAAAATAATGATACATTAATGTTATCGAAAATTAATCAAATACATCAGTTAACAATCAGGTAACATCAGTTTGGAGAAACTAAATGTTCTCATATAATAAAAAGACAAAAATTAAATGATCGTAGTAACCATTTTATTATTGAACACAATATTTTAACAATAATTAAATTAATGTAATATAAAAACATTTTACTGATGCTCTTGTTTTTGATATTTAAGTTTTTTAGCACAGTTATTCATCTTGTCTCTCACAGCCGATTTAAATGCGCTTACATTATCAATGGAATAGCCACCAGGGACTCTAGTTAATATATAATCTGTAAAAGTAAATAATTTAAAAAGATTAAAGTATAACAATTTTAAATAAAAATAAACTATTATTGGACAGTGTTCGTGCATATGTTGCATATGCATATGGGTAAGTGAGTGGGTGCATTGATAGTATCAGTGCACTTAGAGGTGTGCCTGAATCGATTGCAAAACTAGCACGATTCAAACATGAAATTTTGAGTATCGGTTATTGAAACTTTCTTTAATTATATAACTTAGATTTTTTCGAATCAAAAATGAATCGTATCTCGTCGATTCACTGTTTGGCACACCTCTGACTGATCGAAATATTCATTTGACTTGAAGTGGTAATAAATATTTTGAAATTCTTAAGGAGGTTCCGTCGAATTATATATTATACAATTCTAAGTAAAAAATTTACTAGTCATTTGAGAAAAAAAAATATTAGCACCCTTCCGAGGCCCCTCATAAATGCGGCTACGTGCGACGGAGTCACCTTAAAAATTATTCATTTGGACCCAGATAATATAATAAATCGATTTCCACATGAATCTTATTATGAAAAATTAAGAGAACAATGATTACATTCCACAGCGTTCAATCGTTTAGAATCAAGTTTCGGCTTTGCGGGCTTGTCCTTTGTAAAATTACTGGATTTTCCGGTAATCGAACTAACTGCAAGTTCTGTGTCATCATCAAATACGACGCTTAAAACGTCGGATGTAAATGCTTTAACGCTTCTGCGAGAACATCTTTTTAGGCCGCATTTTGAAACAAATATTCCACTTTCATCTAATTCTATCTTATCTATTTTCTCCTAAAATAAACAAAGATTAGACGTTAATACTTAAAAAAAATTAAAATAGTGAGAAAGATATTTCTCGGTACTTTTTTTGCCTTTATAGGCTTGTCGCTTTCAGATGTTGTCGCGTCATTCTGAAAAAGACAATAAATTTTGTAAAATATGTCTACAAGGTTTACTTCAATTAAAATCTGACACTATCTGTATATGCAAAGATTTCATTATTAGCGGATAGTAGCCCTGTACCGGCACCCATAGCATTTTATATAACTTTTGATATTAAAAGTAAAAATTAATGTTTTGTATGTGAAAATTATTCTCGACACCTCTACTATAATATTAAGGACTAAATCATTTTTTCTAAAGTAAAATAGTCAGAAAAAATTATTTAAAAGAATTTAAAAAATGTTAGATTTTTGAGATTCTTAAGTGAAAGCGGTTCCTTGTATTAGTCATTTTAGCTTTTTACATAATATTAACTGTAATGTAATACCGTGCCCAATACTCTATTTAAAGTATATCGTCGCGCGGTACGAAGAAAAGCCAACTTGGAAGTTACAGGCGAAGAAAAGCCAAAAACGCGTCTAAGACGAAGAAAAGCCAGTTTGGGTCCTCCCAGACGAAGAAAAGCCAGTTTGCGCCGTTTTTGGGAAAAATCCCAACTGACGGCATCTAATCAATTACTAGTTATTTAATTATCTTGACTGATCATCTTTTTATCTTTTTGAAAAGATTTTTAATCTTTTTGATTATCTTTTATCTTTATATTATCTTATTATCTGAAAGTTATCTATAAGATACCAACTAAATGTTACTTTCGTTTGTGAAGTCAAACTGGCTTTTCTTCGGCTGGGAGGGCGCAAACTGGCTTTTCTTCGTCTGAGAGGACCCAAACTGGCTTTTCTTCGCCTGTAACTTCCAAGTTGGCTTTTCTTCGTACCACGCGACGATATATACAAGGTACAAAATAGTGCATTAAGTAAGCTACTTCTAGTGGGTTAAAAGAAAATAGTTTTTATACCACTCTAAACTCAAAATCATAACTTTAATATGATTATTCGGCTCTCGTGGTATAAAATACTGTTCGAAACTGGTGCTTAAGAAGATTTTTAGCTCATATAATGTTTTTCGCACGAGCGAAACGAGTAATCACCTTCCGCACCCGTGTCGAAATGCACTATTCTTTCCATGTTACACCGTATTTTTGTAATGTTTTTACATGTGCTAATCAGAAAGAAAATTGAGTATTTCCAGTCGTACATAGTGCACTTTCTAACAACCTAACGGGAGATAAAAATATTCTCACCTCCTTTATCATAGAAATGGATATTTCTTACCACTTTAATAAATATATTCGAAGCGTGAAATTTCTTCTCATATTTTCACATATGAAAAAGGTTCGATTTCGTGCCTGCGTTAAGAAAAAAGCATTTCAAGAGATTTCAACAAATTAAGATATTAAAAATAGAAAACAATAAAAAACAAAAAAAAGGTTTAAAAGTGTTCTTTAGTTTTATTTTCTTTTTTATAATTATATAAACCGAAAAATAACATTATTATTATTATCTGAAAGTTTTTGTAAATACAAAATGTATAATTATTATCTAACAAGTAACATTTCTGTTTGCCATAGATTCTCTGAGTTGTACTAAGCAGGAGAGACGTTAGGTTCTGGATCACTGATTTCAATCACATTTTGAGAAATATTTTTAGATGTAAAAAATGAGTACAGCTACAATATTAGATCCTAACGCATTGTTCAATTGAAATTATTGACATTTCAGCAGTATTTTTATAAATTAATTAAAAATGTTCTATTTTATGTGTTGATTATTGAGTCTGAAAAAGGATACGTATTAATTCTAAAAATGCAATAGCAGGCTCGTGTTCTTTAGTTTTATTTTCTTTTTTATAATTATATATACTTAAGGCGTATCTATAAATAGAATAATTAACACACAAAAGAGTACATTTTACCAATATATTCAATTTTTCCTTAAAATGCAGCTAAAATGGCAACTGTAGTTGATGATAGTGTTTTCATACCCCTCTCAAAATTTAATAAGAAAACATTAAATTAAAATTGAATGCAAATTAAATAAGTGATCATTTTTTAAAACATAATTTTTTTTTTTTTTAATCGAAAAATGTATGGAATTATAAACCATAACTTTATCAGTTTTCACTTTTTAAATATGTTTGAGGTAAACTTTTTCTAAAATAATATCTTTAATTCTTATTTTACAAAATATTTACAGATTGTAAAAACAATTTTTTAATGAAACAGCAATTAATTAAATAATGTTCTACCAGCGTCCACGCAGCATAGCGCAGCACAGTTACATCCACTCTAACGGTGATTCCACAATAAGTCCGCTATACTTTCTCTGCTATTTTTGTCCTCTAGCGCTGATTGGTTAGTTCCCTTGAAGAAACTGTTGTAGCAGTAGAAGCAGTCTTATCGTGAATTCTCCATAAGAGTCATTCTACACGGTACGCCTGACTCCGACACTACACCGTGAAATACTAGAGATATATACCTATATTTGTATATATGTACAGGTATACATCTCCAATATTTCATGGTCTAGTGTCGGTGTCAGGCATACCGTGTAGAACGACTCAAACAAAACTGATTCAGACATTCCTCCATCTTTGGCGCTTAGGGTTATTCTACATCCTTGTAGCTGCGCCTGCCGCTGCATGTGCGCTCCGTGTATAAGGTATACCTATGTATAGCGCGCTCGTATATATAGGTATACCTTATATAGGGAGAGCACACGCAGCCGCAGCCACAGCAGCCGCAAGGATGTAGAATAACCCTTACCACTGTCGTGCACATGGCGACATGGCCATGGCATTAATAGTCTTGAAGCCGGCCGGCGGCGTTAAATAGTTTTCTACCGCTTTTAATTATAATAATATAATTTATATAAGATACACTGTCGAAAATACCCTCGAAATTGTGGTATTCGTATAGAAAACTAGAGTGGGAAAGATATATCTACTATATCGCTGTTTCCTTCCAAACGAGTGTACTATAACCTAGTGCTTCACCTACACTTATATATGTCTATACTTTCTATTTCGAAGATCTTTGAAAGTCATTTTATTATCCTGTAAGTACTTGCATAATGTTATTTGTTCTATTTTTATTTAATATAACTTCAATATAATTCATTTACATATAATAATATGATAAGTAATTATATAAACAATATCAAATGTTTTTATAGTATGTTTATCTTGATGCCTTAGAAATGCTAGAAAAATGTATTATTTATGACTTTCCCGGTTTTTAAAAAACACCTATAAATTCAACTAGTAATAATAAAAATAAACATGTAACAAAAATACCATTACCTTTCGAGGTTATGTCAAATTTTCAATAAAAATTAATTATAATTATTTTCATTTTATAGGTAGAAAGAATTGATTTGATTAATAAGTGAATCTTTGGTGGGAAAAGTTACAGTTAATGTGCTTAAATCTGGTAATGCTGACACACATAGGTACAATGTTTTACTTATTAGCTGCATATAAGACCACAAAAACTGAAAATAGAAAACTACAGGGAGCTATAAGCTGTTTTACAAGTAAGGTGAAGTGATTTAATCTCTCCATCTGGTGCTCGCTATACCTACAATTGCCACGTAAGATGCATAACATCTGTACACTACATGGATGTACACTAAATGTAGCTAATGTGGTATATGCAGGTGGATAGAAAAGAATTCAAAAAGGGATTGAAGGAGAGAAAGGAGTTCAACGAAAGGAAACGTTTAAGGTGATTTTATATACCGATAAAATATTAAAATATTGTATAATTTTTTAACATTGTATTAGATAATATCTTATTTATATAACTTATGTCAATATTTACAATAATTAATTATTAATGCAAGTAGAAAATTTATTTGAATATGAAACCTTAAGTTAATTAGCTTAAATAAATAATATTTTCTGTTTGTAAATTTAAACAAAATGAACATGTATATATTATGTAGTTGTTAAGAAATATTACTATCAAAGCTTTAGTCAAGAAATTATACGCACTAGCTAGATTACCTAGATCTTGTCAGTTTGAATTAAAATATACTTTTCAAATAGTTTAATATTTCCCTTGACATTTCAGCAGTATTTTTATAAATTACTTAAAAATGTGATAATAAACAGCTACATAACCTATTTAAATACCAATCTAATTAAGTATCTGTTTCAGTATTTGAAAGAATTATTGATCCGAGTTAATGTAAACGGATTAATATTTAAACTCATTTGTATGAATTTTTTACTCTCTTGTGTGAATGGATTATTTAAAGTTTGATTATTCAAAATATTACCTCTTGTTCGGGACTGCACCTTTTTGATCTCTGCAAAGATTTGTTTCCCTTTGTCAAATATTTGGAATCTTTTACTTCATTAAAATTTTGTGCATTATTTACATCTAATTTCTCTTTGTCTTCTTCCACCTCAGACTCTGTACTACTATCAACTTCAGCGCGTTTTGGCTGATGCAGATTGGCTCTTTTAGATTTATTTATAGCACTTGTGAAACCGGCTGTATTAGAAATACTAGTTTCAGGAGTAACATTATAATTATCATCATCGTGAGAGTTATCACTGGAGAAATCAGTTGATGCAATCTAAACAAAAGAATAAAATAAATTTACAAAAGTCTTATTTGTACGTTTAAACAAAAGAGTATTGAAGTGCACATGCCATCTTGTCTTGTTCTATATTATTTTCCATTAACATTTTTCCTGCTTTTTGCTGATTGGACTTCTGTGGCAGGATCTTTATTTTTGATATTTTGTCCATTTGTGTTAAATCTATCGGTGAAATCATTGAATCTCTAGCTTCTTCTGTACTTCTTGCGATAAACATATCCTCATCCGAGTCAGACTCTGTACTGCCATCATTTTTAATGTGTTTTGACTGATAAACTGTTTTAGATTTATTTGAAATATTGTGTGATTTTTTTGTAGCATTCGAGGGCTTAGCAGTATTAGAAATACTTGATTCAAAATCAACGTTATCATCACCACCATTGTTAGGCCCATCATTGGAAAGATCGTTTGAAGTATCCTACCAAATAATAAAGTAAGTTTTAGATATTTCTTATTTATATAGTTATTTTACAGAATACTGACATAGACATACCGTTTGGCTATGTTCCATAATTTCATTCAGTAAATTTATATTTACTTTTCTTTTATTGATCTTCCTTTTTGCCTTCTCTTTTTTTCTGTATTTTTTTCTTTATTTTCTTCGTAGCTCTCATCAGCCAGACATTTTCTATGTCTTAACTTTCTCTGCGACCTTGTTATTTCTAAGACACCAGCTTCTGCAAGGTTTTTTTCAGCATCTTGCACCTCAACCCAACCTGAATGGAAGGCGCAATTGGTATAAATTAGTTATTTTAAAATCTAGTCATTTCAAAATCTTTTAACGTGCAATATTTTTTAACTTGAAATTAAAATTGAAATTTTTCAAATGTTTAATATTCTCAAATGTAATATTTTTCAAAGTTATTTTAAAATTTAGTCATTTCAAAGTGCAGTATTTTTTTAACTTGAATATTTTTCAAATGTTTAATATTCTTAAATGTGTAATATTTTTTAAAGTTTAAGTGTACATAGTTAGTGTCTATTTCTATTTATTTAGTTGCCTACTTACTTCCTTTTTTAAGAATGCAAACTACGTATTTTTTTAGATGAGCCGTTTTTAATAGCTTTTCCATTGCCTTTATCGAGGAGGTTATTTCGCAGTTAGGCCATGAAATTATGATTTCTCTCTTCTCAATGATTATTTGATCTATTTCTTGTTGATCCTTATTAGATAGCCATACCTCATATCCAGTGGCTATTTTCTCTTCATTTAAAAATTCGACTAAGATACACCTTTGATTATTCATCTTGCTGTCATTCAACTGTCCAACTTTGTGTTTAAGAAAAAATTTGTTTCTGTCTACAGGAATTAGTTGGTATGGAGAAAGAAAAGAAAGTTGCATTAGAACGTCATACAACTTCAAGAACTACATTGTTTTCTTTCATTTTACTTCACTGCTGTCAAAATATAAGGAGTTATATAACCCAAAAGCACCAGCAACAATTTTTGTACGAAATAAGAGCTGCCATAGCAAAACTCCAGCTTGCCCACGAAGAAGATGCTGTAGGTCAAGGGAAATTTTCCACCGTTACACCTGCTGTCACCAAGAGAGCAAATCAGGAACAATCCTAGCGGAAACTTTGACTGTACGGAATATGATTCATGTTGGAAAGTTGCAAAAATATTGAGTGTTAATATAACATTTTTTAGTATAAAAAATGGTAATGTTTTGTATATTCACTATAGAAATACTGTTACTTCATGAAAATAGTTACCGGGGAGAGTCAATATTTTCTCTACATTCGATACTACTTTTATACGTTTTTTTATATGTAACAACAATACTTTTTTTTGTTTTTTAAGATAAAATCTAACATAAGTTTGAAGATCAATTACGAAAAAAAAATATTTTTACACTTATTTACTAATATGTATATTTCTATTTACAGGTAAAACATTTAATTCAATATAACAAGATGACGAAGGAAGAGCAAATCAGCGAAAAGAGCACAGCTTCGCGTAATCTTAAAACACGCGCTCGCGCTACTATGAATTACGACAATTATGGAGACTTCAAACCTCGCGAAATGCAATTACATCGCGTGTTAGACGCTTATTAAAAGACAGTACGATAGCTCAGCCAACAATTATCAGGTAAAGTATCTCATCTTATTTACTAATATAGTTATGTCAATTTTTGGAAACCTGATCGTTAGAGCTCTTACCTAATCTTTTTTTTCTTTTAGCTTCTATTATTTTTGTTTATATTAATTATATTACTAGCTACATTTTTTATTCTAGTAAGCTTTGTAAAATTATTGTTAATTAATGAATCTCCTTATTAATATGTTTAAATTGTCTTCCTGTTCAGCGCAAGGGACTTCAAGACGCCAATTACATACGCCATTACCTTCTGATCGTAGAAAAGTAAGGGTAACTGTAAATACGGCAGCAAACAACAAAAGCAATCAGAGTCAGAACATCGAAAGCAGACAAAACGAACAAGAAAAACAAACAGTTAATTGTTACTTCTGTTTGTAACAACGCAACCATTTACCAGTTTGAGGAATTCGACACAAAGAGAAAACAGGGCTGGCACATCGTGGATAGTTGCAAAAGTATTGACTAGCTTTGCTTACGGTTATCGTGATTGGTAAATTTCTTTTTATGTAAACTTAATAAGATTATAAAAAATCATAATATTTTGTATTTATCGCTATAGAAATACACCTAATCTTTTTTGTTATCCACGTAAAACACGGAAAATAATATATCAAAACGTTTTGTTAAATTATATTCAATTATAAATTTCCAAAATACCATTGCAATTAGAACGTTCAATTCATATATTGTTTTTTTTTTTTTTTTAAATAATTATTTTCGTCGTAATTAAACGTGCCTATATGTCTAAGAATGTGTGTATGTACATATAAATGCGTTCGAAAACGCATCACAATAAATTCATATTTCAAGTTTTAAATTTTACCTAGATCAGGCAACGCTATTGATAAAATATTTAAAAAATATGCTGCTACAAATATTGCGATATTGTAATGCGTACATACGTACACAGTCAATATTTTTGCGATGTATGCCGATTAGTATGAGATCACCCATTTTACTTAAATATATTACGCATTAATTTAAACATAAATTGACATTAATTTTGCATAAATGTTTACCCTGGATATATAGTTTAGTACAAAAAGGTGCTAAGCTATTCCTCAAAAGAAGCTATTATAATCTTGTATATTTATTAAACTCGTGAAAAAAATATCATAAATATAGCTCGTTTACTAATTCCTTTTGGAAAAGTCTTACACGTGGATGGTATAAGCTATTTGGTAATACATGATTATTTTTTAATTCAAAATAACGAAATAACTTGAAATACAGTTTTAAATGAAAAAACGTCTTATGTTATGAATGAGATTCCCGATGGTTTTTTTATTGTTTACACTATAAATGAGTTAATTATATACACTATAGATTTGATAACTGTGTGCTTTGCTTATTTTTTACGTTAACTTTATGCTCATAAAATAACAAAAAATTAAATAGCTTTGTACTAAGACGATGAATTACAATATATAGATTACTTTAAATCGTAATAATTTATTTGACGTATATTAACAAGCTTCGATTACGATTGCGTTAAAGCGAGACAGTATTTATAAATAAATCTCATGCAAACAGTTATTAGAGAAAGTAAATATTTTTCCTGTGTTCAACATTACTCTTATTCTTTTTTTTTTTACAACAAAAATCCTTTTTTTGTTTTTTAAGATAAAATGTAATTTTCCCGTTATTATTATCTCATGTTACCATGATTAGCAATTTTTTATTACGAAAAAAATCATTTATACAATTATTTACTAATATGTACATTTCCATTTAGTGGATGACGAAGGAAGAGCAAGGCCACAGCTACGCGTAATTTTAAAACACGCGCTTGCACCACTATGAATCACAATAATTATGGAGGCTTTAAATCTCGTGAAAAGCAGTTACGCCGTACATTAAATGATTATTGAAGACCGCACGGCATCTCAGACAACAATTATCAGGTAAAGTATATTATCTTATGTACTAATTCGTTTATTGTTAATTAAATTTTTATTTGAGTAAAATAAATTTTTCTCTGTCTTGCCTTTTCTTTCTCGCTCTTAATCTATTGTACATAAATACATAAAAATAATAAGTACTATTTTACAGATCCATCATATCTTCAAATTGAAGAAAATTACTATTTATAAAGCTTTTGGAGACTTAAAGAGGCTTACATTTTCTAAATCAATTATTAAGTATTCCAAATGTCGAAAGATAGAAAGAAGAGAGGTCCGTACAAGAAATATTTAAAGAATGATAACATAGATCTACCTACATCTACATTATATTATCGAAAACAAAATAGTTCTAATACTGATTCATGTATGGACGTAAGTACTACTAAACTAATTTTATTCGTTTTTACAATAAATACAATAAATAATAATTTTATAGATTTCGTCTGACGATGATAGTAATGTTAGTATTAATGGAGATACTATAATTCACATGGAAAAAAATGTGATGAACAATTTGATAATATATCAAAGACATTAGATGAAAATACTACCAGCGATGATGATACTAGTTTTGCATGTGAAAGTACTGGAGATAGTAACTCGGACCAAAAATCAGAATGTGATGACTTTTTTATGATGGTTTTAATGAATTAATCATTGCTGATGAATTTAATGACATTAATATTCAGGTGAGATTTAACGTAATTTTTTATATATTATTTAATATCATTCCAATATAACCTTTTCTAATGTCTAAAACTTATTTTCGTTAATCGTTTTATTATAACGAACCAATTTCTGCTTAAACATACATCAGTACATGTGAAAAGCATCCACCTAGTTCTGTGTATCTTGCCCTGTATCGTGTTTCTCCCTTGGGCCTACATTTGAGTAAACTAATACATAAAAAGTTGATCCTTTTAATTGATAAATGCTTATTATTAGTTATAAGTTTTTAATTTGACTTCCTCGAAGATTATATAGTTAATGTTACTGTATTTTCTATTTTCAAACACCCTCTTTTTTAATTAATTATACAAAAAAATATATCAGTGCCCAAAACACACCTTAGTTTATAGTAGATTTAGAGTAGCGATTACTAGATATTTTTCTCGGTGTAACAATAATCTATAATTTATTATCTGTTTATAAATTAATTATTATTTTAAATTATACGCAGAAAAATTATATCAATAGAATATAATCAAAAAGGATTATATTTAACTTTTTTCATCTAAAGTGATCAGATTCTGATCAGGAATTGTCATCCGTACCTAGGATTTTAGGTGATCATAATTTTTACTACAAACTGACCAGAAAATCAACCATATTCTGGTCCATTTATTTGATGAATTTTCTACCACGCATGTTAAATCTTTTGTTCAAAAAAATAATAAAAAAATAAAATATTGAAACGTTTTTCGATAAAGTGATGAAAGTTTTCAAACTCAAATTAAATAATAAAATATTATTGCGAAAGTTAATATTATGTAAATTAAAATATCAAAAGTTGACTCTTTTTAATTGATAAATGCTTATTATTCTAAGGTTGAACTTGCTAGTATTAATAAATATTAGTGGCGTCACAAATAATAAGTTATGACAATAAAATAGTATATTACGTACCTAGACCGGGAAATAGAATATTACATGCGCGTGTAGATTGCCGTCCGAGGCGAAGCCGAGGCGAAACACGCGAATATGATATTCTATTTTTCGGCCGAGGTGCGTATACTATTTTTCTTCATACCCTGGCTCGAAAGTTCGCCAAAACATACACGTTTTGCGGCCGGGAAATTACAGGTTATAGTCACGTCATATACTGAAAACAAGTGACTGTAATATGCAATTTCTCGGCCGCAAACGTGCATGTTTTGGCGAACTTTCAGTCGGAGTATGATGAAAATTACTTTATTATAAAAAAATAATGCAGAACCAGCGTCAGCGAGCGAGGTCTTGAAGCTTGTTCATAATTAATATTAATTATTTTATCATTGAAAAAACACAAAAGTTGATTTCCAAAAAATCAAAAATTGATAAGAAAGCATCATCTAACACATGAATTTTATCCCGTCTCTGTTGAAAATAAAAGAAAATAAAATAAAAAAAGGGAACGATCCTTTAATGATCAAAATCAATTCAGTGGAAGTTAAAATATCGTTAATACACACATGCACGCACACGCGCGCATGCAAATTTTTTAAAACATTCTATTATTGATACCTTAAAACACACTTCAATCGTCTTTTTAACAAAACTTAATTAAATTTTTACTATCACAAAGCTTCCTCTAGGAGGAAGTAAAATTCAATTATTTTTTATCTTAACAATATTAACAATATTTTTATCACAATTTAAGTTTACGTAAAATTTATATGTGTATATAATAAATGAATCTTATCTAAAATAAAGATTCGCTTTCGAGCTTGCTAAAAGTTAGGGGAATGATTATGTATGTAAATAAATAAATATAAAAAACTGATGATCGGATATTGTGTGACATTTAAAGATTCATCGTGATTGGTATGCAAGGAATAGGCGCAAATATTAGCTACTTCCACTACATTTGAATTTATAAATTGAATTATTTATTTTTAAGAATTTAAAATTTATAACTAAATATTTAAATAAAAATAGAATAAAAAATCTTTTCATGCTTTGAAAAATTATTTGATTATTATAGTGTCATTTAAACTAAATAAAATGATATCATAATGAAAACTTACGTCCGTAAGCTCAAAAACAAAATAGCATACGCGATGCACGTTTGAGTTTAACTAGTACGGTTAAATTCTTGATTATGCAATTCATGACTGGTTAGCTTTTCATAAAAAAAAAATTTGTTTCAGGATGTCAATACAGGTATCACGAATGATGAAGTATCCAAAGCTGAAAAAAAATTAATAGTATTAGCATTATCACTGAGACATAATTTTTCAAATATTGCTGTAGACGACATCTTACGTACGTTAAATTATAATCTTGAATATGATCAATATGGATCCAAGTATATGTTTTTTAAAGAAATCGACGATTTAGCTTATGTAGAGCATTACTATTGTCAGGATTGTTCAAATAATTTAATTTTTCAAGAAAACTCTAATAGAACAGAATGTCAGATTTGTATGAAGATTTACAATAAAAGAAAATTAAAAGAAGAAGGAATTTTCTTTTATTACTTACCGTTAAAAGCACAATTCATGAAAATGGTCAATTCTTCACTATTTTCATATTTCAGAAAGCAATGTGATGAAAGTGACGTAGTTAATGGAACCGTGTATAAGGATTTGATTCGAAAAAATATTATCGGTGTTAATGATATAACAATCATGTGGAACACAGATGGTGTTCAACTATTTAAATCATCGGAAAAAGGAATTACACCTGTAATGGTATTTATTAACGAATTGCCCTATAGGCTACGTAAAGATAATCCTTTACTGGTCGGCTTATTTTATGGAGGTAAGCCTCCCATGAACGTATACCTCAAACCGTTCGTTGAGGAGCTGAGAGAATTATCTCTTGTTGGTTTTCAATCGACTACTTATTTTAGCCATGAACCAATCACTATAAAAGTTCACACAATTGTCTCTTCAGTCGACTCTGTCGCAAGACCACAAGTACAAAATCTTAAACAATTTAACGGAGAATTTGGTTGTTCTTATTGTTATCATAAGGGTGAACGAGTACCGATGGGTAACGGATATGCTAGAGTATATAGAGGTGACACTGGCAGACTCAGATCGCAAGATGAATTTAAACAACATGCCGTACTTGCTCTGAATAATAATAGTAGTGTGAAAGGTGTGAAGGGACCATCTATTGTATTGAGAATACCGAATTTTGACATTATACACAGCTTTCCTCCAGAATATATGCATAATTGTTTATTAGGTATCACATTTTTGTTTGTAACGGAATGGCTCAATCCCAACAATCACAAAAAGGAATGGTACCTGGGTTCTAAAGAAAAGGAATTGAATGATAGACTATTATCTATAACACCTCCAACTGAAATAACCAGAGCGCCTAGAGCAATACATAAAAAATATAAAGCTAGCGAATGGAAGAATTTTCTACTTTATTATTCTCTTCCGTGTTTACGTGATCTTATGGTTAAAAGGTATTACAATCATTGGTTCCTCTTCGTGTATAGTCTGCATATTTTTCTTAAAAAAAAGATCGAGGACGAAGACTTTTTACTAGCTGAATCAGCTTTAAATAAATTTGTAGATGGCATTGAAAATTTATATGGAGTTGAATTTATGAAATACAATGTTCATATATTTAAACACCTACCACCATACATTAAAATGTATGGTGCACTGTGGGCATGGTCAACTTTTCCCTCGGAACACTTTAATGGCGTTATAAAACATTTGTATCGTGGCACACAGGCCATATCTTTACAAATTTGTAAGTCATATTCAAGGTTAAGATATTTAAAAAATAACTCTGACATTTTTTTGCACCCTCATGCCACTGAGGAAGGTAGAAATCTTTTTACTCGTTTGATGAATGAATGTAAAATAAAAAAATGTATACAATATGGTGAACATTTGAGAATTTTTGGTAAACCAAGATACACAAAACTACCTTTAAATAGTAAAGTCATAATTGAACAGCATTTGAATTACCAGATAGAAGAACAAGCGGTTGCGTACGACAGATATATTTATAAACACGTCTTGTATCACAGCAATCATTACGACCGTTTAAAGAGAAGGAACAATTCTATTATTATAAGTAATGACAATAAAATCTTAGTCATTACAGATCTGATGGCAATACATCGCATAGGGATTCAAGATGAAGTTTATATTGTTATTGGAAAACAGTTAGATGTGATTCGAGAACAGATATGTTATTATGAAGGCCTATCATCAAAAATGTTTTCTTTCATAGCCAAGAAAACCAACAGTACAATATGTTTAAAAATTCAAGAGATCAAAAGTAAATGCGTAATTATTCCGCACATGTCAGATAAAGTATATGTCATACCCTTGGTTAATGGTATTGAAACTGATTAATATTTGGAATAAGTATCATTGGTGAATAAATACACAATCCTAAAAAAATTTGAATTGATTTTTTACAGATAAGCAATAGTTTAGCTATTATTAAGGTAGTTTCTTAACGCGAGATAGTTTAGTAACGAGTTATATAGTTTAGTACACTCAATGAGAGCATATCCTCCACTATGTCAACTGCTATTTGTGCATATAATCATAAATTTATATCTTCTTGAAAAGTTTGGCTTGATATATATTTATCAACCTCAAAAGAGGCAAATTACGTTTTACTTAAACTACTATTTTCTTTTTAAAGTCTCAATTTTTTGATAAAGTAATACTATTATTGCTTGCCTCCAGTTATTACGGTGGTAATTTAATTTCATTTAAAAAATCTTTTTCAATTTTTTTTTCTTGAAAATTAGGTTAGCAACTTCTTTGTTTTATAAAGACAGTAATAGATTCTTTTGAGTCTTAATCTCATTTTTGCAAATACTGAGGAACTATAAACTTAAAAAATGCGGTATAGTACATTTCGATGATAGTGCGGAAGAGATGATTCTTGGACTCGTGTACTGAACGATATTTTTCTAAACGACGAGTGAAAAGTCCGATTTTGTGGACGGAGTTAAAAAAATACTTTGCTTTAGTTAAGCAGTAGTTTTAGTAATGTTAAAAAGCGCGAAAAAATTAAATGTTTTTTTTTAGTTAAACAATAGATTAGCCGTTCTTAAATAATGTAGAAACTATTAGAATTCTTTTTCTTCAGTTAAACCGTAGGCGACAGCAGTTTCGCCATCATGCAAAACGCGTTGATTACTTGGTATAGTTTTCCAGTAGTTTTGCTGTTGTTAAGCAGTAGTTATACTATTGTTAAAAAGCATGAAAAAATGTTACATGATTTTCTACAGTTAAGCAATAGTTTAATCGTTGTTAAATCGTGTGCAAATCATTGGAATAGTTTTTCTACAGTTAAACTGTAGACGGCAGTAGTTTTGCAATGGTCCAAAGCCATTTATAACTTTGATACAGTTTTCCAGTAGTTCCAAAAATACTACTAGCAGGGAATAGTTCTGCCAGTAGTTCTACCAGTAGTAACGCCAGTAGTTTTTCCAGTAGTTCTACCAGTAGTTAATTTTCGCGAGCTGCACAGCAACGTTTTTTGTTAGACCCAACGTTGTAAGCTTGATAGTAGTTAAGATTCTAACGACAGCTGCATATTACTTGAGTAATGAATAATTGGCTATTGAGAAACGTTGGACTCAACTTTTTAATCATACATATTTATCTTGCAGTGAATTCATAGAATCTATAAAATTTATTCTACAAAATAATTTTTTCCAGTTTAATGATCAATTTTATAGACAAAAATTTGGTTCTGCTATGGGAAATCCTATCAGCCCAATTTTAGCGGATATTGTAATGCAAGATTTAGAAACGTACGCCCTAAGTAAACTTTGTTTTGATAGTACCTTTTATTTTAGATATGTTGATGATATATTATTATGTGTACCAAAGAATTTAATAAATTATACACGAGAAGTTTTCAATAGTTATGATGAAAATTTACAGTTCACAACCGAAAAGTCGATTTATAATAAAATTAGTTTTCTTGATATAGAAATTATTGTTAATAACAAGAACATAATAACAAACTGGTACAGAAAACCAACATTTTCCGGTAGGTTATTGAATTACAACTCACAACACCCACAAAAAACAAAATTGCGATTATTTACTCACTAGTTGACAGAGCAATTAAACTTTCACATACTTCGTTTCATAATGTAAACTTAAATTTGATAAAACAGTTCCTAATCAAAAATGATTATCCAATATATTTGATAAACAAATACATAAAATTAAGACTTAGAAGCATGAATTACACTAATGAAAAAAGAATACAGCGTGAGAAAAAATTACACATAGTGATCCCTTACATAAATGAATTAAATCCGATTATCTCAAAATTTTTTAAAAAATATAATACTGAAGTGTTAAATAATACTGTAAATAAATGGAACTGTTTTATAAAATTGGGTAAAGACGTGAGTTCTAAAGATGAGAAAACCAATGTCGTTTATCGGATAGAATGTAATGAGTGTGCGGCTACATACGTAGGTCAAACAGAAAGACGATTATGTATTAGAGTTAAGGAACATAAGAAAAAAAAATGCGAAAACAAAGATCGAGGTTCGGCAATTTACACTCATATGGAAGAAACTGAGCATAATTTTAATTTCAATAATGTAAAAGTATTACATACGGAACAGTTATTAGGGAAGCGCAAATTAGCCGAAATGTTGTTTATACATGCACAACCACAATATATTAATAATCAACAAGATACAAAGACACTTAGATTTGAATATAAGACATTTATAAATAAAAATCACTTCTTACAATAGAAATTCTCATGAAAGCACGATCAATATCATTGTACAGTATTAGGAAAGTATGAAAGTAAAGATATGACCACGCCCATTTGCCACTTTTGAATAACGAGTAGTATTAGCCCACCCCCCACCTGGGCTCTTTTACATATATTCGCCTAATACTTGCGAGACCGCGTAACACTTAGAACCACCCCGCGCGTTTGATCAAATGGTATTTACATATAGGTGTAACGCACACATGCATTCTATGTAATATATAAAGCCCGAATGTTCATTATTGTAACAATTGACTGGTGATACTGAAGCGATCACCTACGTAACTTTAAGAGACTGCCTAGACTTTGTAAGTAAATCTTGTTCGTTAATCTTAGATGCGATTACTATTGTTTAGTTTATAACTTTCATTAATGTGTATTTTTTTTATTATTTAAATTTGTACTAGTGTCTTGAGAAGGAGTTTAAATAAAAACTCGAAACGTCGACGATTAATATATCATCGTGGGTTGTCATTTCGTCATCCTTGACTTACCCTTCCTTTGGACAGCAGGACCGTCAAAGCCAATTATTCATTACTCAAGTATTGGATATGCTTTGCTAGAGTAGACGTCCCTTATATACCCTGGAAATATATTTTCTTTTATGAAATGACTTACGCCATCTATCGGCGGGTTGGATATCGAATACTTTACAATCTTAATGTCTTTGTATATAATTAACAATCGTTTCTAAGACGTTCTTACAACGTAACCTTGCAACCAAGTCGAACATTTCAACGTTTCTGAAACGTCGTAGAAACGTTACCGGCTCAATAGGGGGACGTTTCTACATTTCCAGTGAAACATTTCTTGCTATCTGGGTAATATAAACGATATTATACTTGACAAGATAATTGTGCTATATCACGGAGCGCGGAAGCGCTACAAAGGCAAGTATAGAATTATATTTACGAGAAAATCATCCGATACAACCCGATATTTCCATCAAATTTGAATTCAAACGTTCGACGGAGGCATTTATAATACCAATTATTATTACAATGCAATAATCGTGAATCTTGTTACTGAACTTGTAAATGAAAATTTTTCTATAATTATGTTTTCTATAAGGTTGCCATTATAATACATTATGACACTTGTGTGGAAGGTGATTATTTATTCGCTTCGATCGTGCGAAAAACGTCTCCTGCGGTAAAAATCACCTTACACACGAGTTTCATACAGTATTTTACACCATAAAAGCTTAAAAATCATGTTAAAGTTAAGATTTTTAGGTTAGAGCGGTATAAAAATAATTAATATTATTATCAATCATATAGTAAAGAATCTCGCGATTAAAAATGACTAGCAGTCTATCCAATGCATAAATCAATTTTAATGGTATTGCTAAAATAATTATTTATTGGCATATATTTGAATTTTTTAGAATTAATTAAATGTATAATAAAATAAGATACTTTAAAAAATTCGTGTAATTCTAATGTTAACGATTTATAATGAAATAGGCGCTTATACAAGGAAAAATTAAAATCTCATAAAAGCTGTAATAAAATCATCCTTCACACTCCGAGCAGACGCTCTCCTGTTCTCAATCCGTCTCTTTAGGTCTTTAACGGCACTCTCCATTTTTTAATTCCCTCCCTCGGACAAATACGCCCAGCTCCTCCTACCTTTCGAAATCCCACTCGACAAGGCGCGCATGGCTCTCATCTCTTCCTTGTAGCTGTGCAGTGCGCTGAGGCCTTCGTTCTCACTTACTTATGTACTACTTGCCCGAGTGCCACTTTTCCACCTCCGCGTCGGTTTCTTATGCGCGCAACCAACTCTTTGTGAGGAAAGGAGAAACTTCAAACTTTTCTCTCTCCCTCCCTATCTCTTTATCCGCTTTTACCTTTCGCCCGTTTGAATCCTTTTCGTATAAGTCGACGAGATGTTAATTTGCAATCCGGAGGCGGCTGATATTTTTGTTCGCGGAATAAATTGACAGATTATTTTTTGCAGTCTTACAATTGTCAAATTGGGGGTATGTTTGAGAACGTCTGGGAAACATCAACATAAACCTGATTAAATCCGATACAAACTCGTTAACTTTTTAAGTTAAAAAATTATATCATTATAAAGTCTTTCTGAAAAATATCTTTGTGAAATTACGCGTACTAAATTGAGAAAACAATGTTAATCAATTATTGGACTTCAGTCAGAATGAGTATAATTCACAGTTATACGATTACCTGGATTCTTCCCTTTTTTGTTCGATAAATTTCAGAATCTTTTGCAGGGACAAATTCGATTCACACAGTTACACGTTTCTTATTAAATTTACAATTTGGTCATATTCACAAATCTTGCTATACAAGGTGTCTCATTTTAATCGCCCCAGGCAAATATCTTGAAAAATAAGGGAGATGGAAAAAAAATTTAAATACAAAAGTTGTAGGGTTCAAAGGGGGTCAGCTAATGGTAACAACGACCTTGACCTTGAACTCTATTTTCAAGGTTATTTCAAGGTCAAAGTGATTTTTTTTAATGGGAACCCCTACTTTTGACCCCGGAAATGAAAAGAGCGGAAAATTTTACGTTCAGAAAGGTCTGATATGTTGGGGTTTCAAAGACATTTTAAGGTCAACTAACCAATTTAATGAGGTCGATCTGGGAATACCTCTAGGAAGTACAAAATTGACCTTGACGTTCAAGGTCATTTTAAGCTAAGTCGATTTTATAAAATGGAACCCCTTATTTTTTACCCCGGAAATGAAAAGAGCGGTAGATTTTACATCCGAATATGACCTTGACCTCGACCTTGACCTCAACCGTGACCTTGAAGGTTATTTTAAGGTTAAGTCGATTTTTAAAAAAAAAACCTTAATTGACCCCAAAGGACCAATTTTGATACCATATGACGATACATATCTGAACGTAAAATTTTCTTCTCTTTCCATTTCCGAGGTAAAAAATAAGGGGATTTTAAAAAAAATCGGCTTGAGCTTAAAATAACCTTCCAGATCACGGCTAAAGTCGAGGTCAAGGTCATATTCGGACGGAAAATCTTCCGCTCTTTCCATTTCCGGGGTCAAAAATAAGGGGTTCCATTTTATAAAATTGACTTAGCTTAAAATGACCTTGAACGTCAAGGTCAATTTTGTACTTCCTAGAGGTATTCCCAGATCGACCTCATTAAATTGGTTGGTTGACCTTAAAATGTCTTTGCTGGGACCAATAAAAGCACAACTCGATCGCTCTTTTATTAGATTTATTAGATCGCTCATTTAGATGCGATAATAAATAAAATAAAATTATATAAGCATGAATTCTTTTTGAGAAAGCAATCTGCTAATGCAGTTAGCAGCAGGTTTTGTTTTTGCTATTCGTGAGGTGTACTATTTATAAGAATGCAAAAAAAGCGCATTTTTTCGTCCGAGGTTTTGAACTGTGCTTGTCTTCATGGGGGATGTCGATATTTGAGTTAGCAATATTCTATGGGAAATACATTCAACATATTGGATGAAAAAGATATCATATTTATCTTCGAAACGCTCTTGCAACTCCTTGACAATTATGACATTTATATGTCAGACGAAAAAGTTGTGTATAAATGTTCAAAAAAAGAAATTCGCTTTTCAAAAGTATGTCACTTATTCAAATCGAGCATCATCATTTTTTAAATTCTTGTAAATTCAGACAAGCGAATTCTTTTTACCTATCAACGTATTACGTAAATTTTGGGGTTCGATTGACATGTCTTTGGAAGACAATAATACTTTTTTTATTTTGGAAAAACATAAATAAAAGTTTGTTTTTTCCAGTGCCATTTTATTTTTTTGACTCGGACTAACTGAATCATTCAAGTTTTAAACAGAAGTCTTTTTTAACATTTCAAAAACATTTTATAAGTGTAGAAAATTCATATTCTCTATTAAAAAAGGAGAAAAATGCATCTCGATACATTTAAATTCATTAGTTCAGACTTGTATAAAAACCGTTGACTTATCATCACCACGAATAAAACAGTAAAAGTTCGAAAAAAATGTCAGATAAGAAGTTGTACAGAAAACAAAAGATTAATATGGTGATAATTAACGGTGACGGCCGTGGCTTGTTGGCAGTGTTTCTGACTCGCGAGTCGGCGGCTCTCAATCCTAGGTCCGTCACTTTTCACTATCAAAAGTTGCGGCAGCTCACTCGTAACAATGGTTTTCTAGTAAATTAATAATCGTTATGAAATTACTTTAAACGTCACCGTACTAATACTTTTTATTTATGTAAGTGTTTATTGGATTAATACTTTTCGAATAATTCATGTAATCATTGCATTAGAAGTTATTTTCAACAGACGTCATAAAAACCTAATTCCACGTTTTAAGATAGCTTTCTCACCACTAATTCAATGATGATATTTATTCTATTTTAAAGTTTCCAATAAATATTGAATATTTATTTGGAGCTTCACACTAAGAAAAATAAAGAACATGAAGTAATTAAATATCACAACACTTTCATTGTTGCCATGTTTATTTCATAGTAGCTTTCAATACAGATAATAGATTCTTTCTAACAAAAGTTATACGAAATAAAGTTTAATTTATAAAATATAATTTTTAAAAAATCGATGCTTGAATAAGTAAAATAAACTGAGTTTGGTAGTCTACTGTTTATAGTAAAGTGTGTATGAAAGGAAAAATCAATAATGTATTTATTCATGACTTTCGAGCACTTTAAATGCACCGTCCTTTTCGAACCACTTTATTTAAAAAATGTACATAATAAATAAAATACCAAATGCACAGTACCCTGCAATTTTATACAAACTCAGTGCGAAAAATATTAAAAACTACTAGTCAAAAGAATCAGTTTCAATCTGTGTTTCTGCCATGATAAATGATACAACGCTTTGGGCAGGGTTTCTACATTTTCTTCTCCATTTAAAATAGATATAATAATTGTGTTTTATAATTATTACAAATACATTTCATTACTAACACGTAACAGTTGAAAGTATTTACTAAAAAAATGGAATTCACATATAGTTTCGAGTCAAACTTATTTTCATTTCAGCTTTAAGGTGAGGTGATACCTATACTATTACTCAATTCTGGGTTTCCGTTTTTCTCCTTCAATTTTAAACTTTTTGAGAAAAACTCTTTGACACGTTTTAAGTTTCATAAAGAACTACAACGTATCAAAGAGTTTTTTCTTTAAAATTAAACATTGAATGAGAAAAACGGGAACCCAATTTTGAGTAATAGCGTGGGTAGTGCATCATCTCTTACATACAATCTATACTACTGTGACGCATGCCCATAATATAGTAAGAATTTATTTCTTCATTATCTGAGAAATTGACTCAGCGACATTTCTATACATATTCATGACTTAATTCGAAAGAAACAAAATTGCTGACGTATGAAAACAACAATATAATCGACTTTATGATAAGCAGGCATAATGGCGATGAATTCCCAAGTAGGGAAATACGCAAGTAGTTCAAGTAGCGTTAAGTGCTGCTTCGCAATGCACTTTTCTAATTAATCTCTCATTCAGTTTAATCTCGTATCATACTTTACTATAGCGATTATTTAGACACAATACGACGGCCGAGTAAAGATATATATTAACTAGCATTCTCTCTTTTGCAGCACGCATGGCGTATGGTTCACGCATCGGAGGAACGGCCTCGCGAGACCTGGCCGCCTGCTGTCTCCTATTGGCTCTGCTCTACTCCACGATCGGTAAGCCCGTTAAAAAAAAAAAACAAACAAAAAAAAATAACAACTCGGCGGCGCTTTTATGCCGTTCTTATGAGCGCGCCTATTTTCGGGTTCGATGAATAGACTGCCTCGGATCATAACGCTTTGCTCGCTTTTAACTTCGCTGGGACAATTGTTCTCCTTTACGTACGTATGAGCTATTGCTGCCTTTATGATTGAGAAAGTGGAACGAGTAATGTTAAATTGAGAAGTGCTAGAATTTGATTAAAATTAGAATAGAGGCTGAGGGAACGTTTCCGGTCGTCGATTATTCGTGAAGAACATGATTACAAATTCATTCAATTTAATACTTTGATTCGTAACCGACAGTTTGGCAGGTAGCGCAGTCGCCACCTCGGTCGATCACTGAGATTAAGCAGCTTTGGGCGCGGTCACTACTTGGATGGGTGACAGCGTTTTTTCTGCGACTTCCTCGTGTGATCGGTTAGGTGTTGAATTGCCTTCTGACAAATTGAGCGAGAAGTGTGAATAAATACAGTTTCGATGTCTATGTCTATGGAATATAACCTAGATATCCAAAGTGAATTATACCAATACACCGACCATCCCAGGGGCGGGTTTTCCTAATTAGGATTTATCCCACGTGGTTTGCCTATATAAGGTTTTCCCCGTCCCGCACAGGCATAACCTTGGGCGAATGCGGGATGGATGAGGTAGTAAAAGAGAGGTTATAGGAAGGTCAATACTCCACAGAAAAAATGTATAGGTTATGTGTAAAAATAGGTAATGGAAAAATAAAGGTGTGGAAGGATGCGCGCTATATACTAGGCTAGTAGACTGCGTGGAAACCACCAATTTTTTTTAATACTTTGATTCGTCTGTCGATTTCTATGATAGGGTAGTGGCACTCGTGGTCGGCCATACCTTGGTTGTCAGACATTTTCATTGTAACAGTTACACAAAAATAAAATTTGTTAAACTAATAAATCGTAAAGTAAAGTAGAGGTTATTTACTTCATTAGAGATCGCTGCCTTAAAATTCAAAATCGATTATTTATTTTAATTGAGAATCGCGAATCTGGTGCTTTTACCCTATAGTTCTGTCGTCGATATATATATTTTTCTATCGTTCCTTTTACGCGTACTTTAAAAAATATAGATTTATTTAATCATATATAATAATGGCTCCATTTATTATATCATCTTTCAATCGACTGAAATAATTTTCATGGCAATTATGATTAGCCTAACAATTTTTTACCAATTAACCGTTGCGAATCTATAAGAACCTGAACCGCTCGAAAGAGAAAATTTCAAAGAAAAATTTTCGTCACCGCATCGGTGTAGATAACGAAAAGTATTAAAACCGACCTCACCCACAATCCAAACTCCACCACCGGCCCCTGAAATAGAGCGGCCGTCTCATAAACTTTCAAACGCCGCGCGCGTGAAAAACATCCTTGGCCGCAAACAAAGCCGCGTTCCGTACGCGGGGCAATCGCGTCGCATATTAAAAGCGCGCCCGCATAAAACGTCTGGGCGCGTTAAAATCCGCGTGATTAAAAGGAGCCTCGCTTTATGCTCGTGAATACTCGCGACAATCCTATACGCGCATAGTCCTTATAGGTGCGTGGAAAAAGCCGCGGCGGCAGAGGAGGGGGGCGTAGAGCCGCATATTGCGAACTCGCGGGCAAATATATCGGGGATATAGCGTAAATATTTGATGGGGCGACAGAGGCTGGTTTTGGTATATAAATATCATGCGCGCTTTCGAGACGAAAGTCGCGGTGTGTTAGGATAATATATTAATACGTATGTATAAATCGTCAGTGTCTAACGTAAGAATTATCTAGGTTTTGAGTGAACTAGTGCATTGTATACTAAACTCTCCCTCCCTCACTTCCCCCGCCCTCTCTCGCCTTGTACCGCCCCCCTCTTTTCCTCTCTTCATCTCTCTCAATATCCGTCAAACTCTATACCAAAAACTTTAATGAGAGCTTTAATATTTCTTTAATACAATCAACACGTTTTTTTGAAAAAAAATAATATTTTATGTATGTTTTAACAGCACAATTTTTGTCTAGTCCTTTTATTTCTTCGAATCTCATCTATTCAATAAGAACTCTCTGCAAATGGTAATAATTTTTTTCATGACAGTACAACCAAAAACTTTAATGAGAGTTTTAATATTTCTTTAATACAATCAACACGTTTTTTTGAAAAAAAATAATATTTTATGTATGTTTTAACAGCACAATTTTTGTCTAGTCCTTTTATTTCTTCGAATCTCATCTATTCAATAAGAACTCTCTACAAATGGTAATAATTTTTTTCGTGACAGTACAACCAAAAACTTTAAGGTGATGTGATACCCACGCTATTACTCAATTCTCGGTTCCCGTTTTTCTCCTTCAATTTTAAACTTTTTGAAAAAAACTCTTTGACACGTTTTAAGTTTAATAAAGAACTACAACGTATCAAAGAGTTTTTTTCTTAAAATTAAAAATTGAATGAGAAAAACGGGAACCAAATTTTGGGTAATAGTGTCAGTATCGCATCACCTTAATGAGAGCTTTAATATTTCTTTAATACAATCAACACGTTTTTTTGAAAAAAAATAATATTTTATGTACGTTTTAACAGCACAATTTTTGTCTAGTCCTTTTATTTCTTCGAATCTCATCTATTCAATAAGAACTCTCTACAAATGGTAATAATTTTTTTCATGACAGTACAACCAAAAACTTTAATGAGAGCTTTAATATTTCTTTAATACAATCAACACGTTTTTTTGAAAATGACCATGTCTACACCTTAAACTGCAAACCGTCGGGCCCGCCAAGTATGTATGGGAGATTGGAGGACCACCCCTGCTAGAGCAGCTCTATAGACTTCCATTGTCCTCCCAAGATGCGTAATATTATAGAAATTTCAAAATTGAGAAAGAATAATGAAAAATGGTGATGTGGTCGTAACTATGTAATTTTTTTATATATGCTTTGACTTTTCGTAAATATCTGAAAAAATTCTTATGAATTTTATATAATAAAAGTTATATAATTAAAATAATTTATGCCCACACGGACGTAAAGTGCGTAGGTTCTATAAAGTTTTGCAGGAGTATGTAAGCTATTGTGCCTGTTAGGCGTTAAGTAATACTTTATGTCCGCTGGCTGAATATTTTTGAAGTTACAACGTGGGCGTAAAAAGTAATTTTACATGCATGTACTAAAAGTTCTATTATGTCAGTCAAGTTAGCTTATGGGTACTTGACTACAATAAATTGATTTCAGTACTTTCTTGTGTTTAATTTGTATAGAAGAATGAACAAATTTGAATACATTTCTGACAACAGTCATACAGTTGTTTCGGAGAGTTGTTTGCATTACTTGACTATCGGTAATTGATTTCACAACTTTCGTTTGATTTGCAATAAACAATTTGAATGTACTTACATAATATTATATAATTGAAATAATTTTTGCCCACACGGGCGTAAAGTGCGTAGGTTCTATAAAGTTTTGTAGGAGTACGGGAGCTAATCGCCTCTTGGGCGTTAAGTAGTACTTCATGCCCACTGGCTGAATATTTTTGAGTAGGTACGAAAAATTGTATTATGTCAGTCAAGTTAACTTATGGGTACTTGACTACAATAAATTGATTTCAGTACTTTCTTGTGTTTAATTTGTATAAAAATATGAACAAATTTGAATACATTCTAAGAACAGTCATACAGTAGTTTCCGAGATTTGTTTGGATTACTTGACTATCTATAATTGATTTCACAACTTTCATTTGTTTGATTTGTAGTAAACAATTTGAATGTACTTACTTACATATAATTTGTTTAGCTTACAATGACTCAAAGAAGTAAAAGACTTTTTCACTGGTATTTATTTGATTTCTTTTACAAAATCATAAATATTATTATTTTATAGATTATACAGAAATAACGTCTATACTTGCCTTATTTTATACTTTCGCATAAAGTTTTATATATTAACAATATTATTAATTGTACTGTCATGAAAAAAATTATTACCATTTGTAGAGAGTTCTTATTGAATAGATGAGATTCGAAAAAATAAAAGGACTAGACAAAAATTGTGCTGTTAAAACGTACATAAAATATTATTTTTTTTTTCAAAAAAACGTGTTGATTGTATTAAAGAAATATTAAAGCTCTCATTAAAGTTTTTGGTTGTACTGTCATGAAAAAAATTATTACCATTTGTAGAGAGTTCTTATTCAATAGATGAGATTCGAAGAAATAAAAGGACTAGACAAAAATTGTGCTGTTAAAACGTACATAAAATATTATTTTTTTTCAAAAAAACGTGTTGATTGTATTAAAGAAATATTAAAGCTCTCATTAAAGTTTTTGGTATAGAGTTTGACGGATATTGAGAGAAATGGAGAGAGGAAGAGAGAGGGGGGGGGGGGCACAAGGCGAGAGAGGGCGGGGGAAGTAAGGGAGGGAGAGTAGATTATAAAGAAAAAACGTCAATACTTACCTTATTTTATACTTTCGCAGAAAATTTTAAATAAACAATATATTATTAATTGTACAGTCATGAAAAAAATTATTACCATTTGTAGAGATTAACAATATTATTAATTGTACTGTCATGATTAAATGTAGCTAAATGTAGCTAAATATGTACTAATAAAGTTATTTTTGAAAAATACCAAATTAATTACCTATCTTTATTATTAGAAAAAAATATCTTTAAAAAATAGATCTATCTTCTCAAAATATACTTCGAAATTAAATTCTTCTTAACATTCTTTGTTTCTGGTCAATGTTCACAACAAAAATTTCTTGCTTGCATACATTAACATTTTTTATATTGTAATTATATTCATACTGTAATTTGGCTTGTTATTGCTAATCACTTTTATTTATTTTATTTCTCTGATATCTTAATATTACACAAAATGTTTTATTACACTTTTTAACAATACAATAATATATTTTTATCTGGCAGATAACTACGTTATTTGTTATTGGAGAGTTTCCAACAATCCCTCAAGAAAAGTTCAAACAACATTAGCTTTGAAATGTATCGGGCAGATCACTACGTTATTTGTTGTTAGAGAGTTTCCAACAATCCCTCGAGAAAAGCACAGGCTGAGCTTGTTCCATGAGTCTTCAAAAAACTTCACCAGCTCTAATTAGATTTTCAACTAGATAGATGATCTCTTCTATTAAAATGACAATTTTCTTATTTTATTTTGAAGAACTAATTTTTAAAAACTTGTATTATAATTAAACTAATTCTTTCATTTTCATAATACTTTTTTCGCACTTTCTGTGCAATACCGTCGAAAACATCTTAGTTTGTAGCTCCCAACAGCTTTTGTCACATTTTGAAGATCTATTGAATGTATACGAATTGAAGAATGAAATCAGGATATTTCTACATTATTTTCTTGTAGGTCATGCTTGTAGATTTACATTTCTTCAGGCAGTTGTTTATAATATGCAAAAGTAGGTTTTTCTACCACCAACATATAGTCAAACAACATTAGCTTTGAAATGTATCAGGCAGATCACTACGTTATTTGTTATTACAGAATTTCCAACAATCCCTCGAGAAAAGCACAGGTTGAGCTTGTTCCATGAGTCTTGAAAAAACTTTACCAGCTCTAATATGATCTCCAACTAGATAGATGATTTCTCCTTCTAAAATCACAATTTACTTATTTTATTTTGAAGAACTAATTTTTAAAAACTTCTATTCTAATCAAACTAATTCATTCATTTTTATAATACTTTTTTCGCTCTTTCTGTGCAATACCATCTAAAACATCTTAGTTGTAGCTCCCAATAGCTTTTGTCACATTTTGAAGATCTATTGAATGTATACGAATTGGATAATGAAATCAGGATATTTCTACATTATTTTCTTATAGATGACACTTGTAGATTTCCATTTCCTCAGGCAGTTGTATAATATGCAAAAGTAGGTTTTTCTACCACCAACATATGGCCAAACAACATTAGCTTTGCAATGTATTGGGCATATCACTACGTTATTTGTTATTATAGAGTTTCCAACAATCCTTCCAAAAAAATCATAGGCTGAGCTTGTTACATGAATCTTCAAAAAACTTCACCAGCTCTAATATTATTTCCAACTAGGTAGATGATCCCTTCTATTAAAATCACAATTTTCTAATTTTATTTTGAAGAACTAATTTTTGAAAACTTGTATTCTAATAAAACTAATTTCTTTTATATTCATAATATTTTTTTGCACTTCCTGCAATACCGTCAAAACATCTTTAGTTGTAGGTTAATGTCACTACTTAATGTCACTATTATTAAAATTCATGGTATAATCCATTCTTTGACGTATTGATATGCAATGAACTTCATCAATTTTTAGCGTGTTTTTATGTTAATATCTTTTTCAAGCAGTATTTGAACTTTAAGCAAAAAATTAAAAATGAGGCCTGAATCTGGAAGAATTAATGTAATGTAAATTAAAAAATACTTGAGCATGATGCACTTTTAATAATCTGATAATCTGAGAAAATCTTATATCTCACTATTTCCGGGTTTTAATAATGCTAGATTACCTTTAGAAATCATAGGGCCAGTTAAAGCATCCATGATTAAAACACCATAAAGTAGAACGAGGCTCTGCTAGATGAATATTATCTGCAACAGTATTTCTATTTTTTCTACTACAGGTTGCGTGCTTTGACAGACTTGTACATAATCTTTTGGTGGCCTTAATGCATAATAATAATGAGATTTTGATTCACACGATCAAACATGAAAAATTTGTAAAGAATACTATAAAATAATATATGTTCAACTCCTGAACTCTTCTATAATGTTACAAACTATTTAATCATGATCTACTTGTCAATTGTCCTTGTTCTGATATAATTCTGTAATAATAAAAAAAAAGATTTCACAAAGTAACAATACTTATATTAGATTAATAACATTACTTTTTTTATTTTATAATCAAAGTTTGCTACTTATCTGAATATATGTGAAACTTTAAGCAGAAAATGGAACGAAGCCTAAATCTGAAAGAATTTATGTAAAATGTAAAATTAAAGAGTACTTGAGCATGATGCACTTTTAACAATCTGAGAAAATCTTATATATCACTATTTCCGGATTTTAATAATGCTAGTTTACCTTTAGAAATCATAGGGCCAGTAAAGCATCCACAATTAAAACACCATAAAGTAGAACGAGGCTCTGCTAGAGGAATATTATCAGCAACAGTATTTCTATTTTTTCTACTACAGGAGGTTGCGTGCTTTGACAGACTTGAATATAATCTTTTGGTGGCCTTAAAATGCATAATAATAATTTTGAACTCTTCTATGTTACATATTTTATTTAATATCAGCAACAGCATTTCTATTTTTTCTACTACAGGAGGTTGCGTGCTTTGACAGACTTGAATATAATCTTTTGGTGGCCTTAAAATGCATAATAATAATTTTGAACTTTTCTATGTTACATACTATTTAATCATGATCTACTTGTCAATTATCCTTGTTCTGATATCTCTGTAATAACAAAAAAAAAGATTTCACAAAGTAACAATACTTATATTAATAATAACATTATTTTTTTATTTTATAATGATAGTTTGCTACTTGTCTGAAAATATATCTGAGATATACCAAGTCCATTTAAAATATCTATCGAATTTCAATGATGTAAAAAGTCTTGATTGAATATATAACTTGTAAATGATGGTTATATACGCACTAATGCGTATATTAGAATGTATGTGTGTGTGTTTGTGTGTGTTTTTTTTTTTTTTTTTTTTTTTTTTTTTTTTTTTTTTTTTTTTTTTTTTTTTTTTTTTTTTTTGAGGAGGAGGAGGAGGAGGAGGAGGAGGAGGAGGTTAGGAAAAATGCATTTACGTATACGAGATGTTATGTAGGACTCGACCATTTCTGGCAATACCTACTAAAACCCCCTGCTGTTGTTCTATAGCAGGGCCTCCCCCCGACTGTAATTCCCACCGCGGAAACCGCCGTTAGGCGTTACTTCGCGGAGGGCAGTCGCAGCCTCTACGGCCCTCTACCCCGCCTGGTCCTCTGTGAGACGGTTTTCTCTTCTTTCTTCTTCTCGCCTTATGGAGTCAATCTGTCGACCACCTCAGTGACGAGACCAATCACAGCATCCCATCCTCTCTGTGAAGAGAGTAAGCATCTCCCAATGCCCTCGGGAGTTAGGGGGCCTTCCCATAAGGCCTGAAACCTTTCTCTCTCTTCCCGAAACCTGGGGCATACGAACAAAGCGTGTCCAACGTCCTCATCACTTTCAGGACATGTTGGGCACTCCGCGCTTTCGTACACTCCAATTCTCTTCAGGTAGCTGCGAAAGCAGCCATGCCCAGTTAGTACCTGGGTGAGATGAAAGGTCACGAGTCCGTGTCTCCTCTCCGTCCACTCCACGACACATGGAATAATGCGATGGGTCCACCGACCTTTATCTGCTATATCCCATCGGCGCTGCCACTCTTCCACAGTCTTCCTGGACCATCGGTTTTGACGTGGTCCCTGATCAAGTTCGCCCTCCTCTCTTATCACTCCTCCACGATACACCTCAGCTCTCTCACATGCCATTAGGTCCAAGGGTGGCAGTCCGGTGACTACCGAGAGAGCGATGTCTGACACGGTACGGTAGGCGCAGGCCACTCTCAGCACGATTGTCCTGCAGGCCCTTCGGCAAGCTGCACCATAGCTTGGGTTACTACGTATAGCATTAGCCCAGATGGGGGCTCCGTATAGAATCACGGAATAAACCACCGATGAAAGAAGCAACCGTCGTGGCTGCTTCGGCCCTCCTATGTTTGGCATGATGCTTGCGAGTGCTCGAGCCACTTTTGATGCCTTTAATCCTGCGTTCCTAAGGTGGTTTTTGAACGACATCCGCGCATCTATTGTAACTCCTAGGTACTTCATGGTGTCCCCTGTCTTGATCTTCTCGTCGTTGACCGTGAAAGTGGCGTAGACTCTCTTTTTTGTTCTGGCAATGAGCACTGCCTCGGTCTTTTCGGCAGCAAAACTGAGTCCATGGTCGCTCAGCCAATCTCCTACTACCTCGATTGCCGTATCTCCGAGGTATTGCACATCTTCGATGGTTTTCCCAACGATAATGAGAGCAATATCATCTGCGTAAGCTACTATCGACACCCCATGTGGGAGCAGTTGCCTAAGCAATCCGTCGTACATGATGTTCCAGATTGGGGATCCTAGTACAGAGCCCTGTGGCACGCCTCCTGTGATCTTATAAGAATGCATACCGTCGTCGGTATCATAGAGAAGCGTGCGGTCAGTTAGGTAACTCGAGATTACTCTTCGAAGGTACAGTGGCACGCTTAGGTCTTCCAATGCGAGCATGATTTTATCCCACCTGGCCGTGTTAAACGCGTTCCGTACATCTAAACCAATTATAGCACACATGCGTTTTGTGCACCGGCTACCACTAACGGCGTTCTCAGCTACTGACACCACCCTATCGATAGCATCGATCGTTGATCGACCCTTTCTAAAGCCGAATTGGTTATCAGACAAGCCGCCGATCTTTTGTATAGCTGCCTCCAGTCTGACGGATATGATACGTTCAAACAATTTTCCGACTATATCCAACATGCAGAGTGGTCGATACGCGGATGGTTCATCCGGGGGTTTATTTCCCTTAGGAAGGAGTACCAACCTCTGTATCTTCCACTGTGTCGGGAATATTCCTTCACTTAGGCATGCATTGAAAGTGTCCTTGAATATGCAAGGAACTTCTAGAGCTGCAGTCTTTATAGCTAAACCAGGAACGCCGTCCAGTCCTGGGGCCTTTCTTATAGCATTGGTGCCTCTGGGATTGATTTTATTTATGACCGTTTTGTACGGCCGTCCCCACGGGTCACTGTCCACTTCCTCGCAGAAGTCCTGCCAACACTTTCTTTTGGCTGTCTTGATGGCAATTTTCAGCTCTTTCCTCTTTTGCTCATATCTAGTTGTTAATTGATCATACAGCGGTCCACGGACTGCTCTTTGGTGCAGCCTCCTAGCACGAAGACACTCTTTACGTATTACCGCAATCTCCTTGTTCCACCAGTAGACTGGTAAGCGTCCCCGGTGGTTCGTCCTTGTGGACATCGAGGCATCGCATGCCGCTGTGATGGTCTCCGAGAGGCTTTGAGCCCTAACCTCAGCTGTTCCTTCGACAGATGCTCCTTCCAAAAAGCAGAGAAAAGCTTCCCTGTCGAAAGTAGCTGGTGCCCATTTCTCTCTCTTCGGCATCCGGATCATATTCGCTCTTTTGCCTGTCGGGTGGAGCTGGTATGTGAGAGCTCGGTGATCGCTGCCAGTGTACCGATCACTGACTTGCCAGTATGAGCCTTCCCGACTTAATCTGGGGTCGACAAAGGTCAGATCTACTATGTGTGTGTGTGTGTGTGTGTGTGTGTGTGTGTGTGTGTGTGTGTGTGTGTATAACGTAGTATAACGTATATATAAAAATAACAAGGTTAGGTTAACCACATAGGGGAGGGCGGAGCACGTGTGACACCCTAACTTTGATTAAAAATAACAACTAAACCGTGTATTATTTCAAAATGTACAAAAACGGAATAATTAGATCAGAAAAAAATAAAATAAAATATTACCTTTTTTTTTATTTTCTTTTAATTATTGATAAAATACAGAAAAGAAATTCTGAAAAAAATGCTCTACGTGCCCCACCGGCGGGTGGATTGTGGCACCCGACGGGGCACGCATGGCACGGTCAAATTTAATATTTTACTATAGGTATTTTTCAATTCTTTTTTCCAGTAATTAATACTTTAATAATTATGCCATAATAAAATTTTCAAAAATCAAATAATTAATCAGTCTATTGAAAATTTAAAATTTTATTTTTATTAAGGAACATAACAATTTTTATTTTAAAATAAATTATTACATTTTAATAAATGATTTTATATTATAAATTCCTTCTTATAAAATATGATCACAACATAATACTTTTGTTTGATTAACAAATTATCATTATTATTACAATAAGTTTAAATTTAAAGATTTCGCATCATCTTCATCTATGTAGCATATTTGAACTACCTGACCATTGAAAAAGGCAGTTTGAGTATCTACAATTGATTCTTCAGGTATTTATACTTCTCTAAAGTAATTTTCATTATTTACGGAAGTTGAATTATTATTAACAATGGATAAATCAAGCTGATTTGTGTTTAAGTCTTCAAGTGGCTTTTTTCTACTCTAAATATAACTTAATACGCAGTCGAAATAATCGTTATTTACTTATTAATGTAATAATTGAAACTAAAAACTACTTAAAACTAAATTATTGCACTGCGTAGTTGTTAACCCATCTTGCTCCGTTTTTGGTTTGTAGGTTACATCACTTCGCTCGGCGGCCGCCGCGGCGCACTGATACACCCGAGTGTGCCACGCGTGCCCCGCCAGGGTGCCACGTCATGCCCCATTTTAATACCATTTTCATTTTTTAATTATATTATTTATAAAGATTTTCTGAAAATAACAAAAACAGGGCTTGAAAGATAAAAGTTGAAACTATCAAATAGGTTTGGTCTCATTTAGAAAAAAAATCATTTTCTCGTTGCTCCAAGCGACTTAAAAATGAAGTCAACCTTGTTTCTAAGCACCGATTTTCAATCTTATTAAGTTAAATGTTAAACATTATCTATGATCTCAAAAGTATAGAGGAAAATTCTAAAAGCATATCTAATTAGGTTTACGTAAAAATTACATTTTTTGCATTCATTAATATTAAAAATATCAGGGTGCCAAACTTACCTACCTGACACGGCATGCCCCGCCTTCCCCTATTTCTTCCTTCGGTGAGGTATCGACACCAGGTCACGTCTTCTAGACCACATATATACCATGATTCTCTCTCTTTCTCTCTTTCTCTCTCCCTCCGTCGCTCTTCTCTCTTCCCCTCTCTCTCCCTCGCTCTCGTCACTCTTTTGCCAGTCGGACAAAAATGCTATACTATGCACCGGTCGGACAAAAATGTATAGTTTGTGCATACTGAAGAATATGGAGATTCGGAAAGATTCGGGAATAGTACATAAAAATATTCAGATCTCTAAATCTTTTGAATGAGACAATCTTTTTAAATGAAACCTTCCGATTTAAGTAGATCAATGAAATGGCTTTCGATTAAGAGTACATGTTAATATAGTTCAAACAAATCTAATACGTATATAGGCGCATTGAATTTCTCGCACACCCATTTCAATGTATATGTAGCACGGGTCGCTCCTTCAGGCTTCTTCTATACTTGCCTTCGGAGCGCTCCCGCGCTCCTTGATAGGTCCATATTTACAAAAAAGTTTTGAAATAGGTTTTGGCAAAATGTATTTTTTTTATACTTTAAAAATTAGAGAGCTTATAGTAAGGATAATATTAAATATGCAGGTGATGAATGTACGAGAGTACCTGTGTATACATGTGTATGGCTTCAATCTGCGCTACATAATATACGTTTATCACAAACGAAATTAGAACTTTTTTATTTAGAGCTTAATCTGGTCAGATAATTACTATTTACATTTATATTATCATAACATATCTAAAATAAACGAAAAGCTGATACACATAAAAAGGTGAATGTTTAGATTTCAATTAAAATGTTATCTCGCGAAAATTTTCAACTTTTCAAAATCCATATGTCGTCGCGAGGTACAAAGAAAAGACAACTTCGAAGTTACAAGCGAAGAAAAGCCAGTTTAGAAGTTTGTATTTCTTCGTAGCGCGCGACGATGTATTTGTGTCAGAAAAAAATAATAATTCTACATACAATTTGAAATCATACTTTCAATTCTGAGAGTAAAGTTATCTTCATTATTTGTATACAGTATCTATTTTTAATACTTTTCTCTTGCCATAAAATATACATATCATACTATAGAATATTTCTACACTTGATGGTTTAAATTAAACTCCATTTATGTGATTCAGGCACATATGCCATTCGTTTTGAAATATACATTCGCAAGTAATAAAAACTTCTCGTTTTCTACCGAAACTCTTGAAACCCTTCTCTGGTAGAAATGGTAACCAACCGTTCACCACACGTTCACCAAATCGCAAAGGTTTGGCCAACCGTTTAACCAACGGTTGGTAATAATTGAGCGCCCGGATTCGATAACTCGCCGAGCGCTCGAACACGGGTAAAAGTATTGAAAAACAAAAAATATGGTCGTATACAGTTACTCGAGATACACATTTTTTGTATTTACAGTTTTTTAATCTGGCTATTATTTTCTGAGATAAAAATTAATAAATTGTAATTATGACATAGCTGAAAATAAATGTTTTTAAAAACTTTAATCGCTCTAGCTCAGTGAAAAGTGCACAAAACATTTTGAAATTTTATATGCATATTCATAAAACATTGTTGAAGCCGAACATCAGCGTAAGTAGTCAAAAAGTGTTATTGTTTATACATATTATTGTTTATATGATTGAGCACACACACTCCCGCCGCCAAAACTTCGACGAAAGAAAGTGTGTGAGGAAGTTTGTGCTTGGACAAACTGTCAGCGGAAAAGTTGTTTCTTTATGAATAAAGAAGTTTTATGGAAATTTTCAGATGGATTGGTTGAAAATTCAGTGAGATACAACGATGATAAGAAAGCGGACCGCCCGCTACTGCTATGCGAAAGCTGCCGCGCGGAGCTCCAATCAACGGCGTGTTGAGGCAAAGGGCCATTACAATCCGATGATAAAATTTGTAAGAAGTTGAAGAATAAAAAAAAATAAACATGCTACAAAATAGTTTAATAAAGGTATATTAAAAATAATTGCATAATTTTTTTATTTATATTCAACGTCCTCTAGGAAATAGAATCGCTAGTTACGAAACAACACGCCGTCGATTGGAGCTCCGCGCGGCAGCTTTCACATCGTTGTATCTCACTGAATTTTCAACCAATCGATCTGAAATTTTCCATAAAACTTCTTTATTCATAAAGGAACAAATTTCTCGCTGACAGTTTGTCCAAGCACAAACTTCGTCACACACTTTCTTTCGTCGAAGTTTTGACGGTGGGAGTGTGCGTGCTCAATCATATAAACAATAATATGTATAAACAATAACACTTTTTGACTACTTACGCTGATGCTCGGCTTCAACAATTTTTTATGAGTATGCATATAACATTTCAAAGCGTTTTGTGCACTTTTCACACGGAGAAAAATTTTTATGTAAAAATTACTATACTTTCTACGAATGGAGTGACAAACTCGTATTGTACAATTATTTAGTATATTTTTAGCAATTATTGGTATAAGTGTATTAAAATTTGATAGAAGATATAGCAATTTTTGGTAGTCAATATAGTAAAAATTCTGAGTCAATTTCATAAATGTGAACTGACTAAGAAAATAAATGTGTCGGTAATTGTAGGTTGCGAAAAATTTTTTTTCATCGTGAATTCCACTTTACTATCTAGTATAGTAAAAATTGGTGAAGTTATACTAAAATTAAATATAATGCAAGTTTGTCGCTCGATTGAGCAACAGTATAGTAATTTTTCGTGAAGAATATATGAATTTTTGTATAAACATTTCTCTCCGTAAACTGAGCTAGAGCGATTAAAGTTTTTAAAAACATTGATTTTCAGCTATGTCATAATTACAATTTATTAATTTTTATCTCAGAAAATAATAGTCAGATTAAAAAACTGTAACTACAAAAAATGTGCATCTCGAGTAACTGTATACGACCATATTTTTTGTTTTTCCATTTGGGCCAGATCAATTTATGGCATACTCGGTGCCGCTGGACAATACTTTTACCCGTGTTCGAGCGCTCGGCGAGTTATCGAATCAGGGCGTTCAATTATCGCTTATTTAATCACGGAATAAGCCTTGCGGTTCGCCAATGAATGCTATAATAAGAAAAGTGATTTCTTGATACAAATAAATAGCTCATTAGCTTCGTAAATGGTGGCCGATGACGTAGTCTAGGTGGTGCGTGCTGTAGATTTGTGGCTCTAGGTGTTAGAACTCATCGAATGCGTCGTCTAGGTGTTCAGGGTGACCGAATACGGAGTCTACGTGGTGCGCTCCGTAGTTTTTTGCGTCTACGTGTCGGAATGCATTCCATGCGTGGTCTAGCTGGTCGGGATAGCCGATGACGGTGTCTAGGTAATGCGCTCCGCAGTTTTCCTCGTCCACTACGTTTGTGATACGTTCCAACACCTGGAGCCAAAAAACTATGGAGCGCACCACCTAAACATCATGATCAGCTCTCCCGAAGACCTAGACCACGTATTCGATGTATTCCAACACTTAGATGCAAAATACTACGGAGCGCACCACCTAGACATCGTTTTCGGGTACCCCGAACACCTGGACTACGTATTCGATAAGATCCAACATCTACAGGCAAGAACCTACGGTGCGCACCATCTAGACTCCGTAATCGGCGATCCCAAAGACCTAGACTACGCATTCGATGTGTTCCAACACCTAGATGCAAAAAACTACGGAGCGCACTACCTAGACATCGTCATCGGCTACCCTGAACACCTAGACGACGCATTCAATGAGATCCAACACCTAAAGCCAAAAACCTACGATGCGCACCACCTAGACTCCGTAATCGGTCACCCAGAACACCTAGACGACGCATTCGATAAATTCCAACACCTAGAGCCACAAACCTACGGTGCGCACTACCTAGACTCCATCATCGGCTACCCAAATCACTTAGACCACACATGGAATGCATTCCGACACCTAGATGCAAAAAACTACGGAGTGCACCACCTAGACATCGTCATCGGCTACCTCGAACACCTGGGCCACGTACCTAGTTCACCATCCACTGGCCAACCGTTCGTCAATATTTTTGTTATTCGTTGGCCAAAAAGATTGGCCAACCGTTGCAGTTAAGCCATTTTGGTTGGGTTATTTTCTACCAGGGTTAAATTTTACATATTGGCAGAAAGTGGTATTTTCGACTGTTTCATCGCTGTCAACAAAAAACAATAAATTACGAGAGTATTTCTTTGCTAAGTTTTTAGTAATCATATTTTCTTTACCGAACATCCTTTATCGAACGGCGCATCATATCTAACGCATTCGATTAGAAGTATAATGAATTAATCAATGTATTGTGAAATAAACTTAAAGCATAATATACTCTCTAAAATTTACTAACTATTTCGAAGTTCATATTCACTATTTCGGCAGTAGAGCACTTCTCACTCTGAAATAGTGACTATTTCACTATTTTACATTTGGAGAGATATAAAACGAGAAATGTGTCTTGAAACGTGGAATGTGTCTTGAAAATGTTTTCCACAATTTTAGGAACGATTAAATAGTAGATTTTTTAGAATTTCGTCATATATTTTATGTATATTTAAATATGTTTTATAGCTGAACATTTGTACAAGGAGAGTAATTCTGTAGTAAAAATGACTGTATTTGATAGAGAAACCGAGGGACAGTCTCAGATTCTCATGAAAATGACCACAATTGATAATAAAAGCTACTGCTAATATAGTAAAAATGACCAATATTATAGAAAATTGTCCTATAAATTGTATCGAAATTTACGAAAGGATATATACAAATGATTTTAAAAAAGCCATACTGCTTCAACTGCTGCAGGTCAGACGGCGCCGCGCTTGGAACACGAGCCCGAGTTCCTCGCGCCGCTCGAGAACCACACGGTCATCCAAGGCCGCGACATCTTCTTCACCTGTGTCGTCAACCATCTGCAATCGTACAAGGTAACTCTTTTTTCAGCTCGATCGTTTAGGATACACTATAGTATATACAAAATATTCGGGATAAGTGAAAGTTGTGTCCGATTTTATAGAATTAAATTATATTAGGTACTGAATATGAGTGATAATTTATTTCAAAACAAGCTGGAAATTTATTTTTTAATAAATGTTTTGTGCTATAACAGAGTATTCTAATCTATAGAGAAAAATATTGTAGTTAAGGATTTGAAAATTGAAAATTGATAATTATTTTTCTAGAAATAATATCATTTGTAGAAACGACGCTGAAAAAAATATTTAGAAGGACACAAATGTGATATAAGAGCCTTATTTTATCTCGTAGCTAAATGAATCAAGTACATGCGAATGAAGCGGAGGTAGCCCCCCTAATCCCTCGTAGACGTGCGCGCACATTGCGCATAATCGCATGGATTTTCCCGGTAGGACCATCGCGACTCGGCTGACGCGGAAATTAACGGTTCTCTCGCTGAAATTGTCGCGTATATATATATACCTTTTCATTTCGGCTGTCGTCGAATGCGCTCGTGATGCGCGCATGATGAAATGCTAATCCCGCTAGCGTCTCCCGAGCGCAAAGAAATCCCGTATCGTGGGCACGGATTAAACGGATTCTGTTCTCGAAACGAAAACTTCAAAACGTGTGCAATTTTGAAGTGGATAATTTCGTTAGAGGGTATATATTAAATCAGCGAATGAATTCGCCACGATGATATTAATTGAGTTTGACAATCGACTATTCTAAAAAAATCGGTCGTATAAGCGTATGTTGTAGATTTTTATTTGATTTATAAGAATATATAATAAAGCACTCCTGAAATACGTATAGTAAAATAACTTCGTTACGAAGAACCTTAAAATGTGATTACACAGATCCATAAAAAGAAAAGTGGTATACTCCAGAGATTAGACCACCATATGTCCGTGTATTTGGACCCCTAAACATGATTTCCAGATCAGAATTGGTCCACCATGTCTCAATTTTGAGATGTTTATAAGGTTTAAGATTATTGAGATATCTTAAATCACAAAAAGAAAACAAATTTTTTATTCATTTTTTCTACAAAATAATGTAGCGTTGTTTGCGTCCTTCAATACCAACTTTGAATCATCTATCTACAATTTTTTTTCTCCGACATCTAAATGCGTGAATTTAGAAAACTCCCACATAGCTCATAAAATCCATTTCTTTTTTTTATTTCAAAATTTATACATTTAGATTTCGAAGAAAACAAAATTCTATAGGGACGATTCAAAGTTGGCCTTGAACGGCACAAGCGACACTACATTATTTTGTAGAAAAAATTAATACAAAAATTGTTTTCGCTTTGTTTTTAACGTATCTCAAAATTCAGACGTGGTGGATCAATTCTGACCGTGGAATCATGTTTCGGGGGCCAAAAAATGTTATTATGTTTTTTTTTTGTTTATTACCTCAAATTGTATACTTTTGAATATCCCCTTATTCCTTTTTTAATAACCCATCAATTATTGAACGTAGACTCAAATTGCAAGGAAGATAGACAGTTACCAAAAGTAATCTGATATACGTTAATCAATCAATACCATAATGATTAAATAAAAATATTTCAAGTGCCTTAAACTCAATAAAAAAAATGTTCGTTCACTAAAATTAAGGATATTTTATTTAATCATGAAGAAATCTCTCTCTCTCTCTCTCTCTCTCTCTCTCTCTCTCTCTCTCTCTCTCTGTCTCCCTCTATTGATTCTTAAACGATTTCTTATATTGAGTGGCAATTAAAAATAAGTATTAATTATTACAGACAGAATTTATTCAAATAATTTCGCTCTGCATTAAACAATTATCAAATGCAATCACATAAAATTTGAAAGAATATACGAAATAATAACAATATCCATTTTTCTCAGTTTAATTCCAAATATTACGGAAAAAATTTACTTATTCTTTCTAACCCTTTGATAATCAATATTTACTCACGCACAATAATTGTATCGACAGAATGGATTAATTATCTTTCTACATCTGCATCAATTACAATGACACGATCACGGCCCCTCTTATACATTTCTCTCAACGAAGAAAAATCGGTGGGAAAACACACACACAGCACCAATCGACATCAAATCGTCCGCAATAAATTTTCAACGCGGGCTTACCTTTCTCCACGCGATTTTGAAATGCAGATGAGCGTGTGCGCTGCGCTGGGGCTATCTCCGGCACGTGTAAGACGAAAATCAATTATTCAAGTCCCCCCCTTGAGCGTCGGTGACGCGCGCGAACCTCTTTAATGCGATTTATCTGCGACTATTCCTCTTTTGTGCGATATGCTTACGATTCGCACAAGCCGCGTAAGCCTCTTACGGGGTCATCTTATCTACCTGGGAAAGCGTTATTGATTCATTAGTCCCTCCGCTCTCGTTCGCTCGCTCGCTCGGGCGGCGAAGCGCTTTGAATGCAAGCAGTGAAGCTTCGGTCCTTTATATCCGAGCTAAAACGACTTAAACATATCATTGGTTGAGAATCAACTAAATTACCTCAACAGATTTATAATTTATCTGATTTTTCAAAAATTCAAGCAACAATTTTCATTGCACAATAACAGCTAAGAGGGTGTCCTGATTTTTAAGGCTCAAAAAAGATTTTTTTCGAAATATTTTTCGGAGGAGATAAAAATTACTGAGCCCAGTGAATAGAAGGGTAAATCTTCCGATTGTCTAAAAATGTACATGAATAAAAATTCAAAAAAATTTGGCAAGAAAGCTATAATTATTTTTATATGATATGTGATATCAATTTTTCGAATGTCATTTCTGCCTAACGAATAAATTGTAGAAGATGCAATGATTTAGAAAAGCTATAACGTCGAAAAATGAGCTAAAAATCATACATAGGAATGAATTCGGAATTTTATTCTTCTAATAAAAAGTATCTTTATAATTTTATGTAATCTGTTTTCAATTTTTATAGTCGCAAATTTTTCTGATATTCTTTTCGAAAGAAATCCCTTGTGTGTTTTGAATAGCTCATATTCGGAATTTACAGTATCGGATTCAGAAAATATTTTAAACGATAGTATATTTTCTGAGAAAATACCCATCTAACATTTTACCATTCTAATAAAATACCTCCGCCCCGTAATTTTTCTTTAAAACAAAAAAACAAAAAGAAATCCAATTGCCATCTATTTTTCTTCTGGATGAACTAAGAAAAAGCAGAAACAATCATAAAATTATAACTTTTTTCAGGTTTGAAAAAAAAATTTGTTTTTTGGAAGACAAAAAAGGGTGGGTTTCAAAACAGCGAACGTTAACCTTAAATTTGTAGCAAAATATCGAATTTTGCGAGTCCGAACTCCACTATTTCCATGTGAATTTTTCAACTTAGATGTGTAATTAGAATGTCCGAATCTTCGAATGCTATGAAAGAATAAATGGAATACGATCGAAATAGTTACATTCGAGTCTTCATTGTTTGGATGATAAAAAGAACGAATGTTGCCTTACGTTCAAATAATCAGAACTGCAAACTATCCATTATATAATAGCGGAATTTGGGATCGCAAAATTCGGTACTTTGCTGCAAAATCAAAATGAACGTTCGCTATTTTGATATTTTAAAATACTTTTTTAACGATTCTTTTAATTCACTTAGAAGAGAATTGAATACTAAAGAGAGTAAACTTCGATTCGTTTCGATATGTCATTTCAATAGATCGTTTACTTTTTTGTGCTATCACGCCCGCCAATTTAGAAAAATGGTGAAAATAAAAACTGGACAAGCACTCGCAATATATTCTTGGATAGTTTATCTATCGATTCAAGCAATGACCACCCCCCTCGCCCCAGCAATTATGTATTGAGAAAACGATTTAACCAATAATACCTGAAAAATCCAAATATACAATAACGAAACGAAAGGAGTACATATGCCTGCTATATACAGGTAGCCTGGATAAAGTCGGACTCGCGTGCTATACTGGCGATGCACACGCACATGGTGGCGCCGAATCCCCGGCTGTCCGTCACCCATAACGGCCACAACACGTGGAAGCTCCACGTGGTCAACGTCCAGCCCGGCGACTCGGGCACGTACATGTGCCAAGTCAACACGGATCCTATGAGAAGCCAGGTATATACACACACACACACACACACACACACACACACACACACACACCGCGCACATGCTGTTTCACTTGCGCGCAGCTCGATCAAGTCTTCCAGAGTGAGAGGGAGTAGCTTATGTCCCACGCGCGCGAGATGCTCTCCCATTAACATGCATCCCTCGAGGACTGCGGCCGCTGCATCGACGTCGGTTAGCTATCAATTGAGAGGCTGCGGTGATGGCAGCCCGAAATCGCGCGGCCGCACATACTAATCGTGTATCGGGCGGCGGTGGCCGCTCCCCTCTTGTCATGTCTATTATACGTATCGCGCTTGTCTTGCGAGCCTGAAAGGCTTGACTTCGAGGGATGTACACTCGACCGCTCGCGGGGGAGAGGCTATTTTAGGATATTTTAAGCGTGGGGTTTTTGCTATCGGTGTTGTGATTGAGGGGAGGTCAGCGGGGAAACGAATTCTATTGTGGTTGCAATGAGTATGAGAGACATAGGGGCCGGCAAAAAAGTTGTATGTTTTGGAAATGCACATTTTAAATTAATTAACAGGTTGACAGGCGTGTGCGATATTTACTAACAAGCAGAATGGCGGGCAGTTACTGTCAAATTTTATCAAGCAGACAAAGAGTGTTGTATGAAACATGAAAATATTTTAAAATAAAGTAAAAGGGTTCGGTTGTTATTAACTTTAACTTTTATTAACTTTAACTTTTATTAACTTTAACTTTTTCAACGGTGTTTTTGTATAATTCCAAGGCACTGAAATATTACCTATGTTCCATTTTTCTGAACTAAAGATTGCTTCAGAGGAAGCTTTATAATAGTAAAATTTTAAGTATCGTTAAATCGCTCTAGAAACATTATTAAAGGTATTAGAAATTTGAATCACATGATCTTAGAAAATATATGTATTGATGTGTGTGTGTGTGTGTGTGTGTGCATGTATGTGTGTGTGTGTGTGTGTGTGTGTGTACGCGCGCGTGCGCGCATACTTATTTCACTTTATTTCAGGATCTACTCGATCGATTTAATCGGACAGGAATCATTTTTATGTTTTTTTTTGTCAAAATTGGGGAAAAATTAATTTTTTGATTCGCTGATGCTTTTTTGTTATTATGGTGAATTTTCGATTTTCGCAAAATTGATTTTTGCACTTTTTTAGGCACGACCGCTACTCTAGAGTGCGTTATATTTTCACCAGGGGGAAAATTGTTACACCTCAAAAACAAATCATTTCTTGTATAAAAATTGTTTTCTATCCAAAATGAGTCCATTTTAAGTGTTTTTCGAGATGTATCTATGTTTGTACGTCCGTATGCAATCAAGATCCTCGATTATCTCGGCGAAATTTCGATAGATCCAAACGAATTTTGGGACAGATAATCCTCTAATTATAAGTACCGGACAGTGCTATATTAAGCCGAATCCATCGGAAAATAAAAAAAAACGCTAGAGCAAATAAAAATTTGAAAAAACAGATTTTATAAGCTTAATGTATCGAAAATTAATTTTCAGTATAAATATAGCACATGCTTCTGCTAAAACTAATTAAAACGTATTTTTTTCTACGAACCATTTTTGTAAACGCAATAGTGATATAATCGACAAAATAATCGATTTTTTCTCGTTACTTGACAGGATATGATTTTACACAAAAATGTTAAAAGTAAAAGTTATAGAAAACATTGAAACAAAACTTTTTTCCATTTAACATTCCCATGTACAATTAGTTTCTGACGAACTAAACTTATAAAAACTAATTTTAAAGCCTAAGTACACCTGAAATAGTCGATTTTTGCTTATCATTATGATTTGAATTGAAAATATTTGTGTAAATTAAACCATCTCCAGTAAGTTTAATCCGAAAGAACGATTAAAAACGCTTAAATACAATCAAAATAGTAAATTTTTGGCCATTATAAAAAACAAATAATTTTTCATGAATGAGTTACAGTTTTCGTCAAAATATAATATATTAGTGTTTGAGATATAACAGTTTTTGCAATGTCGAAGATATAAGGTTCTCCGGAATAGTAACGATCGTGCCTGAAATGAAATTTTTATATTACAGACAGTGGAGGTTTGGTGCGCGACAGAGCGCAGGGGGGGGGGCGTGGAATTATTCTCTTATAGACCAAACTATAGTCAGACCTTAATTACCACTGAGAAAGTTCAAATTCTCTGAAACATTCGTTGCTATTCTCAACAACTAAATGCCATCCTCCTTCCACTTTACTGTTAACAATAGACATTGACGCGTGACCAACGAACTCCTACTAAAATGAACCTAATAAGCTAATAAATACATAAGTCAAGGCTTCGCAGTTGAACAAAATCAAGTGATTAGTCATCTGAATTTTGCACCTGAATATTCACCTGATTTTTTGAAGTGATTAATCATCTTACATCTCACCTGATTTTTCACCCTATTTTTCACCGATAAAGCTATGAGAAGATATGTTGCTGAACACAATGGTGGAGATGTATGATAAAACTTAATTAAAAATTATTAAATAAAACGTTTATAGATCCTTGCAATAATGTGTTTATTATTTTATTATTACAATTTTGTTTTAATTCATACTGTTACGAGTAGAAGCTCTCAGAGAGCAAGCGCGTACGGCCATAAACTCGACGTCCTCTGTCGACGCTCGGCACAATATATAAAAATAATTTTATTTAATAAAAAAAAATTTTCACAGTGAAATAAAAATATTACACGGTGATTTTGATGAAAACACCGGGGAAAAAACCGGAGACAAACCGAGGAAAAAACCGGGGAAAACTCCGGAGAAAGATCGGGGGAAAGATCATAGGAAAAATCAGGGGAAAATCAGGGGAAAATCAGGGGAAATATCAGGGGAAAATGAGGTGATTAATTCACACTTTAATCTCGCTCACAATAATACCTCACCCGTGTACAAGTAATTCACACAGACGAGAGCACGCGCCGCTCGCGTGTGTTATCTTTGTGCCGTAGACGGGCCACATGAAGGTGGTGATACCGCCGGACATAATGGACCTGGACGACTCGGCGACGCAGCGACTGACGAGCCTGGAGAACGGAGACGTGAAACTACGCTGCCGGGCGACCGGCACTCCACAGCCTGAGGTTACCTGGCGCCGCGAGGATGGTCGCAACATCGCCGTCAGGACGGAGAACGCACGTAGCTTCGGTGAGTGATTTACGGGAAGTTTTAGAAAAAAAAGTGAGCGAAAAGCTCGTTGAATCGTTGTTGAAAAATATGCGTCTTATAAGTATTTCATGGATATATCATATGCATATTTCAATACTGTCAATTTTTCCAATGTGAAGCTTTTAAATAATTACTTTGTAATTTCATGAGCATAATATTGAATATACATCGATGACCTGGCAGAGTTAAAAGTATGATGTATAAATAATGAAGATTGATTATTCATTTCGTCATTTTTAATCGTGCAAAATATAATAAAGATTGATGAATAAATTGTTGAATTGAAAAACTTTCTGTCATTCTTTGGTTCAACATAAAGAAGACTGAGATAAAATCGGATACATTTCAAAAATCCTTTTTAGACTTGAAAACTACTAAAGATAAAAATATTAAAGTTTTTCTTCGAACGTCTGTTATTTAGTTAGGTAGAACCCGAGATCAAGTTTCAATTTAGATAAACGCGTTGAAAGCGAATTTCTATGTAAGACTAAAGAATAGTATATTACGATACGAGTGCGCAAAGTAGGTGATTCCCGTACTAGCGGAATTTGACAAAAAAGCGAGGTGTGCAATGTTCGAGCCTGTACACGCATCTGCGCGAGCAAATACGTGTGCAAACTCGAACTTTGCACACGATGATAGGAAAATATTATTTCATTTCAAAGGCATGGTGTGGTTTGTGCACATAAGAATTATGCACATATTTATTGTGCACACTTTAGCATTGGAGTATACACATAGATATAGATATACACCAATGCTAAAGTGTGCACAATAAATATGTGCATAATTCTTATGTGCACAAACCACACCATGCCATTTCAAAGATGCAAGTATTAGTTCAAAGTCCTGCAATCAAAATATTTTAAAAAACAACAAGCACCCATAATTCTGAATTTGCTTAGTTTGAACCAACAAAACTTTGGAAGCAAATATTACTTCCTCACAGATGAAACTTTGCATTTTTTATTAAATTATTTACCTTTGAAGTCAATTATATTACATTAAGATATTTCTGCTTTTAGTTTTAGTTTAAATCGTATGATTAATTATTTAAAAAAATTTTAGTGTGACATCTTCATTTGTTCGTGACTTATGTCACACACATAATTTTGTCACATCAATACATACATGCACATATATAAGAACCCAAATGTAACTAATTCTCGTATGCTAACACGATCTAAATTTTTTTCATTTTACTTTTTTATCGTTGACTGGCAGGTCGTCATCAAGACTTTTATTTTGATACTTGTAATTGGTAAGAATAAGCATTAGAGTAACGTCGTCATACAAGCAATGGGTTGTTCAATTTTTTATTCCATCTAACCATACTCCTAGGAGCTGCGATCATTAATTTCATGTAACTTTAACTTTTTTCATTTTACTTTGTGACATAGCTTTTTCTACTTAAGCATTATGATTAAACTGTTTTCAAGAACCACTATTTCAAACATGAATCATTCAGTCACTGCACTTACAAATGGCAAAAATCCACACGACTCACAAACACAGTGCCTTACCTTCAGATAACGGATTTCGTTGAAGCTTTGAGACTCAATTTCTAACCCGTATAATAAAACCCAATATCTATAATTGATTTTATTGGACCCTTTTTCCAGTGGTATAAGCTACATAATCTTAAATATGCAGTATTTTGTTTAAAAATTATGTCTCTTCGATTTACCATATACATTTTCACGTTATACAAAAGTAAGCAAAGAAGATTAGAAAAATAGGTAATTACAAAAACTATAATTAAAGCTTCAGTTTGTTAAAAAATACTGATTTTATCGAAAGTTGAAGGCAATCCAAAATAATATAAAAAAGCAATTAAAAACGTTGCTTTTTCTTCGCAATATTTCCGAAGATATTTTAAGAAATCAAAATTTTTTGACAAATAAAAGTTTGAATTAAATAAAACAATATAAATATTTGCAAAATAATATCAATGGAAGAGACAATTTTTTAACAAAATAACACATATTTAATACTAGGAAGTTGATATCTCAGGAAAAGGATTATTTCAAAAAGTTAAGATTACTGCGCTTTTTTATAAATATCAAAAATCGTCCAACTTTGTTTGCCGGAGATGTGATACTCTTAATGTTAGACGCCTGAAATTTCACGATCGCTCGTATATGATTTGATGCTCAACTTTGAGCTAGCGCATTTTTGGAAGAATTTATCATGTTTTATTTTCGAAAAACAAATAAGAGTTCGTATCGTCTAGTTTTACTTTATTATGTTGAAAGTTTATGCACAACCTTCCCTGACTGAATAATTTACGTTTGAATAAAGAATGATTTTTAGCTTTAAAAAGTTTGTTGATTTATTATACATATATTTTTGCTCAAGCGTAGATCATAATAATAATACTCATTTTCTAATTAAATTATCCAAAAAATAAAAAAAAATCAAAAACCATAAAAAATTAAACTTTGCGAATTTTTTTCTCTTTAAAAAAAGATCAACGTTCAAAATGTGAATCTCGAAAGAAAAAAATCAATAATTTACTGATTTTTTAAATCATTATAAAGGCACTCGCCTTTATAATGATTCCCAGCAATATCTTTGAAAGCAGTCGATCGTAACAAATGAAAAACATCTTATTACACATAAAGCACAACCATTTCCATAACTACTTATGTTTAACGCACACACCTGCAGTCGTCAACGCAACCTTTCAAATCAACGCCTCCCCCGGCTATACTCTTCAAAGCGGCCTGCAAAAGCGACTCACGTCTCGCCTTTATTCTCACGCCCCTATAAATTCGAAAATCTGAAGTGCATTTTCGTCGCGCGCTCGGCGCGTATTGTTCGAAAAGAGAGAGAGAGAAAGAGACGCGCGCCATTCGCACGCGCGCGCGTCTGTTTGAGCTCCCGCGACATGTTGAGGGATTTTTCCATCTCGTTTGAGCGTAGAACGTTTTACGGGACTCTTTTCGCGCAGCGTTATTATGCGGACACAGGCGAGCCCGGTGCGTGTTGCGGATTTTTCCCTTTCTCGCCCCTTTTTTCGATTTTTTTGCGTATGTGGCGTGTGTGCATGTGGATTTCATACACAACTTTACGAAGAATGTGGAGATGCTTTTTATATGCGAACAACTGCAAGTTTTTACGACGAACGCACCATCTGCGCGCATGGTTTTTTTTTAATTTAGATATAGGAAAGTGTAGACCGGATCAAGATAAATTGATGATTATATAGAGTACTACACAAGGAAAAATTTATTTGTAAACTTTACTCTTTTGGTAAGAAAATTTATTTTTATAGTAGCGCTGAGACACACTTAACATGTGGAAGTTTTACTGTTTGAAATAGTAATTTTTATTACTTTTGTAGCATATTTTACTATTTCAAATAGTACTTTTTATGACTGCTTCGAAAATAATAAAAATTACTATTTCAAATAGTAAACTTTGCTATAAAAATAATAAAAATTATTATTTAAAAAGTAAAAATTGCTACGAAAATAATAAAAATTACTATTTAAAACATTAAAAATCCCACATGTGTAGTGTGTCCCAGCGCTACTAAAATAATAAATTTTCTTATAAACGGAGTAAAGTTTACAAAAATTTTTTTTCTGCGTATAGTTTCACATGTACTTCTTTTTTTTATATTAAAAGATTTATTTAAGCATTCAAAAGCATAATTATTTCGTCTAAAATTGCATGCATCTCTACAAAACGTTGATTAAATTTTTTTTATTATTTTTGCACCCAGAGCCACCGTTATTTGATAGTTTTACAGAAAAAAACAATATTTTTGCGATATGAAAAATTATTTAAAACTCCACTTCAACATTTATAAACATAGAATACTCGCATGCGAACTTTTCTAATACTTGTATAAGCCATATCCTACAGCGTATCCCTTTATTCGTGTAACCATATAGATCCCCCATATACCTCGCGAGTTTATCTACGCTCCGCTTCCAAGATTATTCCAACGTCGAACAGGCGTAAATACACGCCAACATGGAAAAAGAACTTAAACACTGGAAACAGAAATTAACTTTGTTATTCCCTTCCCTCTTCGTATCCGCCGAAAAATCTGCAGCTATATGCCAAACAAAGCGATTAATTCGAGCCGCCGCCACCGTTGCGTGTACGTATGTATATAGGTATATAGACATAGCGCGCATGCGATTTCACCAACTCTGCCCGCAAAAAAACGAAAAACTCTCCCGCGCATACACGCACACGTCGTGCTTATGATAATAGCCGGCCGTTATATTTCGTGAATTTCCCGTCGTTGGACGTGGGTGGTGCTACGGATGGGCGAACGAGACGTGTTAAAAGCGCAGTATGTGAATAGGTCTGTGTATATGGCCGGTGCAATGGGATTGGTTATGGAAAACGCGGGAGGTATAAGTGAGATGTAAAAAATTGTGTGTAAAGTTGTGAGGGGCGGGTATTACAATTTCGGTGATAGTGAAGAGCAATAACGCGCGCTCGCTCTCTCTCTCTCTCTCTCTCTCCCTCCCCCTCTCTCACTCTCTCTCTATTTTTATGTGATTTAAAAAAAATATGTTAAAGTCGACCGCGATTCTTTGAAAAACGTTGTACAAACATAGGTGAGTGAATATTTTCATCAATTTCGTATGTTTTCAATCAATATTTACAGAACTCAAAATTCAACGTTAAATTTATTATTCATGCGAATGACTTTTAGTTTCTCATTTAATTTGAAATTTTTCGTTTCAGAGAATATATTTTCGACATAAAGCGCTTTGCTTCATTTTTTTTTTTGTTCATAATACGCGGATCATTAAAACGCAAATAACAAACAGAAATGCGTCGAAAATTTAACTCTGCATTGAAAAGCTAGTGGAATTGTACCCAATTCCACGTATTTTATATGAAATTCGTCTTTTCTCACAAAAAATTGCGTAATAATGCTCGTCGAGTTTCAGTATAATCTTGAATGGATAGCACGAAAAATGTTGCACGATTGCTATATATAAGTACATCTTATACAACTCGAACCGTAAATTTTATAATTTTTTTTACTTAATAACATAGAAAACTTCGTTCTACCCTATCACAATAAAATTACGCAAAAAAAGGTAATAACACTATGCTCTCATAAAAAAGGATCGTAGAGGGAAACGCAATATTTCATTCTTCGGCATAGCATATCCTTTCATTCGACGTCCTCTCCGAGTCTTCTCTCTGTTCTCTCCATTTGATCCACGACTCCTCCGCCGTACACAGGCACCTATACGCAAACAGCATAGAGCGCATTCCATACATCGCGCATCCCCGGAGTCATATATAAGAATATAGATGCGCCAAGTAACGAGATGAGAAGAGTTTCGCTAGCCCCTCTCGCTCTCTCTCGCCGCGTGATTGATGAACGTTGGCTCTCCTCCCGCGCGTAAACGCGTTCACACACACACACACATGCACGTCCATATATATGTATATAACATTCATCCCGGATGAGCACATGCAACTTTGATGGAGGGTTCGCGCTCTATCTCCTTCATTGTCGAGTGCCGCCGCCGCCGCGCGCGTCTATCCAGCGCGCATGCGATATTATGCGGAACGGCTACTCTCCTCCGCCCCCCTCTCTTATACCTACTCTCGGGGAATTTGGTTTTTCCTCTATTATATACCTTTTTTGCGCGAGGCAGAGACGGGCGACCGTTTATGAATGGGGATGATGTACGGTCCGACGTTAAAGGATGCGCGACGAGGGGACTGCTCCTCTCTCTGATGAGGGATATATACGTCGCGCGCACGTGGGCCAAGTTGTTTTCTCCTCTGCTATTATATACACAAAGCGACCGAATTTGCTCTAGTAGATAGTACAGGTGTTTATTGATTGGTAGAGGTGTTGGAGGAGAGTTAATAAGTCTGAAAGGGTGTATAAAAGATGTAAGGAGAATTGATTGGATTCGCATGAAATTGTTCAAGAAGGACGTTGTATAAGCGTACCCGTGAGAGTCATTTTTAAACCATAATTTTTTAGCCATAAATTTGAAATCTCAAATTGCATGTTTCAATTACTTTATTGGTAATTTTAAATCATGGGGTTAAAATATTTTATTTTTACTTCTCGAATATGATTCGTTAAATACGCTGCATAACGTAATTAACTGTTCTAATGAAATGAGAATGGAAAATTGATAGATATGAGAAAATGTACATAAGTGAGTGGAAAGATCTTTGAAAAATGTAATTTTTATTCATTATTTGGAGGAATAATTTATTATAAAATAATTCATTAAATAAAATATCGAATTATGACACTGCTGCTGTTGAAACTGGTCTCTTACCATCTGTAAAATAAAATATAGCTCTATTCAGATATGAGTTTATTATTGTAGAATGAGGTGCTTCAATTTGAAGTGTTTATTATCGTTATTGAAAAAAAAAACCTTGTTCGAATTCTGAAAGGCAAATCATTTCTTTCTTATTCAGTAATTCACATACAACAGCAAAATCATATAACCGTTCGAGAAAAGATACTTACATAGTCGATACTTCTTTGTGCAGTTCAAAGTACATTCAGTCTTTTCATCTCTTGAATCCGGTGCTAATAATACAAAAGGATCAATTTTATTGAATCTCATACAGAAGTTTTTGTCACAATACAGAAAATATTATTGAACATTATAAAGGTAACGTAATAACTTATGCGTGCGTGCTTTAGTACAAGCGTACGTATAAGCGTGAAATTGCATTACATCACACGTATACGAAATACTTTAATTTATTTTAACTATGTTGCAATGCTGCTGCATTATGGTTACTTATCATTCGTAAAAGAACTTTATCTTTAGCAAAAATTAAAAAATCTTTTTAATTACATGTGGGTTAACAAATAATATCTAAATTATTGTTAAGAAAAATTTTCCAAAATCAAAGATTGAATTAAACTTCGTTTAAGAAAATGTACTTTAAATATATTTCAATTTGTGATAGTTGAATATTCATATATTTATTTAGTATGACTGAGAACACCCGCGCAAAAAAAATTTGTGGGCCATATATTGCCCACAGTGTTGGACAAGTATGGGCAATATATGGGCCATTGCAAGCCATATTAGAGCAATATATGGGAGATACTCGGCTCCGGCGCCTGAGCCGAATTCGGGCTGGAATCGAGCCATAGTATTCCCACGAGTATCCCATATAGTTCCCATATTAGTCCCATATTTATTTTCATGAGAACCATTAACAAAAAAAGAACAAAAAATAAATAAATAAATAAGCGTAAAAACAATCCTATTGTGCATGTACTGTGACTGTAAAATATAAAAAAAAAAATTCTTTGAGTGGATTCGAACCTCGAACCTTTGAATTACTAGACTTGCTCGCTACCAACTGAGCTATTTAGTTATGTTTATATCAGAGGATCAAATGGAGATTATCTAGGTTGTAATCTGAAACGAATGATGATGTCGTTCAAGTATTAACCTTTTTTTTATAATTTACAGTCCCACTACATGCACAATAGGATTGTTTTTTACGCTTATTTATTTATTTATTTATTCTTTTTTTTGTTGATGGTTCTCATGAAAATAAATATATGGGACTAATATGGCAACTATATGGGAACTATATGGGATACTGGTGAAAATACTATGGCCCGATTCCAGCCCGAATTTGGCTCAGGCGCCGGAGCTGAGTATCTCCCATATATTGCTCTAATGTGGTTTGTAATGGCCCATATATTGCCCATATTTGTCCAACACTGTGGGCAATATATGGCCCACAAATTTTTTTTTGCGCGGACATCCGTATTTAATATTTATTAATGGTAAATAATATAATGTAATAGATCGAATGAAAATGTTATTTTAAATATATGAATTTGAAAGGTATCTCTTCATTTAAATAAAATACTATTATATATATATAGCTTTTACCCTAGACTACTAAATGTATATTACTAATTAACATTGGTCTACATTTAAATAAAATGTTTATGTTACCTTTGACGCAATTTCTCACGCAATCTCGAAACGATAAATTAATTTCTTGAATTTTAGAGCGGTCGTGGTTATTTGATTCCGATGCCTGAATCTCTAAAAATATTTTAAATGATAAAAATATTTTAAAAGTAGAAATTGAACAAAGTAGAATAGAAGTATTGTCAAGCATTTTTTTTTTTAGTACATACTCAAAATATATGAATGTAGCAAATGAAATTCGTGCTATGGAGCACGACAAATTAACATACCGTTTATGAAAAATGTAAAAGCCATAAAAAGAACTAACAACAATAAGTATGCTGATTTCATTTTTGATTTTCCCAGATATTTATGTAAAATCAGACCTGCTGTCACTTTAGTTTCATACAGAGAACTGAATAGATGTTTATTTACTATTAGTATATTTCAAACTTATACGTATATAATAACATGTACATGTCTAACTGTAATATGAATCGAAAACGAACCTGTTTGTCGAAGATCAAGATAATACACTGTCCGCGACACTTACATTTTGTTTGGAATGACATATTTACTGTTGTAATTCACCTCTCTTCAATTATTTTTCATTTACAATGATCTTTTTTGTAAACCGAATTATAAATTAAAAAAAATAATAAAAAGTATTTCCCTCTAAATATTTGCTTTTGTACGTGTAGATCAACTATTTTCCATTAAACAAAGCATCAAGCGTTTTATTTTCTAATAAAATTTACAAATATAATAGAATTTATTTCCATAAAGCCATATAATTTACAAAATCTGAAACTCAAAATTTTACCAAAAACGTTCACGCACTCTTTTTCCGCACTCTTGGAAAAATTATTTTTCAAGATTCCAAGAACAACTAAATGTTTGAAAAATATTGACAGTACGCTTCAGCGGAAATACTTTAATATAGCAAAATGAACATTTATTCTGACTAAAAATATCTATATAACAAACTTGGTAAATTATAAATTACAGTATGTTAACATGCCACTCGCGGTCATCTTTCCATAAAAACTGTATTTCTAAGTATAATGGCAATCCTATTTCTCGAAAAGGAATACCTAATATATCGTTTAATATTCTCAGCTATACATATAAGCGACCTGTATACTATCGCTGTTTTATGTCAATCTCTGTTCTACCTTCAGTCCCTTGTAAAATCCATCCAACTAAACTTTATTTCCGCATTCGATATTGATGAAAAACTTTGTACGCTTAAACCAGACACCTACATCCAAGAATAATAATAGCGCCATCATTACCTATTAAATGTACCACGGCAATTAACCGACTACCTGCATACCTGCTTATTTTCAGCGACAAAGACGTACAAAGGCGAGTACCTGCACCTGCAGGCGGTGCAGCGGCAGGAGATGGGCGTGTACCTGTGCATCGCGTCGAACGGCGTGCCGCCGAGCGTCAGCAAGCGATATTACGTAAATGTTCTTTGTGAGTTGACGAGCCGCCCGCACACCGAGCTCTGCGCAACCTTTTTTCACCCCCTCTTATCTCATCGTCGATGAGCGCGCTTATCTCTCGCACTGTGCTTATCGTACAGTTGTCGCTTGCCCGGATGCTGCTGCTGCTTCTTCGGCCAGTCGATGTATGAGCTTCGTTCGCCTTCGCTTTGGGTTTTAATTAAATTAGATGACGCGCTGTACTGGGGGGCAGGGGAGGGGACGGGATTCGCGAAATGCTTTATTTAGTTCTGGCGGAGCAGTCGTTATTAAAAAGCTGGTTATATCATGGAAGAGCTATTTCAATTACGCGCGCGACTAGATTCCTTTCTAATTGGTCTACTTAATGCAAAATTGTGAAGGCTTTTCAAAGTAATATTAAGGGGGTCCGAAAGTCAATTAAAAATTCAAATTTCGCGCCACAATATAGCAGACGAAAAAATAAATAATTTGCCTATAACAAATAGTAAAAACAATATTACGGAAAACCAGGACTGCATTGCCCTCCGTTACATTATTATCTATCATTTTACAAAGTTTGAAGTTTCTATATAAATATTTCGCTGAATGGCATTTGAATAATGTCTCAAAATCAAGTAATTCAAATGCCATTCAGCGAAATATTTATATAGACACTTCAAATTTTGTTAAATGATAGATAATAATGTAACGGAGGGCAATGCAGTCCTGGTTTTCCGTAATATTGTTTTTACTATTTGTTATGGGCAAATTACTTATTTTTTCGTCTGCTATATTGTGGCGCGAAATTTGAATTTTTAATTGACTTTCGGACCCCCTTAATGTATATAAATGTGTCGAAGAAAGCGATTAAAATATTGAATAAGCTTTGCTTTATTTGCCGACCCTGTTATATACTTTTTATTTCATCATTTAAGTAATTACACTCGTCTTTAATTGTTTGCTTCGTTTTCGTATAGATTCATAATTTTTAAAGAAAAATGCAGTTAAAAATGCCCATTCTCTCGTTTGTCAAAATTTTCTGTATATTTAAACCTATTTATAATTGTATGCTTCGTTTTCATAGATTGAATATTTTTTAATAAATTTCGGTTAACAATATTTTCTCTCATATGTCAAAATTGCCTTTATAGTTAAACCTACCATCAAAATAAGGGAGCCAACGGTATATGCATCGCTGAATGACGACGTAACTTTGGAATGCTACGTGGAGTCTTCGCCAAAGTCACTGATAACCTGGTACACGGAAAACGGTAATACTATGTAGTAATATTGTATTATACACTCTTTCATTTTGAAGAATTGTGTCAAATGTATAGCATAAAGAGACGTGGAGCTCCTTTTAACTTTGACAAACGATTACTGATCATAGGTTTAAAAGTGGCGTTTAAAAATGACGACAGGCATACGATCACGGAAATTGCAGTAAACGATTACACCTATGAAATCAACTTGACGATACGAAGGCTATGCCCGCCAGATTTTCAAACATACACTTGTTTCATAGAAAACTCCTTTGGCACATCCAATGCAAAAGTTCGTTTGCGAGGTACGTTAATTGTATTTACAAATGTGTATATATTGGATTCATAAATACGCTGTTAAAATATTTAAACTTTCTACTATCAAACGAAAATAATATATGCTACTAACTTTTACTTACATTTTCGCAAATATTTAGTCTCGTAGTCAAAGAACGAATAATTATTTCAACGCTTAACTTAAACTGCACATCACGCCAAATATAAATAAATATTCGTAAATGAAATGAAACGAACTTTGAAATGAAACGAAAGACTTTTAAGTTAAATTTAACAAAAGTTTTATTCTCAGCGTTGTATAAAATGTAGTTATTTGAAGGCATCACTTAAACTGTCTAAGTCCATTGTGCCAAATATAAATAAATACCTGTAAATGTATCACCAACTTTGAAATGTATACTAAGACTATTTAAAAACTCCGTATTTTTGACGATGTTATAAAATTCCACGAATGTCTCAATGAGATTTGGAATGATCGAGTTCAGAATGACAGAGATCACTTAATTGTGTGGTTCTATATCAAGACAACTCCATTGTGAAATAAAGAAATGGTAGAAACACACTTAAAAATTATGAAAGATTCTTTTTTTTGTCACAATTTGGAGTGATGCAATTTTCCATGAAAATGTTGTTAACAAAAGTGGTAGATATAATCAAAACATTTGTTTTTTGTATTATAACTTTTTATATATAATTTAAAAGTTATATGCTAGAAATTTTAGTCTCTTTAAAGTTATATGCTAAATAAAGTCATTCATTCTTCAAAGCTATATCAAAACACCCAAATTTTTCCAAGAAACGAAGCTTTTAACACTGGGGTTATCAATTTGTATAAAAGATTTAAATAGGTACAAAAGTTGTAAGTCTCATCAAAACAAAACTTTTTCCTACTGAACATTTTATTGTAGAATTAATTCCTCGCAAATGAGTCGATTTTGGCAATTACATAATATAGACTTAGCTTTTCATAAATGCGTTCCATAAATTAAATTACATAATTCATCAAAATACAAACCATCGTTATAGAATTATATATATAAGTATTTGAGATATATGGGGAAATCTCTGAAACTTTTAACTTTTATTGTAACTTTTTTTTTAAGTAATTTCTTGCAGCTATTAGTTCAGCGTGCGAAGCACATAAGCGAGACAGGGTAGAAAATATTCATTTTCAATCTAGAAAACCAGACCTGTAATCCATATTGGTGCGCCGTGCACGCTAAATTCTGAGCATGTAAAAAACTGTCTAAAAAGGTTCACTTTTCGGGAACAATCGTCACTGACTACTTTTTGTCCATTTTTCCCATGTTAAATTTCCATAAGAAAAATGGATTATTTTTTAAAACCGTGTCAGAAGACCATTTTCTCGTCTATTGTATAATCTAAAGATCAAGAAAACATTTATTACAGAGATGTGCTTCCAAATTTTTTTTAATGTTTTGACCCCCTAAGTGTGGATAATCTGAATAATTCCTCATAAATATGAGACAAAAAACTACAGAGAAATAGACAAAAAAGATAAGGTCACGACATTACAACTGGACTATACCTTTGCATCACTTTTGCATTGCAGAGCAATTCGGCGCGAAAACGACGCTGGACCCGTACGCTCACGGTGGCCGGAAAAAGCTTATAACAGACCACTCGTTCAACAAGCCTCGCGGCGCTCACAACTCCCTCGTAGGTCTCGAAAAATCGGCGAGATTGGAGACGGCTTGGCACAACGACGAGGACGAGGCCGATTACGAACCGAAGCACATCGATGACAAATATTCGTATCTTCCGGCGACACCAGGGGCTCACTATGGTTCCACCGACTCGACTGCGACCCTGCGAGCTTCTCCAGCCATCGCTGGTTTACTTGCCGTTTGCGCGTTTGCACTCGGTTGAGGGAGTACTAGCAGAACGCTTTATACACCCGAGTGAGAAAAATTGGCTGAATTCGATTTTTATTGCAGTTGAATTGGCCTAGGTGATATATTCGATTAACATTATGCCAAGTGTGTGACATAGGAGCTGTGCACCAGAAAAGGAACAGATATGTATATAATGAACAATATAAAAAATAATATTGTAGCCGTACTCTGTACAGGTTCTTTTTATTTTTGAAAGCACATTTCACTAAATTTTAGACTATCCTTTTAATATCACTTAAGACATACGCATTATTTATTAAAGGTCTGAATTTTGGAACATTCTATATTCCATTTATTAGCACTAGTGCAGCCATATGAATACGGCTATTGTATTAGCCCACGCTGTTACTCTGCTCTATGTTGAAGATTAGGCCACAGTAACTGGGGAAGGCAACTGCCACATCTACCCTATACCTATATATTTACCGCACTTGTTCCTTTTATCTTCCCTTATTTCTCGTACATATAGTTGTAGTAACCCATGTTATTATTGGGTTTTATATTATCTGTTCCTTTTTTGTGCAGCGCCTTATAAAGTATTATTATAATAAACATAGTGATTTTTTGAAATGTGAGTAAAAATTTCTAACAATATAGGTAGTTTTTTAATAAAAACGAAATGAAATTGACGTGAGACCTTTCTGATAAATTCAATTGAAAATATATTAGTGTATACAGAACAAGCAGATATAATTTATTTAACAGAGAAGCAAAGGAAACAACTGCTTTTTCTTCAAAAATAATAAAACTATCTTTGAATATGATATTTTTAGCATTAAATTTAAAATAAATTATAATAATTTTATATTTTCATGTCATCTGAAAACTGTACTTAATTATTAGAGAACGCCATATAGGAATGAACAAACTCTAGAACTCGTAATATATACACTGTTTTTCCTCACAACAGGAGCACGAACTGCCACTGAAAGACTCGTTCCGTGTGTAAATTAACGTACGTACGCGCTCTTCGTCGCTGTAAATCACCAGCCTCGAATGCATTTTTATGAGCTTATTCTGAAAATAAGAGATCCTTAGTCGTAATTTAAATTCATGGTTCAAGCCGTAAACTTCGTAATAATGCCAGTTTTCTTTATACCAGTTATATAATGTGTATATATTTACGCAAAGATTTAATGAAATGAGAGTTTTACATTATTACTATTATGTCGTTGCATAAAAAAATTATATGTTTTTCAACGATTTTGTATAATTCATGAGTATTTCATGACAATCTCATGCCTTCCAAAACTTTATTGGTGATAAGAATATTCATGAGACTGTTAAAAGTGTTTAGAAAGATTTAACATCAAAGTAAATACTATAGTTTAATTTGTAAAAATAATATTTATCATTGGTATAATAGTGATAAGCACATAAGTAGATTTACTTTTAATTTACAACTTTATGTTTGAATTAATTTTAATGAAGCCTTGCTATTTCATGTAGATAATTTTCAGGAATTCTGTTTAAATTTAAATTGTTAGTACTTGAAGGCTTTAATATAAATGTTATTGTTTCATTTGAGTGTAATTGGGTTTAATGCGGACGAGAGTTAGCTTTTCTACATATTTGTTCATATAAAATTATATAATTTTGTGTATTCTTATTACTTTTATTAAAGCATAATTTTCATACAGGCGTCGGCAGCTACTCTGCTGAATCATTTTCTTTTTGTATTATCACCTATTTGGTATGCTTAAAAATAGAATTTTCATACATGTAACAAACTTATAAGATTATTGTAAAAAAAGTATTATTAGTTACAGTAATGAAATAAACCATATTTCGTAGAGAAAAATTCAAATCACCTGGCGAACTCCAAAAAAACTCCTATACACAATTGTCAATTTTTCTCTACAAAATACGGTTCTATTGTATTGTTGTAATTAATAGAAAGTTTTTTAGAATAATCTTTGATACCTGCGTTACACATGATGTGAAAACTAGATTTTTGCTATTTTAAATATATTATTGAATATAGGTGAAAATAGAAAAAGAATTTTTTTTAATAAACTAATAAATAGTCGATCATGTAAATAAATTCAAATATTTGTATAATGGCGACGTTATTCGTTGTAACACTGTATATGTACCCTAATATAGATATCTGAATAGCTTCTATTACTTTTTAAAATTTTATTATCAACAAAATTGATTGATAGTAATCATTAATAATAGTTTTGAGTTATAAATCGAGAAATTAAAGTATAATTCTACGGAATATATTTAGATTTGTAATTAATATTAACAACATTATATTGTAAACAAAGTATGACAATAAACGTTGTTTATTTTCAAAATAATAATTTTTTTTAAGAAATCGTTGTATTTAATTTTTGTTTCGATTCTATTATGTACATATATCATAAATAAACAATTTACTTATTTTCATGGCAATACTTAATATTTATTCAGAAAATTAAGTTGCTAAAGATTTTTTATATCATTTCTACCACATTCTGAAAATAAATATGAATAGTATTAAGGTGGTTCACCAGGAAATCGATTTTCTTTAAATTTTCTTAAAAATTAGTGTACTCCTTTTTAATATGTTTTATCTGTTTTTGAAACCCCCAGTATAGGGAGCGATGCTAATATTATTATGCCAAAGTTTGCAACTTTAAAATGGAAAGCATAGTAGGCTGAGTATGTATTTATTAAGACGTACATTTTAATTAATTGCAAAGCGAATTTTCTTTACAATTTTCTTAAAAACTGGTTTATTGTACTAGACTCAAAAAGGAATAATTTAGAGTATTATGTAATATGGCAAGCGATACTATTATTCAAGAAATGGCTACATTTGAAGAAAAATTCCTATGTTATTTGTATATATATATATATAGTTGCATTGCAGAAGTCGTATTGTTTCAAACATCGTATAGGCACCTTATTTTTTACGTCGTCTTTTTTTATAATTTTTACAATAGTATACAGAGATAAATGAAGAGTTTCCCCCATAAATAATATTGTGATTTTTATGACGTCATTGGCCCGAGAATTACCTTAAAAAAAATACTATACTTTCTTGTATGAAATTCAAGTTTTTCTACGGAATTCGATAAAAGTATGAAAATATATTGTAGAAATGCAGCGTAACATGTGAACTAAGTATAAGTTTGGTCCGATTGAAAAAGTTCATCCCTGATATCAATCGAATATTTCCTTGGAGAGAATACTTTCGGCGAATACATTGCAAAATTCAATGTTTGGATTTTTTACTTAATTCGTCTAGAGTGGTGGAGATGCTGTTTTCATAAAATTAAATCTTTCCTTGGCAGATTAAATGGAAGTTGAAAAAAGATGTTTGAAAAAATTATGTTACAGTTAGTTTATTTAAAAGCTCATTATGTTGTAAATTTCAATTCACTCTATACTTAAAGATTAATGTGCATAATAAATAAAGTTAATAAATCGGTTTTCTTGATTCTATCGACTTTTCCTGAGTGCATGTACATAAAAAATAAACTACAAGAGCCAACTAAGTACGCAAGATAATTAGATACGTATTTTAAAAATTTCAACGTATTATTTCATTTGTATAATTCATGCAAAGAATGCTGCTTTTAACTTTATAATTATTCCATCTTAAGGGGACAAGCCATGGTTAGGGGGTCGAAAAATCGATTTTTTTTTTATTTAATATTTTGATAGCAAATTTTCCGCTGAATACGATGCTTCCAACCGCATTTCGAAATTCGATTTCGTTTAGAAAATACAGCTAAAACCAAAACCGTGAAGTTACTTTTTTGCATATTTAGTGATTTTACTCAAAATATCACTTTTAGATAATAATACTATTGTTAATCTTATATTATTTTATACTTCACAGCATACACGATACAATACTAAATGTATAACGTAATGTACATTAACATTGTAGAAAAACTTAACTTGAGGTATAAATCTCGTGTATTTTACTCTTAGGGCTCTTGCACGAATAAAGGAATAGCGAGTAATAACGGCTGACAAACAATCACAAGTGAGCTTTAAAAAGACTTGTTTCTTTTTGAAGGAATAAGAAGGAACACGTCTTTTTAAAACTTGCTTGTGATTGGCTGCCAGGCGTTATTCCTCGCTATTCCTCCATTCGTGCAAGAGCCCTTACTCTCCTTATAGAAAGGTATTATACGTAAAATACTCATAGGTGGTTCAAAATCCCAGCTGCGTGTTTATGTTGTTTCAGCGCCACGGTCGCTGGAATTTAAACTGAATTATTTTGAATGTAATTGAATCTGCATTTTTCAATGCAATTTATTTAGTAAACAAACATTTTTTCCTGATTATAAGCTATTATACGCTCTAGAGCAGTGTGTGGAAAATTGTTTAAAATTTGGCCTGTAGGTTAGCTACATTGTGCAATTAAAACTTGCTATATTTTTAAGTGTTTTTTTCGGAGTGACTTTTGTGTATCAATTTAATTTTGATACGTAAAGTAGTGATTTGTGAAAAATCATGAATACAGACAAGAGAGGTCGAACACCAGGACCATCTACAAAGAAGAGAACATTTGGAAGAAAAAAGAAACATAAAGGATTTAGAAGAAAAGTAGAAAATGCCCCATCACTAAAGAGAAAAAGAAGCACATCTGCAAGCAAAATTTCAGAATCAGATATATCTAGAAGTCCAGCAACAACAAGAAACAGAATAATAGATATTGATATTTTGTTTCATGAACTTGAAAAGTTAATTGTTTGTGCTAAGTGTCATGGAAAAATCCGAATGACGGAAGGAGACATTAGAGGATTGGGTGCAAAAATTAATATTGTATGCAAAAACTGCAATGGCATGAATCTCATCAATACAAGTAAACAAGTTGGAAGTAGTGGGAATGCTTATGAAGTAAATAGATGTAGTGTACTTGCTATGCGTGCACTTGGACAAGGACATGCAGGATTGGAGACTTTCTGTGGTATCATGGACCTACCATCGCCAGTGGCACACAGTTTTTATGACCATATCAATGAGGAGTTAAGTAAGGCATGTGAAAAAGTGGCAGTTATCTCCATACAAAAAGCAGTGGAAAAAGAAAAACAATTGACACCAGCTGGAAGTGTAGGGCTCGATGTGTCTGGTGACGGGTCCTGGAGAAAGAGAGGATTCTCTTCTTTACAAGGAATCACAAGGTTGATTGGTTTGCGTTCCCAACAAATTCTTGACATCTCTATCAAGAATAGTTTCTGCAAAGCTTGCATGAAATGGGAAAATAAAGAGGGCACAGAAGAATATGAAGACTGGTACACGGAACATCAAGCCAATTGCTCAGCAAACCATGAAGGAAGTACCGGAAAGATGGAAGTGGATGGAATTATTAAAATTTTCAAAAGTTCCATGGAAAAATATGGTGTAAAGTATCATCGCTACATTGGAGATGGTGATTCAAAAGTTTTCTGTGATTTGTGTAAAGTTAAACCATATGGAGATGAACTGATAGTAGAAAAAAAGGAGTGTGTTGGACATGTTCAAAAGCGAATGGGTACAAGGCTGAGAAATCTAAAGAAGAATTCTGGCAAGAAGAAGTTAGCTGATGGAAAATCCATTGGAGGACAGGGACGCTTGACTGGTAAAGTTATTGATCAGCTCACCACCTACTATGGTAATGCCATCAGGGGCAATGCGAACTCAGTGAAAGATATGAGCAATGCGATATGGGCCACTTATTACCACAAAATCTCCACAGATAAATCACCTCAACATCATTTGTGTCCGAAAGGAGAAAATAGTTGGTGCAAGTGGCAAAAAGCGAAAGCCCAGGAAAAACTGAAAGGCTTCCATCATACAGGCAGTATTCCAACAGTAGTGATGGAGCAGTTAAAACCAATTTATGAAGAACTCTCTTGACGGGAACTGCTTGAAAGGTGTCTTGGTGGTTTTACACAGAACAGCAATAAAAGCTTCAATCAGATAGTTTGGAAGCTCGTTACCAAGACATCTTTTAGTGGTGTGCATGTACTCAATACAGGTGTATACATTGCTATCACTTGTTTCAATGATGGAAGAATTGGTTTCTTGGAAATAATGGATGCCTTCGACATCAAACCTGGAGTAGCTGCAATTGAGTGGGTGAAGAAGAGCAATGATAAAAGATTATTCTATGCTGAAAAGAATGCTGAGGAAAATACCTTAGAAAGTAGAAGAAAAAGAAGGAGAGTACGACTTCAGTTACCAGAAGAGTCATATGAACCAGGTTCTTACTAGAGTAAGTAATTAAAAGATTTTTTTGTTACTTATACGTATAAAAATAGTTAATATTTATTGTTTTTCTTTTTAGTTAATTTGTGATTGGATCTGTCACCCGGAATAGATGATTTTTGTAGGTTATAGACTGCAGCATCAAGGAATAAAAATATTTTAGTCTAATATGAAAAAAAAGATAAAAGCTACAATAATGTATTATTCTAAATAATATAAAGATGTCATTAAGCTAATTAAACCTTTTTTTACAGATATTTAATGAGACTAGACATGAGATGATTAGAGTGTCCGTGCCAAAATAACTGTCATATGGATATTCCATTTTTCATGTTTAATCAAAGTATATTATACAGAATTGTGAAAAAGATTTTTGTAAGTAGTTTTGAAAAGCTTACCATAAGTTATAAGAAACTCAAGTTTCAAACATAATTTCTGAAAAACTTGCTTTTTGTGTTTACAGGGTCATTGCCGTAAGTTTATTTTTCACCAAGTGAACGAAATGACTTGAAATTTTAGGTGAGCATTCCTTTTTACATTAGCCACAAGGAATGTGCGCTACTTTTTTGAAAAAAGCTTCAGAAAAAAATAAAAAAAATAAAATTATAGAACTTTTGATAAAATATACAAAAAAATTGAGATTTTTCATAAAAAATAAATATTAAAAAAATTTTTTTAGGAAAAATAGCACAGAAAACTGGTAACTGATGTAAAAACAAAGATCAAGCCATGAATTTCAAGTCATTTTATTTAGTTATTGAAAAGTAAACCTACGGCAATCAATAAATCAGAGTTAAATCATTAATAAAATGTACGCAAGAGCCAGATGTATATTATCAGCTAACTACAGGCGGAAATTGTAGGTAATAACACTACTTATTAGTGGGAAAAATATTAAGTTCAAAGATTACACCTGGAATTTATTATTAATCAAATTATTTATTCTTATTTTTTTCAGTTTTAACCATGGCTTGTCCCCTTAAGTTAGTTAGAAGTTTAATAAAAAAAAACTATTAATAAAACTTGTTTCTTGTCATTTGGATGCCAAGAAAACTGATCTGAACTTTTAGAAACGAATGTTTTTTAAATTAACTATTAAAATTAAAGTATTAAAAACTTCGTGTTTATTTACTTTTGGATTAATATAAAATATGCGATTTAGAAACTCGGTGAATATTTTAAAATCTTGGGCACCCATTTCAACGTATATAAATAGTAACGCGGTCGACTCTTAGGCTTCTTCTATACTTGCCTTCGGAGCGCTCCCGCGCTCCTTGATAAAATTGAAATTAGTAGGTATATAATAATCGTTGTACACAAAATATAAAACTACAATTTTTTTTATTGTATAGTATATCGTAACAGAAATAGTATTTTAGGGTATTGATTATGTTACAATTTATAAGTTGAATTTTGCATAAATTTACACTTACTAAAGAATTAATCCACTTAAATTCCTTTTAAGCTCCACCAAACAGACATTTTACCAGATCTGTTTAAAGAACACTATACATCAAGAATCCAGAGAAAATCTTGAAGGTAAGACTCCCAAATGCTTTTTCGTTACTCTAATTTAACACTGTTTGTATTCCTCACATTTTAGGCTAGAGTGAATATTAAGTGGTTAATTAATAAGAATTCCATACGAAAACAGATTAAAAAATATAAAAATATTTTAAATATTGTCCGCTACATCCTCTCAAGAGCACAGGCTAATAGTCATCTTTCAGAAACGTTTTTTAGAATTCAAAAAACCCGCCTCGACTAACCGAGCTAAACCAGCGCAATGCGCATGCGCTCACCAGACTTCAATTTTGATGACGTCAGATTCGATAAACCTCGAATCGCTTGAATCAGCTGTGCAACTCGATAACTCGATTCCACGCGCACACGGACGCGCATAGTCACCTCGCAAATCCATGAAGTAAGGAGAGAAGAAGACGTAACTCCATGCGCTCCGGCGACCAAAAAGTGAGCCGACTTTCCCGACAAAATTCACCAAGTTCGCTCACCGACCCCACTCCAGCCCGCAGAATTTTTCGATTCTTTGTATTTTGTAACTAAAGAAATAATATTCTTGTTTGTAAATCAATTCCTTCAACTATAATTTAATTTCCTCCATTTTCCTCTACATTTTGTTTAAGATTTTAATGTTATATTTTTTTTCTTTTAAAGTAAACACATTATAGTCATTTACTAAATCTTGTAAAAAATTGTGAACATATAGAAAAAAACTAATGGTGGAGGAAAATGGAGGAAATTAAATTTTAGTTAGAGGAATTGATTTACAAACAAGAATATTATTTCTTTAGTCACAAAATAAAAAGAATCGAAAAATTCTGCGGGCTGGAGTGGGGTCGGTAGTTCGCTCGGCGGAATAGCCTCCTCTAACTGGTTTCAGCGCCTCGTGCGGCGTCTGGCAATAGTACATTACGATACGTGGGCCGGAAATTGGATTTCCGGGCCGTGCGTGGTATGACGCCCGAGGCGAAGCCGAGGGCGTCATGACGCACGGCCAGGGCATCCAATTTCCGGTCCAAGTATTGTATACTATTTTTCTTACTCCCCGGCCGAAAGTACGTTCTGTAATTGTTAAATAATTGATAAAATTGCGTTGTCGTCTGCTAGCTGTGTTTGAGACGTTTGAGTGTTAGTTTTTCTTTCGACCCGCTCGATAGTACTGCCTCTGTCGGCCGCTTTGGGTAGCTCAGTCGATATTACCGACCGTTTTTTTTTTCGACCCGGCGTGGAGAGCTGGTTTTTTGGCCGTCTGCTACTTTCGCTGTTACACAGATGGTTTGATGCCCGCCCGACATTTGCAAGACCGAGGCGAAGCCGAGATTTTGCTGGTCGGGGCGGGCATCAGAAACACATTCATTAAAAAAAGACAACACCACTTTTTATTTCAACTAACTCTTTTTTCTCGTCACAAGTGTACTTTCCTCTGTCTATTTCGTACGTGTCTAACCTTCACACCACACAAACATATTTCTTCGAACACTTCCGTCCGTACGTTTACTTAATTGTTTCTACACGACTCGAAAGTACGTGTAGGAAACAAGAGGAAAAAACAATGACCACGATCAAACAACACCACTTTTTATTTCATTTAACTCTTTTTTGTCGTCACCTGTGCACTTTCCTCTGTTTATTTCGTACGTGTCTAACCTTCACACCGCACAAACATCTTTCGTCAGACATGCGCGCGGGCGCTCAAGCGCCGCGGGTCAGGAAATTTCGGCAGCCAATCAGAGCGCGCGGTTGGTCTAAAATAGGATGCGAAAGTTTCTCTTTCGGCCCGGAGATGCGGGCCGAAAGTACGTACTTTCGGGTGGGCGAGTAAGAAAACTAATTGACCTTCGCGTTTATCGTGCAGTCGATAAAATGGGTACTTACTTATCACATGAAAATATAATGATACTACAAAAAGATCTATTTTCAGAAAATCGAAAGATATAAAGAATTATATAACAGAGATTTGGTCAAATATGAAAAATAAGCTGTATTTAAATCGCTATACCAAAAACAAAATCAAAAACCCAAATAGGGGCAGTCCTTATAAGCTACATTTAAAAATATATTTAAAACTTTCCCGATAGTGTAGTGGCGCGCTCGTTGGTCTATTATGCTAAAAGTCTGAGTTAAACCAAAGAATATAGGTATTAAAAATATCCTAATTTTAAAATTATTAAAAAAAATAAATATTTATTATTTATTATTTATATATTGTATTTTTGTATAAATTCATTAATGTACTTCTTACAACCAAATATCCTTTATTAATATTAAAATCATGAAGTAAGATTCATGATTACAATTTCATAATTAAAATTTTAGTCAGCAATTGGCTGGTAACTGCTCCTATTTGGATTTTTTAATTTTGTTTTTGGATTAGCGATCCGAATACAGCTTTTTCATGTCTGATGAAATCTCTGTTATAAAAATTCTCAATTATAACTACATTTTTTATACCGATTTTCTGAAAAAAGATCTTATAGTAGTATCATCATATTTTCATATGGTAAGTACCCATTTATCGACTGCGTGATAAACGCGTCGCGTAGGCCATTTAGTTCCGCAGACGACGCGTGAAGCGCTGACACCAGTTAGGGGAGGCTATTCCGACCAGCGGACCTGGCGAATTTCGTCGGGAATTTCAGCTCTTATAGTATATGGTAGGGATGGCGATATTAAACAAAAATATCGATATTTGCGTATCGATAATATCGGTATAGCTAATATCGATAATTTCGATACATCGGGTTAAAAATATCGATATTCACAAATATCGATAAAAAAATATAAAAATAATTTTAAAAAATACTTTATTAATTTTCAAAATAATTTTAATAAACATTTGAAACTTTACAAACTATAGATTCCAATATTTTAATGGTAATAAATTTAGAAAAAGTAATTCTTGAAAGTGTTGTGGGGTTAACCGATTCCTATTCTGAACACTAAACGACACTAAAAATTCGAATCGAAAACGAAGACGAACACGAACTGAGCCGCCGTTGCGGTTACGGTGTTGCCAACGTCTAAGCATCTAATATATTCGAAAATCTCTGATAGACGATAGAGGTCGCACAAGCACATTTGCTTTTGCGAGTTACGATTTTCAATTTCAAATAGCGCAAAATATCCTCTCTTAAAAAAATGATGGCCGGAAGTAGTGGCTCATTTAAAGACTCGATGTGATTGGTTATTTGAAAAAAGTACGAGTATTTGAATTTTTTAGATTGAACATGTGCTAGATTTGAATTTTAACACTCAAATATTTATACAACTAATAAATAATTAAAATAGAATAAAAACATTTGATTTATTGATTGAAAAATGTATCTAATTATCATTGAAACTAATTAAAATTAAATCATAGGGAAAAACAGTGCACATAACCCCAAAAATAAATTAGTACGCGCGAAGCGCGTTTGCATTTTGCTAGTAAATTAAAAATTTTTATTTGGCATAAGTCTATTGAATATCGGAAGCCGATATCTTAAGTATGATATCGATATTCCGATATTATCGGTGACAAAAATATCGGTTACAATTATCGATATATCGCAAGGGAAATGTCGATATTTATAAATATCGATAAATATCGCCCATCCCTAGTATATGGAGTTATGTCTCCTTCTCTCTTACTTCATGCGCAAATCGCAACATGGCCGCGAATGATAGATCCAGAAGAAGAAAGAACTCGGCAAGTGCTCAGTTTCCCACTGATCTCCCACAGTGAGGCGTGTGCGCGCGTGTAACTCAAACGCCCGTGTCATCGTCATAATACATATTACGCATCATATACATATACAGACAATCGCGCCACGATAATACTTCTATACTCCCATGAATGCTCTGATGCGTCGTCGAGCAGAAGCGTATTCGACGTGGGACACCAGTAGCAGCAGTGCGACGCCGTTCACCTCAGCTGTGGCAGAACAGGTAACGCGTAATTTAACCTTGGCTCGCGTCTTATCGCATTCTTTTTCGTTATTACACGTGAGCGCTCACATGTGCGTGGAAGCACAATCATCTCAATCTACCTCTCTTTCTCTCCTCTCTCTCTCATTTTCTCTCGAGTGCAACGGCGAGGACGAGGAAATCGGAGCAGCAGGGCATACACGCGATCTCGGGGGGGAGAACAAGGCGTGTCTTTGTGTTTCGTTCTTTTCGGAGAATCTTGCACGCCATGCGTTTTTTTCTCGCACACGTTTGCAGTTTGAAAGTGGCAATGTACACTCGCACGTAACTTCCTACGTCGTTCGTTCGATCGAGCGCGCGCGTGCGCTGGTCGTGGCGAAATAGCTTTTTTTTGCACGGTTTAAATAGCATTTATTTGGGCCACCCTACTTGTTTAGGAGTTATTTTTGCGTGGGCAATAGTAAAAATACGATATAGACCTGTTCAATGAAAAATGGAGTAAATCTTTTTTCAAACGTGAACGTCCCAATTAAGATAGATTGCGTCATTTTACGAGAAAATGGACTGTAAAAGTAGTCGATAGCATTTTAGATCTATGTTGAGAAAATTCATGACCTAATCAAGTTTCAAGTCATCTATTTCAAGGTAATCAAGTGTCCATGATATGTAGAGTTAATAGTTTCTCGTCGTTGTACCGAGATTTCCTGTATTCTATTGTCTCTTCCAAATATATTCAGTGTAATGTTGTGCATATCGTGAGGAGGACGAGGAATGGCCAGCGATCTGTCCAGCGGCAGCACAGAGGTCAATGAGCTCTTTGATGATGAAAAAGAAGAGGGTGAGATATCTCTCGAGGACGTCAGCTCATCCGAAGAGGGACAACAATACAAATATCCACCCAGAGCATTTGGACAGTGTCCATATTGCCTATCAACAAAACTATGCGCTATTTGGTGCAGAAGCCTGACAGTTAAGAAACATGTCCCACGAGGTATGATTTGAGTTGTTTCTCCTGCATGCTTATAAAGTTAATAATTTTTAGAAAATTTTTATTATTTTTCATAATCTTTAAGATATTGATTCATTATTTATTTATTAGTATCATATATTGCCATTGTTTTTATTATTTGTTGTATTCTTTGATTTTTTCAACCCACAAATTTTGACTGTAATACATACCTGTAACAAAACAATTGAAAACAAAGTTTTAAAAAAAATTATTCGAAATCAAAATTTTTGTTTAAAGTGATGCGCAGTCTACCTACCCATTACCGACAATTGCAGGGACAGTTTTTCTTAATCAATTTTCAATTTTAAGAAAAAATCTTTTTGATACGTTGTAGTCCTTTACTAAATCTACAATTTGTCGTTTAGAGTTTTATTTCTGAAAATTCAATATTGAAAGAGAAAAAGGGGTTTCTGTAATTGTCGGTAACAGTGGGCTGCAGATCACCTTAATTTAAATAGTAAAAATAGTCATATTAATTTTTTTCATTTATATTTCAAAATTAATTTTCTAACCTTACTTTTTTTTAATCGTAGTATCCATTCATGTCTAAAGTAAAATTATATTGTATAAGCCTGCTCGTTTCATTCTGAATCCTTTTTTAAATTTGTTAAAGGTACAGAAAAACACCAGTTTATGATAAAAAGTAAATCATAATATTTGTCTTACCTTAAAATTGGCATCATCCATGTATTTATAAAAAATAATTTGATCTTATAACTAACATTTCTGGGTTTTTTGTTGTTGCTGTTGAGTCCTATAAAAAGAATTCAAACTCATAGTATAATATTTTAATACTTTTTCAAATAGCTGGAACAATTTGAGTTTCTATTATCATCCCAAATTTGAAACATATTCATAAATATACAATATTAAACAAAACATAGAATATAAACTTTATTATTTATTTTCATTTTATCTGTAAACATTCAACATATGGTTCCAATCTGAGTCAATAATAGAAATATAAATTATTTGTCATTGAACACTGAAAAAGTTTCAAAGTATTATTACTTTAGTAACTTCCAATTTATTCTTGTTCATTTCATTAAAATATTATTTCTTGCATTTTTATCATAAATTCATATGAATCAAAAACTGTAAATAACTACACTTTATTTTCTACTAATTTTACTAATACAGAATTGCACGTTCTGTTCAAGTAAATAACAAGTTTTTTAGGTTGAAAATAAAATTTAAACATTTTGTATCTTAATTCTAAAACATTTCACTAAAAATTTACAAATAATGAAGCAATTTTAATTGAAGAGAAATCTAATATTTATCAAAGTTCAGACAACAAAATTTATACTTACCCTTCAAACTCACCATTTGTCACAACCATCATTGTCCAAGTCTTCATTCACAAGCTTCAAATCCCTTATCTTCCTCATACATCCACGCCTGCTCCTCCCCCCACCACACACACACACACACACACACACACACACACACACACACACACACACACACACACACACACACACACACACACACACACACACACACACACACACACACACACACACACACACACACGCGCGCGCATGTACGCACACACGCACACGCACACACAAACTGATGTAGTCCAATCGCTAATCAAGCACAAGCACACCGTATTGTTGCCGAAGATGCAGGACTGCAGGGAAAAGAGAACCGTGGCAACCAGCGTTACCCGCCAACCAAGGGCCACACCCCAGAGCCGCAGCCTAACACGAAGCCAGCTGCCCCCTACAGCACTCTACAGGAGAAGAATGACGCCGACGAGGACCTCGTACCCATCTCGAGCGACAGCGACATGGAACTGGTGGGTCTGGGCCATGACGTAGCCTTGGCCTCGGCGACAGCAAAAAAACTCGAGAGACAAAAGTCACGCAGGTCGTCGCTAAAGAGAGCGCGAAAGAAGCGTCGGAAAAAGTCGTCGTCTGAGCTGTCGCTGTCGCTATCGCCCTCCTCGGTCGATCTTGCGCTGAAGGAGTCGATACACCGAGTGGAGTCGGCAACGCTGAAGAAGGACAGTATAAGCCACTCGAAGGGACGTCATCACTCGCCGGACAGGAAGAAGATGGCACTAAGCAAATCTCCGCCAACCAGGAGGCACAGGTCGCCCGGCTTGAGGATACGCGACTCGCCTACGCTCAAAAAGCGCACGAGGTCACCCAAGCTGAGGAAATCCTCGCCTCTGCGATTGCGAAAGCAAGCGCTTAAAAGAGCATCGCCAACATCGTCGCTGGATATCCCGGTCATGACCACCTTGCTGGTGCCGACGTCACGCGGTACCGTTAGCAAGCTCCTGAAAAAGGTCAAGAAGCTCGATCCCTTTTCCAGAAAGACTAACGAACGCACCTCGCTGAAGGACAAGCTTAATAATATTATGAAGAAAAAGGTGACGGAAACACCGCCGGCGAACAGCGAAGAAGTAGTTGGCAATAAGGAGGAGAAACCGATTAAAGAAATTACTAAAGAAGAAGCACCAGCCATTCCAAAGGATAAGGAAGAGGAGGGGACCAAGGAAAAGGAAACTATAAAGGAGGAGAAGGAAAAGAAAAAAGAAGAGGAAAAAGAGAAGGAAAAGAAAAAAGAAGAGGAAAAAGAGAAGGAAAAGGAAGAGGAAAAAGAAAAGGAAAAGGTAGAGGAAAAAGAGAAGGAAAAGGTAGAGGAAAAAGAAAAAGAAAAGGTAGAGGAAAAAGAGAAGGAAAAGGAAGTTCCGATTCAGGAGAAGACTGAAGACAACGAAGACGAAGAGGATCTCGTGGTGCTCAGAGAAATAGCCTTGCAGACAAAGCAAAAGAAGTTCGTCTTGCTGAGGCCCGACCAAATCAAGACTGAGCCCGTTGAGCCGCCACCCACGCCGGCCGAACCGCCTCAGCCGCAGCAACAACCTCATCATAAACTGCCGAACTTCTGCATGGATGACAATGACGAGGACCTGGAGTTACGCATGATAGCTCTACGCTCTGCCGTGCTGAAAAAGCATCACACGCGCATGCAGTGCGGTGGACTCAAAAGGAAGCAACAGCAGCAGCAGTTGAAAATGAAGTCCGGCACACCACTGCCACGCATCGAAAGCCCCTTCACTTCGACCTTTCTCGAGGACTTTCCCTTCTTGGCGGAGATCTGCAGCCCAACGTCGCCACTGAGTTTCAAGAAAGACACCTACGGCATCGAGGACATGGAGCTGGACTCCGATATGGAGCTCGACGCGGTGATTAGCGAGGCTGAGGCGGATAGTGGCAACGAATCCCCGTACTCACCCACCGACGACCTGAACGCGAGAGCAATGAATGCCACGGCAATGGCTACACCACAGCAGCAGCAGCCACAGCTCGCACCAAATCTTAGTCTGTACTCACCTTCGAATCCCACGGAAACACCGGTGTTCAAATCCTTCGCGCCGCAGCAAGAAAAACTGTCAAAGGAGAATAATGCCTTGGACGGCAGCATTTTGGAGTTTGTAACCCAAGAGTCGAGGCCATACTCGCCCACGGATGTAACGATCTACGATCCAGATCTACCGGGCGTGCTCTCTGCTAAAGCCGCAGTACTTCAACAGCAGCTGCAGCCAGTGCCACCGCCGTTATTACCACCCCCGCCACCACCATTGGAACCCCCGCCGATGCCGCCCTTGAGTATGTTCACGCCGCAGCCAATGATGATCAGCTGCCCGTCGAACCTGCTCAACCATTTCTGCGACGCCACGATGGCTCCCATGGCGCCGATGAACAACTTCACTGCGATACACCAATCGATGAATCCGCTCATGATGCCCGCGGCGACACCGCTCTTCGCCTACCCGGCACCGCCCACCTCCACGACAACCATGTGCATGTCCACCAGTTGCATGCCAGTGCCACCTCCGCAGCCACAGCCACAACCACCTCCGCCACCTCCGCCGATGGAGAGTGCCAATGTCACGAGCGAGCTGGATACTTTCGGCGAAACGGATCTCGACGGCAGTCCCCTGGTACCTATCGATAAGGACAGTAGTAACCAGGTGGCTTCGTGGCCGCTTATTGGAGAACCGTTGTATCTGCAAGGAGTCCCCGAAATCACGCAGTCCGAGCTGAGCAAGGTACCAACGCTAATGGAACACAACCTAGTTCCCGCCACAGTACTCAAGACTAATCCCCAGCTACAAAAGCAACCCATGAAGAAGCTGCCGCCTCAGCAGCACAAGCAGACCAAAGAATGTCTGTTTAGAAACGCGGACATGAGGCCCGTGCCGCTCGAGACTGACCGAATTCCAATGAACTGCAGCGGCAGTAGTGTTCCGCTATTCAAACCTATAAGGCTGCAACCGGTACTGAAGAAAATCGTGATCAGGAAGTCGGCGCCAGCCTTCAACACGTCTCTCAACGAAGAAACGTGGACGGTCGTACAGCAGGATACGGAGGAGGTGCAGAAGGAAGAGGTAGCAAAAGTAATCAAGAGTTCGACAGAAACCAAGAATAAGAGGAGAAGGAGACGGAGGAGCATGTTGACAAGGAGAAATCTCAAAGAAGTGGAAAGGAGGAGGACTCCACGTCGCGAGATCGATGATCGAATGCTCAAAGAGAAAAACTCCAAGTTATCTGGTAAGCTTTCCACGCAAACGCGCGAATCACGTAAAGTCGACGAAGCACAGAAGAAAAAATCACCGAAGACCGAGGAGAAACGAAGGAGAGCCAGCATCGACGATGACGAAGATACGCTCAGAAAGTTACTTTTGGCATCGTTGGAGAAAAGGAAAAAGGAGCAGCCAGAAGGAAGTAGAACTCAGACGATCGCGACACCATCGGCAGACGCTACTCCAACGAAAATGGATGAAGATTGTTCCAGGGTAGCCTCTCCCGTCATTCCCATGTCCGAAAAACCTGTTTCGCCAGCAGCGGCAAGTATTGCCAAACTAAAAAGCACTCCCAAAGTCGCTTCTAGTCAAATCTCGAAACCCACAGCAACCACGACGACGAATCTCGCAATGACGGTAACAGCGACGACCACGACAACGAACGCAATAAAGAGGCCAGCTCCAGTGTCTCTCGCTTCTCTAAACGAACAACCCCTGCGCAAGCTTGTAAAGAAGACCAGCATGATACCGGCCTCAACGAAAGTTGTGAACAACGCCAAGCGCTACCAGAATCTCTTGCTCCAACGTAAAATGGCCCAGCAAAAGGGACTCCTTCCCACCACGAAGTCGCGCTTCAAGGTGAACAACAACGGCTTACAGCGCTCGGCGAGTCCGAACGTTCCGTCAAAGTCGACCACTGACTTCCAGAGGATCGTGATCAACCTGAACGAGGACACTGAGAGCGAGTCCGACATCGACGAGGCGCGCGCCAGGGTTAGTCCAGTCAAGTCCAGGCCGCCACTAGCTATTCCCACAACGGATTTCGAGAAGAGCGTTGATCAGTTCCTGAAGAACGTTAGGCAGCAGCAAGAGCAGCAGATGGCGAAGAACGCACCTTCAGCGAACAGGAGTGAATCCCCAAAATCCCAGCCGATCCCAGCCGTTAAGAAAGTCATTCTTCCTCCGCCAGTGACCACTGTCGCAATGACTACTACGAACGTCACGACGATGAAGACGACCCCAAGTCTCGTAACGACGATGAAGACGACCCCAAGTCTCGTAACGACGATGAAGACGACCCCAAGTCTCGTAACGACGATGAAGACGACCCCAAGTCTCGTAACGACGATGAAGGCGATCCCAAGTCTCGTAACGACGAAAGTTACGGTTACAAAAACGACCACTGCTGCGAGCTCTGCAACAACGAATACCACGACTACTTCGAGTACTACTATCGTGAGCTTAGCCAAAGAAAAGGTTGTTGCTAGCAAGCCAACGCTTTTAAAAGTCCGTTCTAAGTTGGATAGTCTATCAAGTACACCTCAGGTGAGTTTGTTTTACATCGTACTTGATGGATGCTGATGAACGTTATAATAATTAATTTTCCATTTCCAGGCCGTAAAACACTTGCCAGCGTCCCAGCAAGAGGAATATCGTCGATTAAAGTTACAGATTCTCGAGCGAGAAAAATTAAAGCTGCAAAAGTCCAAAGAATCAGCCGCTATTTCTGCAACAGCTCAAGCTTCAGTCGAGAAAACTGTAAATACCTCTGTTACTGCGCCACCTTCATCGTCATCGTTGACACTTGCGTTAGGTTCATCCCCTCCGAAAGCTGCCTCGAAACCATCGGCTGCCATCGCTTCTCCATCGACTAATCTATTAACTGCTACTACTCCCTCAGCAACGAAACCGTCAGCAATCCTACCTTCTTCAGAAGCCAAACCATCGACTACCGAGGCATCTCCACTAGCTCACCCATCAGCAATCGTAACCTCTCCAGTGGTCAAACCATCGACCTCCGCAGCAACCCCAGTGGCTAAATCGTCAGCTATCACCACTTCGCCACTGGCGAGGCCATTGACTGCCATGACAAATACACTGGCTAAAACACGAGAACTGCTGACGCTAAATAATATGATACCAAAGACGCAGCTCGTAGCAACAATAAGTCCCGTGTCCATGCTAAATGCGGAGAAGTCTATCTCAGCGAGTAAAGCTTCACTTGTCACAACTACAAATATAATTCATTCCACGCCAAAAGCCCATCAGGACAGCACTCTGTCCCAAACTGCTTCAACTATCTTTACCAATAAATTAAATATCGTGGCAAATCCAAGTACGAGTGGCGCGTTGAGAACTGCGGTTCACGCAAGTACGTCCAATGGCCAAGCGGCAATTTTGAGTAAAATAAATGAGACTTTGAACAACCATAAGAAGCAATTTACAGCCGTTGCTCACAAAGTTTCTACTTTAAGAATACTAACGAAAGATCAAATCAATCTCAAAACCACGCGTATTCAAGAATCAGTGCCACAAGTAGGAAATCGTATGCTTATGGGCGATCTAAATAGATCTATAGAAAGTAGAAAATCTAACAGTTCCAAAACAGAAAAATCAATAAATATAAGCAATGCTTCTGACAATGCGAGGGACATTTCCACAAACAACACGTCGACATCATTGAATATATCCCATAGCAGTATAGAAGAGTCTTCATCGTCTAATGTTGGTAAGACGAAAAAAAGTTGGGAGGATTATAAACAAGATATCAATAACGAGGTTCAAGCTCTGTCACGGCTGTCATTCGGAGAACAGAAGAAAATATTATGTAAATCTGAAGAGGAGTTAGTTAAAAAAAGGTACATTTATTACGATATTACTGATACCGTTATTAAATATGTAATGTATAATTTTATTTTAATTGGTTTTAAAGACACATAGTGTTGGACGATATCTCAGAAATGTCGGGCAATCTCCGTGAATGGGAATTTGAAAGAGATGTACAAAAGAGATTAAGCGATCACATTAAGAAACTTCGTGAAGAGCTAAGCGTAGCGGAAGAAAACCTGCAACAACAGAAAGAAAAAATGAGTGCTATCCAACCAAGAGTATCATTATATCACGAAAAAATAAATAGCGGCAGAAAAGAATGTTTTAGGCTATCCAAAATATGCAATGGTCTTGGACAACAAATTCAAGGGTCTAATTATGAGTATGTCGTTGATAATTTTATTAAAAAATGTCTTATAATGTTTTCCAGCATAACTTTATATAGAAACCATACTGGTGGTTACCTACGTCGCGCCGTGAAAAATAATATTTATACTGCGTTAGACATCTTTCAATTTGCACTTATTGAAGAAAGCTACCTCAAAATTACGGATTAATAATTGAAAATTCGATTTCTTCAATATAACTAAGAAAAAACAGAAATTAATAAATACCATTTTTGTAATATAAAAATCATATTAGTAACGCGTTTATGTTATAGTGCAATTGCAAAAGTTTATAAATTAATCGTTTATTTTAACAAGATTCAAAATTAGTAGCTCTTTAGATATTTAGATACTAAATGTACTGCAATTTAACACCTACAATGACAATCAAATATTACTATACTCTTTCCGTGTACATTTACTCTACTTTTTTAATATTGTTTAAATAATATTTTTTCAATCAAATTTCAGAGTTCCTACTGCAGCAGCGGATCTTTTAAATACTAAAATGAAAGAAATTGCTATTCATACTCAAAAATTGCGTAACAAAAAAGCTCAAACTAAAGAAACTATTAAAAGTAATAATTCGTTAAAGACTGATAAAACGGAAAATAAAAATAAATCCAAAGGTTTAGTTAACTCTAAAAGCAAAAAATCTATAAAAAAAGAAAAAAGCGTGAATAGTGAGACTGAAATTTCGGTGTCAGAATCTAATTCAAACTCAATTGCCGGAAATATCAGTATGTTGGAAAATAATTCTTCTACTGATATTAATACGGCAAATACTAACTCAGAAAACGTGAATCACATTAATAATCAAAGTAATGAAATGAAATTTAAAGTAGAAAATTCGAGTATTACTTACGAAAATAATAGTATCGAACTTAAACCATTATCAGGAACGGTCGTTACAACCCTAAATTTAAATTCGATAAATGATTTAAATAATGAAATTATAAATGAAAATACAAATGAAATTTTAGACACTAAAAATATTTTGAAGTCGGAAATGGAAGAACAATCAATAATAACTAGAGTTAAAGATGAAATTAGTTCAGAAAATGTACATGAAAATGAAACGGAGATATCGCCTGCGCAAGTTACTGACAGTGAAACTGTGATTTCTAAAGAAGCTAACACAATTTTACCAACAATTCCATTAACTAACGTAGAACAGTCAAATGTATCCGAGCAGATTTCACAAGATATTAATTCGGAAAGTACAAATCAATTAACAGATCCAATTATTCAAAATTCGATCTCAAATAATACACAAAATGAAAATTTATTAGACGAAAATTTATTAAACGTTACCGATAATAAACAAACGACTTCATTAGAAGAAAGTGATCAATTTAAAAATAATAATTCGTTAACAAATTTTCCTCTCGAAAATTCGATTTTAGTTCAGGAAAATATTGAAAATGAAAAAGTAGAACAAAATGAAACTATTGAAAATGATTCTGAGAAATCATCTGAGAATAGTTTTACAAAAACAGATTTGGTCACGGAAAATAATATTTGCATTGAATCTGTAAATGCACCACCAGTATCAGAAATGAATCAAAATAATACAAACTTGCCTTTAGAAAACATTACAAATAATGAATTCAATAATTCATCAATGGAAATTGATGCTGAAAATGAGAACTGTAATAAAGAAAATGTTGAAATGGAAGTAGATATAATGGCGAATAATCTAAGGATTACAAATACGATTATGGAACTAGAAAGCGTTGAAAATAATAAACCGGATGAATATACAGGAGAACTAAATGTAAATTGTGAAGCAGAAAACACTATTGAGGACAATGAACTTGATACTTCTGAAATCTGTGCTGATACTGGAAATTCCACTTTTATGGAAGAAATAGCTTTATTAGAAATGGCAAATGAAACAGAGGTACCAGATACAATTATTTATAAAGTAAAATCTGCTGCAAAAATACAGGAACCCTCCAACCCATCTATACAGAAGGAGGATTCTTCAATAAAAGAGCAGGAAATTTCAAGAAAAGGAGCAGTTCAGCCGTACGAATCAATTTTAAAGCACCTGCAAGTACCAAGGTAGATTAAAGTATACATCTGACTCGATTTGATCAAATTTATAGTACTTGTATAATTAATATTTTATAGGGTAACTAAATCTTTTATTAATTTATCTTTTTTTTTTTTTTTGTACATTTTGTTGAATACCTTTTACGATTATTAAATTTTGCTTTCTTTAAATATCTTATAATTATTTTCCGTTTCCTATTTTATATGAAAATTTTATTTTATATCATTTTGCAATAGTTTTTCACTTATTTTTTCTTAACCATTATTCTATGTTAATTTTTTATGGTTATAAAATTTTGTTCGTAAATTTAATCATTTCAAAACAAATTTAATTTGACAAAATAGCATGCCATTTTAATATTTTTAATTTTAAGAAGTGTGAATAGCCGAAAAATTGCCGTGATTCTAAAACGAAATTTTGTATTACTTTTTCTAATAATATTCAGGAACAACAAGATCGACGGAATCCTTTGTCCTTATGAACTCATGGGTACCTGTAATGATGGAGACTGTCAATTCATTCATCAGTCCACTAGTCATTGTCGATAACTTTTAGTGGCTAAGGCTCGTGGAGTATTTTTTATACGTAAGGTGGTTCTAATTTGTAGATAGGCGTCCTGTGCCCTTTGTTATTTCTATATTTGTCTTTTTATAATTACAATGCGTAAAGATGATATAATTATTAAGGTTTTATATGCAATAAATTCGAATTTCTAAAATGTTTTATTTTTCAGAAGAAATTTCTTGTGCAAAAATCCATTATCAATTAATACAACTAATAAATTCAATGAAAAAAATAAAACATTTTAAAATTTGAAGGTCTACAAAGCCTTTATTGTATATCTCCTTAATATTAAATTTTAAAAAGTGATAAAGTATTGGTTTTTATACAGTTAAAAAATTATTACAATTTGTGCTGTGTTCATAATATTACTATGTCATTAACGTGAAAAATGTTGTAGTGTGAGACGGTGATGAAAAAGCGCCCCCACGCCCAGCTGGAGAGTCTTGATCGTGCATTTGGTTTCAGGTATTTTTTAAAGAGGCTTGTCAGAACCACACTGTGATACGAATGCGCGTTGTCGGACGAGGCCTCGTTTCGCAGCACCATTGAAGATTGGTAAGTCGCCTTCGTAACTCACAGGAACTTTTATACGGTGATATAGTACCTACTTGTTTCTTAGATCTTTGCAAAAATTTTTATGTCGGTCGAAATTTGTTTTTGCCGGTTCATCGCACCTTTTGTTATCGCAGTTACTTTATTATTTTTTCACTCGAAAATGAAAAAAGCTTAACTACATAGTTGCTAGACGAATAAGGGCAATCGTTATAAACGTTATTTTTATTATTTTTTTTTTCTTAATATATTAAAATGTATAAAACTTTATAAATATGTAAAAAAGAGACGTCTTAGTGGTAAGGAGTTAAAGTTGTTGCCATGTAAATAATTATTAAAACGTTAAGAAAATTTCGTTAAAGAAGTTTTGAAGCTCCTGAAGTGGATTACGAATATACGAGAAAAGCACAACGGACGGTTTTGATTTATGTATCATAAGAATGCATAAATACCTCATAGAAGCTAAGTGAGAAGATGTACGTGTAAAAGATAATAAAAATTAATTTTTTTTAACTGTTGCGTATTCACTTATTGCGCCCTTTACTATCCATCCTATCCCTTTAAATCCTACAATTTTTCAGCAAAATACATCTTATAATTTTCGATTTCTGTATTTTTACCTTATTTTTTAAAATGTTCAAAATCAATGTAAAACTTTTTTCGCAGTACGTAACGTTCAATTTTATTTTGATTTACTTTTCACAATTAAAAAAATCCTTTTAAAATCAAAAACAAATAAAGAAGCCTTCAGACTGATTTTCAATAAGATCGAAGAAAATTCAGCGAGACTAAGAGAGCTTCCCGTACGGAGCCTTGGGAAACTCATCGCAGCGCTTGAACCATGGCATGCGATTCTCAGCCCTGTATCCGTCCCAGCGCTCGATCCAGGCATTGGGACAGATACGCGTGAAGACGTCCTTAAACCAGGTGCAGGCTTCATGGCCCTCTCCGAGGAGGTACTCGCACTGGTAGAAGTCCGTGTACATCACGTAGCAGCGATGCGTCTGATTTTGTTGCTGGAATCTTGATTCATTTTGGGTTAATTATTGTAAGTTACTTATTCTGTTGAGGAAAATGTAATTAATTCTTCTATTTTTATTTATAAAAAAAAATGTTAAGTACCTAAATACCATACAAAAAATATTAAAATCTTGTTTAGAAGAAGCAATTATTTCCAGATAAAAAAAATACAGCATCCTAAATTGGTACACATTTTTAAATAATTCTGTTGGGTAGGATTTAAAAGACCTTACAAACTATTTTAAAATGCTTTGTAGCAGAAATTTTTAATAAATAATCAATAATCATTTTGTACTACAAGATTTTCTTGAAAATTAGCCTCCCCAAAATAATGAATAGCTTATAACATTGAGATTTCAACAGTTTCAATTGAAATTTTTTTTCACTAATTCTACGTAAATGGGTAATTAAAAAAATTATTTAATGAGCTTATTACTAAGATTATGCAATACGTTAAATTTAATTATTTAGTGAGTTGCATACTAGCAATACATTAATTGTAACTACCTTGGATCATTACCAGGAGATCTGACAATTATCGGCGAATCATCTACCTTCTCCTTCGGCGCGCAAGGATCTATCTCGTCCTCTAACACAATGGCAGCAGGAGCATCAGGAGCATCTCCGTTTTCATTCGATACGTTTCTAGTCTTAAAAAATTTACTATGTTTCTCATTTTTATTTTTTTGCGACATTTTTTATTGTGATCTTATGCGACATATATTTCGAACTGAAAAAGGTTTATTTTAGTTCTGTCATAAGTTCGATACTTCAGATCTGTCTGTGTCAACAGATCTTCTTTTATTTTTAGACGAAAAATTTCCATTTCTTTTTTATTAAAAAAATTCAAAATTGTTAATTCTATATATTAGCTGATATTAGTAAACATCGATTCATTATTGCGAAATATAATATAAATCATCATTAATGAACTCTATTTTTAATAGTTTTATCTACAAATATGTATAGATGTACATTCTAAAATGTTACAAAATTATTATACCTATACCTAACAATTATTAAAATAAAATTGTAGTGGTATTATTCGATAAACTCATAAAACAATAACAAAATTTTCTCAGATACACATGCCCACGGAAATGTCATTTATCTATTATATATCGTATCTTTATACCTATAGATATCGGCACTGTAGTTTGTTCCATGTGCGCGCAGTGTTCGCACAGTGCTTTGTGCTTATATACTTGTGTACACAAGAAAAAGCCGTCAGCTGCGCGCGCGAGAGCGAGCGAACGGTGCATGCCACGTCGAAGAGGTGACTCGTGGTGCTCCAAAGAGATGTTGCTAAAACTTTGCGCAAAGTGAAAAGCATTGGAATTGCTTTTTTCAATTAACATGTCTCCCGAGACACTATGGCTCTACTTTGTCGCGCTTCTGTTGACGCTCGCAGTGCTGGTAAGTGTTGATGGTCCGATAATGAGGTTATATTTTGGACGGTAGTTTTGTCAATTTCTTTCAGCATGTAATCAAAATGATTGTGGTTGATGTCGCGTAAAGGCAGCTTTTAAATATTAATAAATAGAAAAGCAAGTTTATTTTTTGTATTGTGACATATTTTCGTAGACGATGGGAGTTCATTATTTATTAGCAAGTTTAAAGATGATTAAGTACTGACATAATGTTTGTTTTCTTTTTCAGTTTCTTATAACAGTATTTGTAATATGCAAATACACAAATTCTTATCCAAACATGCTTCGATACAAAGATGAAAAACATTATCTTGACCCAAGAACAGGGGAAAAGAGAGCATTTCCATCCTTGGAGGATGACTGGAGTATAAATATCAGTGTTATTGTACCTGCATACAATGAAGAAGAAAGACGTAATAATAATTCTTATTAATTATTTTAATTTAAAAATAATATTAACATTAAAGTTATAAACCATTTCTTTTGTATCACAAATATTAGTCAAAAATTTAATGAACAAAATATTACAGTTTATTTACTTTATAAATTGTGACTTTAGTAAATTTTAATAAATTTGTATGTTTCAGTGCCACCAATGTTGGACGAATGTCTTGAGTATTTAGAACAACAAAAAAAATCAGGGCTTTCATACGAAGTAATTGTAGTTAGTGATGGAAGTACTGATAAGACTGTTGAGGTTGCACATTCCTATGCTAAGAAGTATGATGCTGTGCGGGTTCTAGCTTTAGTAAAAAACAGAGGAAAAGGAGGTGCTGTAAGACTGGTTAGTTTCATATGGCTTTTTTGTTATTTTTTGTACCATAAATTAAGCTTAATACATTTGTTTTACATTGCAGGGCATGCAAAGTGCTAGGGGTAGCGTTTTGCTGTTTGCTGATGCAGATGGTGCTACAATGTTTAGCGACTTACAAAAATTAGATGAAAGTCTTAGAAGTGTTCTAGGATGTAAGACAACTTTTTAGCACTTATTTCACAAAAACCAAAGTTATTTTGATTTTAAGTTATACTGTTGTTCTTCATATTTTTCCAATATTGAAAAGAATAATACAAACTTAATCTAATTTAGAATAAATTTAATTTCATTTAATATCAAATCTAAATTAATTTTTTTTTTTATTTCAGTTGATTACATCAATGCACCTGATAAGACATCTCTCTGTTATGCCATTATCTGTGGCTCTCGAGCTCACTTGGAAGAGGAAGAAAAGGCTAAGCGGTCATTGTTCAGGCTATTCCTCATGCATGGCTTCCATTTTCTTGTGTGGTTTTTCTGTGTCAAAAGTGTACACGACACGCAATGCGGCTTCAAATTGCTCACGCGCGAATCCGCACGTCAAGTTTTTACTGCCTTGCACGTTGAACGTTGGGCTTTTGACGTCGAAATGCTGTACATTGCTGAATCTCTCAAGATTCCTATTACAGAGGTGGCCGTCGAGTGGCAAGAAATCGAAGGATCTAAAATCGTGCCTGTCTGGAGCTGGCTGCAGATGGGACGAGATGTCATGTTGATATCCCTGAGATACAAGCTTGGCGCATGGAAAATCGCTAAGCCAAAAATGAATTGAAAATCTAAATACCAATCATGTCGAAATTAAAGAATGAACAGATAAATGAAATTTGTACACTTGTAAAATGTACATTTGTGATTAGCTCAAATTATTATCAATATGCATTTACTTTTTGGAACGCAAAATAAAAATGAAAATAACGTCATATTGACGATTGCTTTTGCAATAAATGTGAGTTTCACGAAAATTTTTAATTTTCCTTTATTAGGAAGATTGTAAATTTGCACTATTACAAAACTCTATCTTATTCTATTACAATATTGTAATGCATATAGGGAACTTGTACTTTAATCATATTTCATCTATCTTTTATAGGAGTGTAAATAAAATTAGAGATTTTGACATCTTTATATTTGTATTGTAAAATACTGTTTTTCCAGTATGTATAATAAAGCTATAGGTTTCAAACTTGATTTAAATTAAAATTAAGTTTTATACTAAAAATTAAAATATATCATTTTTCTAAAAATCCTTAAAATAACTTATACAAAACAAAATAATACACAAAATATTTCTATAACATGTTTGTATGCAGAAAATGTATCTTTGGTTTTTAAAAAGGGAGGCCAATATTTATCGTTTACTTTTGATCTCGTGTATTTATCGGATTTACTTTATTTTCAGAAACAAATTTTGATCTATAAATATAATATATTTATGACTAAGTATAGACAAGAAAATAAAAAAGAAAATAAAAACTTTTAAAAAATTGGTTCATTCAACTTTTAAATTGAATTATTTCTGTCGGGCATTTAATTATGTAGTCACGTGTTCCTATTTTTAAATGCCAGCAGCAGTACACAAATTGCCCATGACCTACATATATCCGATTCCCAAAAGAAAAATCAGCCAAAATCATTGAACAAAAACAAACATTTTTAGGGTGGGTTTGGTTTTCCCCCCTTTTTCGCAGGGACGTGCGTGATGTGTGTTTACCATATACGCGTAAGTTAATGTGTCTATCACATGACCCCCCACGTCAGCGTGACGTCGCAGCTAGAAACAGTTTGCACGCGGGGCGGGGATATCCGTACTATATAGGTACACAGGCATAATTTCGTCATCCTAGGAAAACGCACGATTCGACGAGACATCACCGACGAAGGTATACTACCATCAGTTCGCCCGCGTCGTCGCGAAGGTTGGGTGTGTAGCAGCGTTTATACTACTTCCGCGCACATATACCGTTTTTTTGCGCTCAGCGCTCTTTTTTCAGCCGGTGCCGAGGAGCAGTGCGCACAAGGTCAGCTGCGCATGTACATAGGATAATACCTACAGGAGGAGAGAAAGAAATAGGCAGTAAAAGTTCGCGTAGTCAAGAGGGAAAAATGTCGTTCGTATCGCCAATGCCGAGCCGCGAGTTCCTCTGGGACGTGTTTCAAAGGTAAGAGGAGCGTGCGAATATAACGGGTCCCCTGTTGCGTGCTGCACTTATCTGTGCACCTGACGTGGCCTCATTATTATTTCCTACCGATGATTCATATGGCCCATGCTCACTCGCTATTTCGAATGCCGGATTGTTTTGCTCCGGGCCATACCGCATTGTTGAGATAAGCAGTCTCGGATTACTTTACTCGAATTTCGTTGTGTTCCATTCATTTTCTCTTTCCAATACGGTCTGATCAAAGATTGGTCAAATTTAACACAATTATATTTTTTCATTTATTTTTCATACTTTGTTTACCTCTTTAGAGTTAATATGTAATGTAATCATGCTTTAGCATAAGAGCGTAACTTATATAGCATAAAATTATTAACTCATAAAAACGCAAATTGTATTTCAGCATTAATTGATGTGATATTAATTGCAGAGTTGATAAGGATCATTCTGGGGAAATCACTGCTGACGAACTGCAACAAGCACTTTCTAATGGAACATGGACGCCCTTTAATCCGGAAACCGTTCGTTTGATGATTGGTAATTTATTTGTAAAATATATGTGCTTTGCATGCTTTGACACTACATTTTATTTTTCATTTTTTTTTTTTTTTTTCGAAGTATACAGTAAAATTAATTGAAAAATCTTAATAATATATTCATACTTGAAAAATTTTTACATTGTCAAATATGTACTTTTTTTAATTAAAAGTAATTGTACTTCATTTCATAAGAGCAAGTATTTAAAAATTTTTACTGTTTATTTTTATAGAAAAATATTATCATATTACCAGTCAGTAAAATGGCTGTAAATATTGATATAAGGGCAAGGTAAAATATATGTACACTTTTGCCTATTGCTTCATTTTATCCGTACAGGTATGTTTGACAATGACAAACCAAATGAAAATTCCTCAGGTATGTTCGATAAAAAGAATACTGGTACTGTCAGTTTTGAGGAATTTGGAGCCCTTTGGAAGTATGTCACAGATTGGCAAAACTGCTTTAGATCTTTTGATCGGGACAACAGTGGGAACATAGATCGCAATGAACTTAAGAATGCCTTAGTCAGTTTTGGATATCGTCTATCAGATACAATCATAGATACACTTGTGCGAAAATATGATCGAGCTGGTAGAGGAACAATTTATTTTGATGACTTCATTCAGTGCTGTGTTGTTTTATATGTAAGTAAATTAATTTTATTCAGTTTTTATTTTGCGTAATATTTTCACAGTATCTCAGTAATCTTATACTTTATTGTTGTACTTTTAGACATTAACTTCAGCATTCCGTCAGTATGATACAGACTTGGATGGCGTTATCACAATTCATTATGAACAGTTTTTAGGCATGGTCTTCAATTTAAAAGTATAAGAATCCTAAAGATAACAACTTATGTATTCCGGCTAGCTCACTATTGCCCACGTTCATGTTATTTATATAAATATTAAAATTTGTATGCATTACAATAATTGGTCGTTTCGCGAAAAATATTTATGAAGTTTGCCAAAATTTTGCCAAATGTTAGGTGCTTGAAAAGAAATTTTAAAAATATTTACGAATTTTATCTTCTATACTTCATATTAAATTATATTGAGGCTTGGCCTATATAAATTTGTGTGTGTATGGAACATTTGATGTGTTATATATAAAAGCCAGCACTGCAACTTTATACAAATACATATATGTATCATGGTTACTACAAATAGCCTAAAAAATCAATTTATGGAAAAAAAAAACATTCCTATTTACAAGCTAAAAGAGATTTAATAACAATTTTCTTAAAAAATAAATTAAAAAATAGTTTTTTTATAAATTATGTCTTGCTAAAAGTAAGATTTAAAAACTAATCCAACTTTATAAAAACTTATAATGAGCAAAGGCAACTAAAACTTTTGTTGCAGCAAGAACAAAATACTTTGGAATGTGATAAAACACAAAGTCAATCAAAATACTGACAGCAACTTTTCCATTTAAATGTATTATTTTAACAAAATAGTCCGCCATGTAATGACGTTTTCATTAAAATGTTTATTATTTATTTTAAGAAGTTCTTGATGAAAGTGTTAATTGCGTGATTATATACATTTATCTTATACATACGTATATTCTCAAGTATATTTTTACATGTAAATATTTTTCTATTTGTAATTTTCTGTAATGTAATAAATGAATTGTAATTGAAATATTAAAATAAAAATTTTATTATAAAATCATTATCATAAATTTTCTAAAAATTATCTCTATATTCAATTATCATTAAATTTTATGTATATATATAGGATCAATGCACCAGTCCGTGTCCAGAGTGTCCAAACACCGTAGTGAATCACCATTTTTTTTTTTTTTTAAAGTTGGATAAAATATATTTTCATTACTCATGAATATACCAAGCTGCTCTCTCTCTCTCTCTCTCTCTGTCTCAAAAGTCCAAAAATGTAGATTTTCAACTATATTTAATATTTTGAAAATATTTTATTGAAGCAATTGAAAATATCATGTGACTTGGTCATTCATTGGTGCAGTCACCATATACATACAATTATTATATTGGATTGGGTATTTTAGGTAAAATTGTGAATTCGTGTAATTGTCATACTACTCTCTTGGGAATGGACTTAAGTTTCGCTCTGCTCCGTCCGATTTTAGGGAGCATGTACATAAGCGCTGTGCTGCGATGCCGTGCGATGCCGTGCGATGCCGTTCGATGCCGCGCGGTGCCGCACGATTAGTGCTTCGTCCGATCCGTTGTCTACATGGTTCAAAATAAATTGTAAGTTGTATCTCTGCATGATTTAAATTAAATAGTTAAATAAATAATGCAGAGATACAACTTACAATTTATTTTGAACCATTTAGACAACGGATCGGATGCAACACTAATCCGTGCGGCACCGCGCGGCATCGAACGGCATCGAACGGCATCATACGGCATCGCACAGCATTGCATAGCACAGCGCTTATGTACATGCTCCCTTACTCCAACTTGAATTTAAAGTACCGCTCGTCTGATTGGCTAATTCCATTGTATTGCCTACTGCAGTAGGTACTGCCTATTGGAGAGATAGGAGTCAGTCTGCAGACTGTACACGTACAGAGGGAAATTGATTAGACAGCGACATCTTTCATAAAATAATTCTAAAATAATTTTTGAGGTTATATTTATCCTGTGAGCGCGAGAGCAAAAACTTGACAAATAATAAATAAATGATAAGAATAAGTTTCTTATTTCGAAGATACGGTAGGAATTCAAGTTTATGTAAAAGATTTTGTGTATAATTTTATTGTCTAAAAAAATAATTAATTATTTGTCAAAGCCACACATAATGCTATCTGATTTTGTTGAAATAGCTGAAATAATATTAGCATGTATATTATTATGTGTTGTATTTATACCTTTAATTGTTATAACATTTTTAAAGTTAAAATTTTCTAAAAATCATCATAAAAAAAAAGAAAATGAAATCACTATTGGAATCTTCCACCCGTACTGTCATGCAGGGGGTGGAGGAGAAAGAGTACTATGGACTGGTGTTCGTGCTTTACAATCTAAATATGAAAATGCACAGATTTACATTTACACAGGAGACTTAGATGCTGACAGAGATAAGATTCTTAATAATGTTGAAAAAGTATTTGATATAAAAGTGAAAGACAGTGTTAACTTTGTGTACTTATTTCAAAGAAAATGGATTGAAAGTGACATGTATCCATACTTCACCCTACTTGGTCAGAGTCTGGGATCTGTTTGGCTGGGTTATGAGGCACTCACACTTCTCCAACCTGATATATTCATTGATACAATGGGTTATGCATTTACGTATCCACTTTTTAAATATATAGGAGGATGTAAAGTAGCCTGTTACACACATTATCCTACTATATCAGTAAACATGTTGCAGAGTGTATATAGAAGAGTTATTGCCCATAACAATCGTCAAGTCATAGCAAGAAATCCATTTTTAACAGCAGGGAAAATTATGTACTACAAAATTTTTGCTTTCCTATATGGCCTTGTTGGTAGGACAGCTGATATTATAATGGTCAATTCTACATGGACCGAAAATCAGATCAATTCAATTTGGAAAATAAATCCTGTGCGATGCTTTTGTATTTATCCTCCATGTGATATTGAAAAGCTAGTCAACTTACCTTTAATAAATGATGAAGAAAAAGGTGATATTATACGCATTGTTTCTATTGGTCAGTTTAGACCAGAGAAGAACCATCCCCTTATGCTCAGAGCTATGTATGAATTAAGATCAATTGTAGTTGAAGAAACTTGGAAAAAAATACGCTTAATATTAATTGGATCAACTCGCAATCATGAAGACAAAATCAGAGTAAAAGACATGCAAGACTTATCAAAACATTTAGCTTTAGATGAGAATGTAGAATTTTTATTAAATATTTCGTATTCAGAATTAATCAATGAACTTCAACGTGGAATGATTGGCTTGCACACAATGTACAATGAACATTTTGGAATTAGTGTTGTTGAATGCATGGCTGCTGGTCTTATTATGGTTGCTCAAGCTTCTGGTGGTCCAAGATCAGATATTATTGAAACACAAGCTGGATCTCAAACTGGATTTTTAGCTTATGATGCTGAAGAATATGCTCAAATTCTTGCTTATATTATCAATATGACTACTAGTCAAAGAGATGTTATTCGAAATGCTGCTAGAGCTTCAGTTCACAGATTTTCAACTGAACATTTTGAAAAAGAATTTGTAAGAACTCTTGAACCATTGTTTAGGTCAGAATGATACAAAAATTTAAAGATAAAAAAAAAAGAAATAAGTGTGTATGTGTAATATTTTAAATGAAATCTAATAAAATATTTTTAAATATTTATATTTATTATAGTTAAAAATTATATATTAAAATTAACTTTAAAAATATTATTAAAACGTATTAAACATTTAACCAAATTTGTATTTTTTTTTTTTAAAATACGTTTAGAACTAAAAATTTTACCACAAATGTTCCTATAATGGACCAAAACTCCCTATTGTATATAGTTACATTGAACTGGAACATTTATGGATAATAAGGTTATGTTAGTAGATGCATTCGACAAAACGTGGAAGAAGTGCCGTAAATCACGGCGTTATTGAAATAATTAGTTCAAATATTTACATAAAAAATGGAGACAGTACTTGAATTATTAGATTATTTAAAAAGTTCTCCTATTACAATACCATTAACGTTACTGTTTAGTTATGGATTATATAAAGTTTTCAGGAGGAAACAGGTACAGAGTGTCAAAGAAAAAGTACGTTTGATTTTTTATTTACTATGTTGTAAATATTTAGAGAATAATGTTTAATTTTTTGATGTCATCTTTAATATGTATGAACTTTATTTATTAGGATTTCTCAGATGAATCATCATCAAGTTCAATTGGGGAAGAGGATAGCTATTCCAAACTGGTTTTGGTTGTTAGAAATGACTTGAAAATGGGAAAGGGCAAAGTTGCAGCACAGTGTGCACACGCAGCAGTTGCAGCATACAAACAGGCCAAAAAGCATCCCAGTGTTTTAAAATCTTGGGAAAACTGTGGTCAAACTAAGATTACTCTCCGAGTAAGTCTCATATTTGATATATGATCTATTGAATCAATTTTGGAAGGAAACTAAACTCTCATATTTTTAGTGTGAAACCGAAGCTGAATTATTAGAACTTCATCAAACTGCAAGAGCAATAGGACTACTCTCAAATGTTGTTCGCGATGCTGGTCAAACACAAGTTGCACCTGGTAGCAGAACAGTATGTGGTATTGGTCCAGGACCATGTGAACTTATTGATCAAATAACTGGACATTTGAAATTATATTAATTTCGATTGAGCCACAATTAACTTATTAATTAAAAATTAATATCATACCACTGGTTATATCAACTACATAAATTGTTCATAAGTCGATTTCATTTTCCTTTTTCAAATGTTTGCTGTCATACTAAACATTTTAAATAAAAAATTGTATTTTTACAATACATAAAATCATTGAAACGTCATTTTTTTTTCCGCATACATTTAATATAAGAAAAGCATTTAGAAATAAATTTATTTAAAAAAGTAAACACAGCTATTTACTAATTCAAAAATGAACCATTTTTTTTTATTATAAGTTCGCATAAAATATCTTTTATATCTATTAGTATTCAAATTTTTTTATAATACATTTTCTACTAAAAATATGGACGGCACAATTGTATTAATCACAAGCTATTTTAACCCTTTCAGTCATGTAATTCAGTAGTGAAGACACAGTTTTTTTTTGCATATATTTGGTTATAACAATTATAAACAATTATGGATTGACAAAAAACCATATTCGATTTAAAGTTTAAGTCTTTTACTATCTGAAAATGCAAAAAGGATTTTGCATGGAATATAACAAAAAATGATAAAAAAAAAAAAACAAAAAAAAAACAAAAAAAAAAAAAAAACAGGGTGCCGAAATATCGGATCCTGTGATTGAAAGGGTTAATTAATCTTTGCACTAACAAACTGAAGTAAAATTTAATGACATGCATTTAAGCTGTTTCAAATATTGAAACAGGTTAAAAATGTAAACGTAAAATTCTTGTTCTTTTTTTCACTCTTGTTACCATTCCCATACCATAACCCTGACGGAAGAATTCATTATCAATTTATTTATTTATTTAAATATTAAATTCGTAAGAAACCATGTAAAGTTTTTACAATCTTTAAAGACTATCTCAATAGAAATTAATGGGAATTTTCCCACCAAAGGAATCATGAGCCCTATAGGCTTAATACGTTAAAAATTTTCTTGAAATATTTTAGGAAATCATCAAAAATATAAAAATAAACGCTCTTGCTAAACATCCGTCAGATTAGAGTACAATGTTTCAGAGTAGTAATATTTCATTATTCGTTTTGTTTTAACTTTTGACTAAAGTAACTATATCTACTAATATAGGTATGGATATATACCTGCAATTCAGAAATCTGACGGACGAATAGCAGAGGCGAAAAAAATTATATACAAAAACTGTAAATAGATTTTAAATGTATAAGTATATAACATTGAATATGCTCTCATATCCACATAATTTTTAAAATATCAATAAAATTTTTTTAATTTTTCGTCATTCAAAATAAGATGTAAAAATATTTTCATAAATAATAATGTTATTCATTCCCAAAACATTCCTAGAATATTTTCAGATAAACAAGGATACATCATTGATATTCATAAATACATTGACAGACAAGGGAACTGTAATAGTAAAAAAAAAATTCTCAAATGGAAATCGGAATATACTTGATTTCTTTAAACTTCTATAAAAAAAGTTGTGAAATTTTTATAAGTTAATTATTTACAATATATGTAAAAGAAAAATTAAGATAAAATAAAATAATTAACATAGTCAGTTCATAAATAATATAAAATTTTCGTATACACAAATTTTTTTGCGATAATTAATCGATAAAAAAGGCAGAAAACCTTATTTTTCTATATCAAGAGAAATATACTCTTGGTTTAAAAAAATCTTCGTATATTCCAACTTATCAAGATTCGTAATAATGAAGCTACAATGGCGGCGGCGGAGCTTTTCTACGCGGCTTGCCCGAACTTGTCGCGCTGCACTGAGACTCGGCAATCGATCTTCCATCAGCCTCGTCTCTGCGACACAGTTCGGTCTCGCTCTGAAGCCAATTGGTTGTCTGGCTCTGTCCCACGTTATTTCTAATAATCTGGGCTTGCTCCTCGTTCCCAGAAACCGGACAACCGCCTACCTCTTCGAGTAACTTGGATAGCGAGGGTGCTAGACCCAAGCCCAAATTCCGCTCATGGTACACATCGGAAATCGTGGGAGTGAGTTCGCGGGTCAGACTTGTGAGAGACGTGGCCAGATTCCTTATGTTGCTGTGGGGATGATGGTGATGAGACGGCTCCGGTTTTTGCGCCACTTCTTCCTTAGCCGACGACTCGCTGATATCAGTGTTGGATACCGGTTGCGCTGGTTTCTTCAGGGTGGTGACATTGCCGTTACCAAGTTCCGTACGCACGCTTAATCGTTCAAGTACAGTCGCGGGTAGAGCGGGCAGAGGTTGACGTCGCAGCACAGTGTTATGGCCGTTGTCCCAATCGGTCACGGACCCGCTAGAACTGGAACCGGGTCTTGGACTGCATTGGTCGTTGTAAACGTTGCGAATTCGCGCTTGGTGGTTGAGATTCAAAGTTGGAGGAGGACTAGGAGCAAAACCTTCGCTTGGTTCGTCTGCAATAGTTGTCGAGTTGAATAAAATAGAATGAGTATAGTAAAATATGTACGAAATTTCAAAATTCTTAAAATGTTAAATTTAAACGGACCGTCATCAGCTTGACAATTAAGACGTTGAGTAGACATGCTAAGGGTTTCCATTGTTTTTCCATCGGGTTCTCCGCGATGCTTCACGTAACTTGCAAAGGCGCCCCCAAGTCGTGGGCGTTCAGAAAGTCCCCTTTCGTTTGCTGTTAGAGTAGCTAAGTTTTCCATCGAGCTTCCCGAATCTACGCTAAGACTATTTGATGCTTCTTGTGTATCTGCGAAAATTACAAAGATTTTTTCAAGTTTATATAAGTATAATTATTTAAGAATTTTAACAATTAAAATTTATCTCCATAAACAGCAAAAATTTTAGATAAATTACCAAACAATGCGAGTAGAGCTTGAAGCGCGAATTGCACAGCTCTCCTCGACGCCTGTTTGCCAGTTCTTAAAGTGACTTCGAGCTGTCCAACCTCCATGAGGTCGAACCCTAAGCTTGCAAAAAGTTCGTGAGAGCCGGCAGCCCTCCATACTCGGACAGGAAGCTTGATTTCTTGTCCTTCAGTGGCACAGCTGGCTCTCCTCATCGTTGCGATCACATCCTCTGCTACTTCCGGTACCTATATATACATCAACGCAAACATTTTAATCTTCATCATAAAAACGAAAAGTTCTTTCAATACATATACTTTGAAAACTTCACGTACCTGCAAAAGTCGAACAAGTGCATGCAAAGATGCTTGGGACAGTCCCAAAAGAGCCTGCAAACTCGCGCTGCATCTTGTCAGTCTTTCTTCGGGATCGCTCTGAGGGAAAAATACCGAGGGCCGGATGCCATTACCGGCAGGTTCGAATCTAAATCCAACAGACATCAGCAGCTCGCGCCAACCCGTAGCTGAGCCAACCTTGTTCTCGATGCTCTTCTGCGTAGTGTACATGGCGTTCTTCTGTCCACAGTGAATTCGCTGCAACGATTTCTCCACAAGGTGCAGCGTCACGCGCAGAGCGTCGCGGCTCTGTTCTGGACCGCTGCGCAGCAATTCCGCCAGTGCCTGTCCCATTAGCGCGACCTAAACAACAATTATTATCATTATATGCAATATTAAAATATTTAATCAAAAGACAATCTATATCAAAGGACTATACCTTGTTCGACAATCTCGTATCGCCTCCGATCAAAAGCCAGCCGGCCCAGTTAGCCGGATGCGCAAAGTGCCTGGTGTGTTGCACCGTTTGCATGGCCTCGGCCAGCGCTCTTGAAGCCTTCTGCCCCTGCAGCATAGCGCTGTAGAACGCTCGCAGCAGGATACTACCGGCGGTCGGCGGCACAGGCCACATACCCACGAGCACGCACTGCGCGCCAGCGGCCAGCAACGCCTTCGTCAGGTTCTGCACGCCCTGCACACTGATGCTGGCGGGGCTGTTGGGCGTCTCACTGCTCGCCCAGTGACTGCTCGACACAACGACGAGGCGAGCTGCGAGTCGCACCATATCCAGCTGGCAGTCCAGCAGGTATTCGGGCTTGTCACTCGGCTCCTCGCACTGTTCAGCGCTCAGTGCAAGATTCGGACTGTTCGACCAGAATACCGGAACGGTCAGATGCACACACTCGGCGTCCGGTAGACTACGTAGTACGGCCGAACGCGTCGCCTCGGCCCCTAAATATAATATGTAATATTTATTGTTTATACTTCTATATATGTGATGAACAGTTATTTGACGTACCCATCATGGGTCTGGTTTCCAGCAACTCAGCCACGATGCTAGCCTCTGTTTCTGCCGAGGAAACATTCTCGGTCCATCCGTATTCCTCCCTCACTTTCTCCGGTATTAATGGATTACCAGCGACCAAAGCCGCGACCGTAGCGTTGCCCTCCGGCATTGGAATCTTCGATCTTCGCTTCAGTGCGCTCAGAGACGGCACAACTAGCAGGGAAAATCTTTCGCAAAGATAATCCTCACCTGAATCGTCACAACAAATAAAACAATCATTACAAATATTCAACCTATGCACTAGTATTCTCTAATAAAAAAATTAAACTAACCAGGGCCGGACTGCAGAGCGGGCAAGGGCGCCAGGTACAGCGACTCCTCGACAACCATGATTAGCTCTTTCCTGGGCATGGGTAGTAGATCCTCGAAAGGCGCGAGTAGCAAGTCGTACAGGCCCTGCAGTGCGGGGGGAGCCTGCCAGACAGGCCCGCCCCTCTGCTGGGCCCAGCGAGCGCTGCCCGCGCGCGAGCTCAGCGATCCCACACTGAACAGACTACTGAGGCTGTAACTACTCGCGTTGAGATGGTGGCCACGAGAGGGTATTTTGGCCGGGCAGTTGTCGTCCAGTAGCGCTAAGTCCGTCGCCGATTCACCGAGCAATAGAGCTTCACGTGCCTCGAGCACGCGCTTCTCCAAGCTGGGACCGTCGGCGAGGCTGCTCGAGTGGAAACGCAATAGACCCCGACCCGGGGCCAGGCACCAGCTGTGCACTTCACCATCCACTTCGCTGTAGTATAGGACGATGCCTCTCTGCCTGTCCACGATCTCCGAATAGTGCATCGCGTCCTCGATACCAGTCTCCTTCGTTCTCCTGGATCTCTCGGCCCAGTTGAGCGCCTCCTCGTTTCTGCCGAGGCTCACCAGGATCTTTTGTAGCAAACGGTAGGTTTGTGACAAGAGTTCGGCTCGGTTAGGCTGCTGACCATAACCCGGTAGCACCGCAGCCCCTATGCAGCCACCCGCGTTCAACGATTCGAACAAACCCGCGGCCTTTTCCAATTGCTCGACCGCGATTGTGGCCTCACCTGCCTCCCAATGCACGAGACCCAGTCTGTGACGTAACCGTGCCGTTTCTTCCTTCCGGCTTAGACTTTCGGATAGCGATAGGCCTGACTGCAGGTAGCTAAGTGCGCGCGGAAGATCATCTGCAACAAACACCATCAAAATTAAAAATAAATATTTCGTTCGTTTAGAATTACGTCAAAATAATGTTGAACGAACCGCAAAGATGATGAAGCCTGCCAAGACTGGCAAAGGCGGCCGCTCTCGCCGGTAAGTCAGCCGCCGCTGCGGCGAGACTCAGCGACTGCTCTTGCAGCCTAACAGCTTCCTCGAGCTGTCCGAGCGCCTCCTGCGTGGCAGCCAAATTAGCGCACGCCCTTGCCTGCAGACCTGCTGCATCTAAGCTCTCGGCGATCGTCAGCTCTAGTTGATGATGTTGCAGCGCGGCGTCCGGATCGCCCATGAGTAGATACACGGCGCCCAGGCCACTCGCCGCCTCGGCTTCCCCAGCCTTGTCACCCACACCCCGAGTGAGTGCCAGCTGGTGTGTCAAGCAGCTCACTGCCTGCTCATGGTTACCAAGAGCAGCATGTATCCTTCCTAAGTCACCGTAAGCAGCGCCTCGGGACTCGGGAGTGTCCACCTCGTGAGCAGCTACAAGCCTCTTTTCGAAACACACAAGCGCCTCCTGATAATTACCTGCAGCCTCTCTCGCCCTACCAAGTCCGCGATAAGCCCTCTCCTGATCCCGAACGCTGCGAAGTCTTATGGCTGCAGCGAGTTGCTGCTCGTGGCACTTTATCGCCTCCTCGGGATCGCCGAGAGCCTCTTGGCAGTCGCCCAGATTACCGAGTGCACGCGCCTTGTCCAGCAGCGCGGTGTTGCTCACCAGGGGTTCCAACGTCGAGAGCTGCTGCTCGAAGTACCCGATTGCGTCCTCGTAGTGGGCCATGTTCAGTCGAGCGATGCCGAGGTTACCCAGGGCCTGCGCCTCAACGCCGGAATCGCCGAGTTCTCTTGCGCGCTCCAACTGCTCCTGGTAGCACTTGACGGCGTGGGTGTACTGGCCGAGAGCCATGTGCACGGCGCCGAGATTGCCGTGTGCTCGACACTCGCCCCGCAAGTCGGCCGCCTCCTGCCTCAGTGTTAACTCTTGCGTGTGGAAACCGAGCGCCTTATCGAGGTTGCGGATGGCACGGTGCGCGACCCCTAGAGCGCCGTAAGCCGCCGCCTCGAGACTACGATCAGACGTCTGCCGGGCAAGATTCAGTTGGCGCTGGTGCATTTTTATAGCCTCGTTGTATTCACCGAGTCGCAGTAGGCAGTCTCCGATGTTACCTAGCGCCCGGAATTTACCCGCTACGTGTTTTGTCATGTGTGCTATGGCTGTGTAAAACATATTCATATATTTAAAATTCAATTGTATAGTTATATGACCAATTATATTTTCCTAAAACAAGCTCCAGTACCTAAATAATACTTCTGGCACTCGAGGGCAGTATCCACGTTACCCAGGGCAAGATGGGCCAATCCCAGATTGCAGTACGCCCTCCCCATTCCCGACTTATCTTGCAGGTCCTTGGCGAGAGCGAGATCCTGATCGTAGTAGCGCACGGCCTCGCGGTGATTGCCGAGACAGTAGTGTGCGTAGCCAAGGAAGTGACAGGCCTTGGCTTCGCCCTCGACGTCGTGCAGTTCCTGCGAGAGCATCAGGTAGTTCTCGTAGTAAGGTATGGCCTCGTCGAAACGGCCCCGCGACGACAGACAGTTGGCCAGGTTGAGAAGGGCGCACGCCTCGCCCGCCGCGTCCTTGAGCTCGCGCGCGATTGCCAGGTGAGCACGGTAGTGGCGAAGCGCTGCCTCATGGCCTTGGATCGCCTGGTAGGCGACCGCGAGGTTGCCATGGGTAGAAGCTTCCGAACTTCTGTCATTTACCTGAAGATGAAAATTCAGAGTGTTTTTCAAAACATATTAAACATAGTTTAATATTTAAATTTAAGTGTATTTAAGAAGGGCTCAAGGAGCGCGGGAGCGCTCCGAAGGCAAGTATAGAAGAAGCCTGAGGATCGTCGGCTACGCCAAGTATATACTTTGAAATGGGTGCCCGAGAAATTGAAATATTTACTACAATTTTCAATAATTAATTACTAGCCGGTATACTTTATTTGCTTATGCTTATTATACTAAAATTTATTTTCTCAGGTTTTCGGTATAAAAAGAAATACTACATTTATAAGATTGATAACTTAGAATTTATACGTATATTTCATTTTAAAAGTTACCGTGTGGTAGTATCTGATGCATCAAATATACTTTGCCAGTCGAAAGCACGTTGATGCATTAGATGCACTTATATCTTCCATAAAATAAATCATGTAACAAAATATTTCACATTTCCAAGTGACTATCGTATATATGCTGAACCAACCTCTTTGCTTATCGTCAGCTCCTGCTTGTGATACTTAATGGCTTGCTCGTAATAGCCCAGCGCGTTGTAGGCATTACCGATGTTACCGTAAGCACGGCCCATGCCCGCCTTATCCCCCAAGGCGCGAGCGATGCCCAGATGCGCCTGATGCAGCTTCAACGCAGCATCGTGATCTCCGTACAGCTGATAAACGATGCCGAGATTGCTGCAAGCACGACCCTCCGCCACTTTGTCCTTTGTCGTCAGCGCCACGTCCAGCTGGCGCTGGTGCCAGAGCTTCGCTTGGTGAAGATCACCCGCGCAGCGAGCCGCGTGCCCCAACCCGGCGTACGCTCTGGTCTCGATGGCTTTGTCGCCTAACTCTTGCGCGATTCGCAGAACGTTCTCGTGGTAGGTCATGGCCTGTCCGAAATTTCTCCTATAGTGATGCGAGGATCCTAAATTACTGAAAGCCCTTGCCTCTTCGACTTTGTCGCCCAACCGACGTGCTATCCTTAAGTGCTGCGTATGGCAATCAACCTATACAAACAAATTGGGTAAAATTTTGTTTAGTATGAATAATTTTCAAGTAATAAATCGATACTATTTTATGGTTCATCGAAAGTTGATATACTTATATAGTTATTATGGATCGTGTTAATTATAGAGTTTCTGACTAGATAAAAATATTTTTTGTAAGTGTGAAGCCCGACTTTAGTGTTATCCGTGATAAAAAAAAAATGAAAACATTTAAGAATGGCATTAGAAAAAATTTTTCAAAATAACTTATTTGACTTATTCGAAAATTTTGTTGCAATACTACTCTTGAACATTTTGAAATATTAATTTGAAATCACGGCGGGCAATAAAATCATAAATTTTACATTAAACAAAAATATAATTTTGTTATAATTTTCAAAAATCTGTATAATTATAGCTCCATCCATATTTACAGCTAAAAATACAAAACTCAAATCAACCCACCGCGCTCTCGAACTCGCCCATGGCCAGGTACACCGCGCCCACGTTGCCGATCTCTCTGGCCTCCTGCAGTCTGTCGCCGATCTGTTTCACGAGCTGGACGCACTGCTTGTGCGAAGCAAGAGCGTTGGGTAAATCGCCGATAGCCGTGTACACGTGACCGAGACTCGTGAGCGCCGAAGCCGCGGCCTGCGTGTCCTTGCACTTCATCGCCAGGACTAGCTGGTAGCGATGGGCGGTGAGCGCCTCCTTGTAGCTACCCTTGCTGAAGTAGGCTGAGCCCAAGTTACCGTGCGCGCGGCACTCGCCCTGCGTGTCGCCGAGCGAGCGAGCCACCTCTGTTGAAGACGGAAATTGATTTTTTTTTTTCGTTTTAAATAGCGCAAAAATAGGTTTATTCTTGACATTAAAAATTATAATTTGAGAGTCTTTATTCGCTTTCTATAGTAATTTGTTAAAATTATTCTCGTTATATAATAGCGATATTTTCGTAAAATTCTCTTGGCGTCTGTTATGTAGCATGTGCAAAATGAATCATGTCGTAAAATTTCTCTTCACTTTATGGCATTCATTAAGCATTTTCCATGCGATTTTCATTAGCATGGAAATTTTTAATTTTTTTTTACGCAAACACCGAGATGTGCCAGAAATTACATAAAATGAAGTATATTAAAATGAATTTTTGTACATAAAGTATGTATAGCGAAAAGAGAAATTTTCATAATTATCATTTTACTATGCGGAAAATGCGGCAAGACATCGTAATTAGTTCATATTAAAATACTATATCCTAGTTTATTTATATTTTTAAGATTTTTTTATTCTTATTTTGTGTTTTTTTTCTTCGATCCTGCTTTGCTATTTACAGTGTAGGGGAAACTGGGGCGAGTTGGCTACAGGGGTAAGTTGGCGCAGTGTTAATAACTCCGCCTATCAGCAACATTTGGCAGTACTGTTGATACCGCAGCGCTGTGTAATAGTCTCCTGCGTAAGTGCTAAGACTATCAAAGTCAAAACATCATATTTGTTGCGATAAGAAATAAGTTAACATTTTTTTAGATAGCAGTGTAAAATAATTTTTTGGAAAAAGTCATTTATCGATTTTAATAAAATATTAATGAGTCATTAATGTTAATTTATATTATAGAGCTTACTTTTAGCTTTTATTTCATACATATCACATTTTCGAAACTGTAATTAGCATATGCATAAATTATGTTTGAAATTATGACTAACTCTCGGGGACTTTTGGCGCACTTTTTCCAGGGTAAATTGGCCCGGGTTAAATACTATGAGACATTTTGCAAAATCTTTTTAGCAAATGAAAAGTGTATAAATAAAAATAAAATACTTTTTTGTGATAATTGTATCAGCTACGATTCGTAAAAAGTTAATTTTGTTTTTTATATGTTTATAAAAGTTCTATTATGAAAATTGTATTGATTTATTTATTTATCATGCGAAAATGTTGTACATTTGATATGAAATGTAAACATGCACTCAAAGTATGTTTAAATTATTTAAATTTAAATGAAAAATAATCATAATGAATCTGCTAGGTCAATGATTTGTCTCAAATTTCTTGTTAGTCAACCTGCCCCAATCCAAGAGCCAACAAGCCCCGGGGTAGGAGCTAATATAAATTATAAAACAGTACTTAGGATAACAACTTTAAGGTTGTATTGGCTATATTGTCCACGTCAAAAGTTAATCCATTACTTAAAATATCAATAATTTACTATGAACGCTTTTTTACTTATTTTGAAGTTGACAGCTTTATCAAGGTGTACACCAGACAAAGAGTTTAGGCCATCAAAACCGAAAATCAGACGAAAATTTTTGAAGTACTTCGACTTTTAAAACTCATATATCTTAATACATTTTTTATTTCATTCAAAATAATGCCACATCTTCAAATTTTATTCAATTCTTATTTTTTTTGGTCTTATATTGTTTCGAGAAGAATTTTGAAAACTTTTTGGAAAACCTTAATTTAGTAATTAGTCAAGACATATTTTTTATTTCTTAGTTCCGCGATCTGTTAGGAATTCTTCTCCGAACAATATAAGACCAAAAAAATAAGAATTCAATAAAATTTGAAGATGCGGCATTATTTTGAATGAAATCGAATAAAATAAATCGAAAATGTATTAAGACATGATTTTTAAAAGATTTTCGCTTGATTTTCGGTTTTGAGGGCTTAAACTCGTTGTCTGGTGTATTTTTATAAACATATTAAACAAAAAGGGATAAATACGGTTTGATAATTATTGATAATCTTTAGTAATGCTGACTCGCGACATGGATCGTATAACCCAATACGAGCAGCTTAAATAGCAATGTTATAAGATTTAAAAAAAAAACATATTTAGGAATTTGAAAAAAATTATTATGTAAAAAGTGCTCCTACTCGCCCCGGTCTCCCCTACTATAAACATCAAAGACAAGATTTATACTTCTCAGCAATAAATGAATTAAACCGCAAATTAAGAAAAAACCAATTCAGCCCAACCGAAAAAAAAACCACGCAACCAAATCCACTCACCCAAATCCTGCTGCATATAGCTGATGGCCTTGTCCAGCGAATTGAGTGCCCAGTAAGCGCTCGACAACGCCGAGAACACACTGCCCCTGAGTTTCAGACTGCACGAGCCAATGGACAGCGCAGCCTCGAGTACACCAGCGGCGGAGCGATATTGTCCACCACCGAGTAGTTCCTGGCCGACGACGGAGATGACGACGAACGGCGACTCGTCAAGTTTCATAGCACGCAGCTGCTGAAAGGTCGGCTCGAGGGTGACGCGCAGCGGTGATTTCAGCGACGCCTCGACCAGACCCGAGAGAAGCTGCTGGTTGTTGGGGTCGCGGGCCAGGCCGATGCTGAAGGCCACCAGGGCCTCGCCGTAGCGGCCCAGGCATTGCAGGGCGACGCCCTGACGGTAGTAGGCCTGGAAAAAAGCGGATGGGTTCGGTTTGCTAATTACCGCCGAGGGAGAGAGGCGACTACTCGCCGCCATACCATTTCCGCAGTTAATTAGAGTTCGCTGGATATGGTATGCCGCGGCTGATCACCACTCTATTGGGGAGGTAAGTTGTTTCTTTTTTTTTAATAAAAGTTCTTTATGTTGCCTTCGATCAGCGTGAATCGTTGATAAGAACGTAATCACATCGCTTTTAAGTGGGAGGGTGTTGGTTTGCTGTGTAATATAGTCTGATGATATAAAGATAAATTTCCTGAACATTTATACGCAAAAAGTCTTAAAAAAAATAGTATACTCAGAACAATTTTTTTGTATTAAAATGTTTGTTATATGTAATATAATGATATTTCTCCTTTAAAGAGTTAAAACTGCTACAAACACTACAAAAATCGTAAAAAAGTGAATGTTTCGCCTATTCATGTTTTCTGAAAATTTTTTTTTATACTTGTATTACTATAACGTGCTTCTAATATAGACACGATTAACTTTTTTCTTCTATATAAAACTGTTTTTTTACGATTTCTATCTGTTTCCTAGCAATTTTATCGATAAACATTAATTTTTAATACGTGTTAAGTGCAAAATTAAAAAGGTTTTCATCACTTTGTATAGATACTTTTAATATGAATGACAATATTCCTAAGTATGCGAGTTAATGACGTTGCTGAAATTTAATCTAGTATTTATGACTGCGTTAAGAGGGTATCGAAGCCAATTATAGATTCTGAAATGGCATTTGAATAAGTTTTAGAGTTTCGGGACATTATCGCGGCAATTCACTATCTGCGTAATGTAACTTAAAAACCAGTGAATAATTAAAATCGCCATAATGAAGATAAAAAGACTCACCCGACTTTCTCCCAACTCCAATGTGAATTAAACTTTGAATTTTACAGACATTACCACAGCCTACCAATCACTCTCAAAATAACTATAACTTATACCATTTCCACTGCCTCTTTGTCACCTACAAACGTCGATATAAAAGTCGCACTCACTTTCGGCCATTGCGGACTCAGCTCGGTGGCTCTGACGGCGTCCTGGAGCGCCAGGGCGAACATGCCCATCTTGAGCCGCGCCGCCGATCTGTTCGAGTAGAGCACATGGCTGAGCGGATCCAGGGCCAGGGCCTCCGTGTACAGGGTAGCCGCTAGAGCGTAGTCGCCGTTCTGGCAGGCGGCGTTGCTCCTGCGCACCGTCTCCAGGAACAGGGCCCGCGATCCGTCAGCCAGGGCCGACGAACCTTCGGGCTCCACCTTCGTAGTGAGATCAACGATTTGCGATGTTAAGTAATGCGGTTAAATCAAAGCTTAGCGGTAAATTCTACTAAATTTTAGATTTTAGAATTTGTTGGTTTTTGGCTTCGTTGGATGTCACATTGTTAATGTATATTTGTTGAGAATCATAAAAATTTTGTGCAACTAAGCTGTTGTTCGATATAAATATGAGCGCGGTGCTCCGAAATGTTATTTTCGGAGCACTTTGATGTTACGAAGTAAATGAGCTAAAAGGAACGAGAGCAAATAAAGGCCCTATAATAATCGTTTTCTTAAAAAAGACGTTACACGCACAATTTCAAGAAAATCACAAGACCACCAAAAACCACAAAACGTAATTACGAGACCGTCAAAGCCTGAAAAACAACAAATACTATAATATACTATACGCGCGCTCGCGCGCAATCGGAGCGGATGTACAGCCTCTGCCTACCTACCTACCTACCATCACAAAAAAGCACTAATCACGGGGCCGGCCGCTAAAAAAGGACAAAAAGGTCCGCGGAAGCGCATCGCAGCAAATTATTTCTCCGCGCGCCGCGCGCGGCGAGAGAAAACGAGCGGGCATTTTTTACCCGCGCCGATAAGCGCGAACGAGAAAATCGAGCAAGCGAGTGAGAGAGAGAAAGACAGAGAGAAAAAAGAGTAGTATCTCATAAGTACAGCAGGTATTTCCATTCACCGCAGTCAAGTCGACCGCCTTGCTTTCGCACATATATACATATTACATACACGCACGCACAGACACACACACACACACACACACGGACGCGCAGTGAGACCCAGAAAGTCTGAAAGGAAAATCCGCGCGGCCGCGTATACATATAGCGAGTTCAAAGGCAACAATCAGCCGCCGCCGCCGCCGAATCCACAGGTGCGTGTGCGTATTCTACGTGTATAGGTGCGCGTGGGCCTGCGTAAGTACACAAACAACAAACGCGGGAGGACGGCGGCGGCGGTTGCGCGCAGGTACTACTACTATACAGTGGACACACGGGTCCCCCCTTGAAAGAAAAAAAAAAAGAAAAAACTGCCGCCGCTCTGCCGAAAGAAGAATATCTATCGCCCGCGCAGGTTCCGCACGCGTTGATATACCTACCTCAGAGATATCCCGGTGAGACATTGCTTAAGCCGAGCCGGTAACATGCTTCGGCATATCATCCGCGGCGAGTGTCAGCAGCAGTATAAGCAGCATCCCCGGGGCCCATTTCTCCTCCGCCGCTCCGCGCTCTTCGCGATTCACGCTATACACTCCGCAGCTCGCGCGCGCTCTCGCACTTTCTTCTCCCGCAGCATCCGCACCTGCACACAGAGACACACTCTCGCACACAGATACTGCCACACACAGAGACACTGGCACTGCAAGATATATATCCACTCTGAACACGCAAGCAAGTAGGCTGCCGCCGCCACTGCTGCTGCGAAAAATGCAACCGCTGCGCACACTTTTCCCTCTTGTCGAGAAAAGACGCGCGCGCGCGACGCCGCGCGAGAGTTTGTTTTCGGACTGCACAGCACGGGGACTGACGACGACTATATACGCGCGGCGGCGAGTATAGGCATATAGTATATATAGGAAAACGCTGCTGTGCGCGCTGCTCTCGCGCTACTCTCGCGTGCGCGCGTCCGCGAAAGAGAGAGAGAGAGAGAGAGAGAACGCGTCTTATGAAAGAGGGGTGGAGGGGCGCTCTGCTGCTGCTGCCGCCGCATTCCTCGGGCACAGCCATCTTGGAATGTGACCCCGGGTCCCCCCCCTCAGGGGCCCGAGAAAGAGAGAGAGAGGAGCAGTGCCCCCCACTCCGGCAGGTGCCCGCGAGATGGGCCTCATGTATGCTGCCGCTGCTGCTGCGGTAGATATACTTACCTTCGCTGTCTCTCGTTCTCTCTCTCGCGCTCGCGCGAGTCAGGGTAAGCCCGTCATTATGATTATGTTCAACCCTTTTTCCGCGGCGGCGGCGGCGACGGCAGTTCTGCGGCTCTCTGGGAACGCGTTTCTTTGGGAAATTACGCGCGCGAGAGCAAGTGAGCGGAGAGCGAGAGGAAGCGGAGTAAAGAGAGATCTCGCGAGATATAGGACTGCGCGTACAGTGCGCGCATTGCACGATATATATATATATATATATGTGTGTGTGTGTGTGTGTGTGTGTGTGTGTGTGTGTGTGTGTGTACAGCCTGCCGAGGAAGTCGAGAATGAAGGAGGAGGAGGATGATTGATTTGTTAATTAGAGGCTACGATCGGTTCTCGCGCAGATCGAATATATATGTATATGCTGCTGCTGCTATGTGGGTTTTGCCGGGCTGGTTACTTGTATATATACGCTTTGCTGCGATAAGCTGCGAAATTCTAGGCTGTTCGATATATTATAACTGGAAGGATTCAGGGGGAATATAAGTACACTTGAGCGCAGGCTCCGCGCGATGTGTAAACTGCGCGCTTTCTCATTTCGCGAGAGAGAGAAGCGTATGTATAGTATAAAGCTGACTTGTATCGGTTTCATTGAATTCTCTCCGTACACTTCACGGCGCACATTTATCTTATTCCGCGCCGTCTTATTTATTCTTCACTCGTGTGTTACCAGAATTTTTATACACATCAGTACCCGCTGCGATTTTTAAATACTCCATAAATATGTATAGCGAAACATGCCAAGATCAATTAATTATAGAAATACAGATTCGCAACGTTCATCCGCTAAATTTCTAGCCGATTCGCACTCGCATTACCGTAAAATAGACGAACCAATATCATCATCGCTAAATAAAATTTAATTATCGCCGGCGTAAAGCTAAAAGACGTGAGGATATGCGGCCCGCGTGAGACCCCGTGGAAAATTAATTAGATTTCCCATTAGTATGTCGTTAAAGCTAAATTTCTCAAACCGATTTTCCCTATACACAGCCTTCGCGCGTTTCATCTCTTCTAATTACGCATCTATCTTATCTCTATATCCCACACCGCGCGCGAGTGTAACTTTGATTTTTGCCCAACAATTTTACAGTTACCCCTGTGGCAATTAGTACTACATAATATCCACTCTCCTATAACCGCAGCCGCGCGCTAAACAATTTCAAGTTGAGCGCTGCATACACACTTACACTTCCAATAAATCCCCATACCTACATTCGCGATTTTTTAAGCAATTATTAAAAGCCTCGGTCCGCGAGAGAAAAGTACAAGATTTTTAACAGAACGCAATTTCCGAACGAGTTTGCGTGCGCGCGCGCGAGAGAGAGGCTGACGTATATAGTGCGCTCCGGTAATTAATCCCAGGCGTGTACGCGGGACGGACAAATAATAATAATAAACGATCGAAGAGCTGCAGCAGCGTGCAGCGGGTATATAGACGCGCCCGCGCGCTAAAAATGATTAAACAAAAGGGGGGAGGGGGGAGGACGCGTAACGCGAGCTGCCTATATACCTGCTATATACGCGCCCACGATGGGCGGAAAGGGTCTCTCTCTCTCTCTCTCTCTCTCTCTCGCTCTCTTGCCGGGACCTCCTCTTTCTCATTTTGAACTTTCGACTCATTCCGCTCGTTTTTGCTCTCTTTCTCGCTCTCCTCTTCTCATTTTCCTCTTGCTCTTCTCTCTCGCGCGTTCTCTCTCTCTCGTTTGCGTGGTTACGTGCACTCTCTTTCTCTCTCTCTTTCATCAATCTTTTCTCACCCTCTCCCGGCATTTTTTTCCTCTTCTTCTCGTGTTCTTTTCCCCTCGTTCGCTCGCGCGCGCTCTCGCTGTCTCCCTCGCTCTTTCGCGATGCTTTGACGGTTGGAGAGTTTTGGGCCAGGCGCAGAGAGGAGGGCCTTTGTTGTTTCGGCGTCTCCGCAGCCGGCGCATTGTCGTCGGTTTTTGGAGAATAGGCTCTGAGTGCGTATCGATTACGAGATGCAGCTCTGTTTTTAAAACAAAGGCTGGGGTTGTATTGTTCGTATCGATAGTTTTCTGTTTTTTTTTTCTTTTAGTGCTCCAGGATGTTATTTTTTTAATTCACTTTGCGTTTATTGTTTTCAAGTTGAGATGTGCTGAACGATTTTACAATCTGCAAAAAGAAGCCACGAAAAATATTAAATTAACATTTGTTTTGAACAGAACTAGAATAATTATTTAAGAACTAAAACTTCAATACACTTATTAAATTAGTATAGAAAATATATTAGACAAATATAAAATTTGAAAGGCCATTTAAAAATTCTCCATAAAAGTTTTTCAATAAAAAAAGTTAGTCCTCCCGTTACTTTTCGCATATTTTTTGATCGTATTTTATCAAAGTAGGCTCTCTAAAATTACCATAAAATCGCATTAAATCGTCAGTATATCTTCTTCTTGTCTCTTCTCCCATTCGTTTGTAATGATATTCTCGGTATATAGGTATACCTACGTTTCAACTTTCTTTATAAGCGCGAAATCTATCGGCAAATAGAAAGATACTAATTTAGACATGCAAATTTTTTTCTTTTCAGACCACTGAAATGTTTTCTGACTTCACTATATTTATAAAAAATATTTTACAGTATCCGCAATTAAATCGATTAATAAAAATAGTAAAGTTTTTCTTTTAAAGTTTGGCTTTTAATCTTCGTTGAGAAATATATTTAAAATATTTGAAAACAAAAACAACGGATATATCGTAGCCAGTGTTAGTTACACTTAGCGATATTTTTATTTTAGTTTTTAATTTTTATTTATTCTTTAAATAAAATGCTATTTTTTATATTATGTTGAATATAATATCAAACAAAAATTATCTAAAATAATGAAAAATACAATGTAAGAAGCTGTAATCGCCCCAACGTCCTTCTGGGATACAGTATTCAACTGTAGGCTTATCTATATTTGATGTTTTTTTATCTCTGTTTATTTAAAATTTTAATCTCCGCCATCCATGTATATTTGAAGTGGACCCCAATCAAAATTATCAATATAAATTAAAATGTGAATTATCATAATGAAAAATACAACAAATCTAAACAAGTAAAACGATAATCTTTGATTTTTCTTAAACTCGTTCTTAATTTTTTTGGGAAACATAAAAACGATAAATAAATTAATGATTTTTATAATTGATGTTTGTTAATAATTCTTTAAATTAGTGTGGTTCTATAATGAAGAACAAACCAAAATATATTTACATTTTTTTTTACTTCTAAGTAAATTTACAATCATTTTTACATTGACTATTTACATTCAATAAATTACATTGCATTTTATGATTTTAAACATTTAAACAAGCTTCAAATGCTATACATTTTTCTTCTATTTTTGATCATTTTTATAAATCTTTCTTAAACATTGCATACATAATAGATTTATTTTACTTCACGTTGTCACTAAAGTTAAATTAAAAATATGACAATTCCTCTCAAACATCCTTGTTTAATAAATTTTCACACACGTTGTGGACGCTGATTTTTTTTATCTGAGATTGACTGCTACAAAACGAGATTTCATGAATAGTTCAGCAAAGATTCATCAAGTTTCTTATAATGCTCTTCTTCCGAATGTTATATTTGAATACTGTTTTGCAATAAACTGTCTGTTAAACATGCTTATTTTTACTAAAATGTGACATTTTAAAAACTAAGAACTTAATACATTTTTCATACAACACATTGCAAATATTCCTCTGTAAATTCATATTGCAAAGGTATAAATAAATCGGAAATCGTTCACAGTTGAAACATATTAGCATAATAGTTTAAGACTTCAGTAAAATTAGTAGTTCAGCAATGATTTATCAAGTTTCTTATAATGCTCTTCTTCTGAATGTTATATTTGAATACTGTCTTGCAATAAACTGTCTGTTAAACATGCTTATTTTTACTAAAACATGACATTTTAAAAACTAAAAACTTAAGGACGTTCTCTTGGTCGAAATAGTAGTTTTCGAATTTTTAACTTTTAAATAATGTTTAATTAATTTAATAATCCAAAAGTAAGTACATATAACAAATATACACTAGAAGGAACATAAAAAAATTTTTTAAAACGAATTCAGGCAATAGTTACCATGATATTGTTAAAATTAAAGACAAAAACTTCAATAAGTTACCTAATTTTTTTGTTTCTTATCCAATCTTAACGAAATAAAGCTTATTTTGTTCGTTAAGAAATTTCAGAGGGAGTATCGATGGGAAAATTTATGATACGAGTTACCCATACGACGTAATATCAATTTGTTTATTAAAACTTAACTTACTTTTTTTAAACAAATTGATATTACGCCGTACTGGTAACTCATATCATAAATTTTCCCATCGATACTCCCCCTGAAATTTCTTAACGAACAAAATAAGCTTTATTTCGTTAACATTGGATAAGAAAAAAAATTAGGTAACTTATTGAAGTTTTTGTCTTTAATTTTAACAATATCATGGTAACTATTGCCTGAATTCGTTTGAAAAAAATTGTTTTATGTTCCCTCTAATGTATATTTGTTATATGTACTTACTACTGGATTATTAAATTAATTAAACATTATTTGAAAGTTAAAAATTCGAAAACTGCTGTTTCAGCCAAGAGAACGCCCTTAATAAGTTTTTCATACAACACATTGCAAATATTCCTCTGTAAATTCGTATTGCAAAGGTATAAATGAATCGGAAATCCTTTACAGTTGAAACATATTAGCATAATAGTTTAAGACTACAGTAACATGTTTATAGAAAATTGAGTAACAGGTATATTTTTGATTAAAAAACGGATTGTTTTAAAAATTTGTACTTTAATGGTTATTTCTCAAAAAATACACTATAAAAATTTCTGATTAAATGTATTTTTAAACTCTTCAAATGTCTTTTTATATTATAACGGTTAATTTTATCTTTTTATCTCATTTACATCGTTGATTTCAAATAAATTATCTATACAACAAAAGAAAACAAAGAAACAAACAAAGAAGACAGAATAAAAATTTTTTTAAAATAAATTATAAAATCGGAATTTAACATTGTGAGCGATATAATTTTCACATTATATATAATACAATTTTCGTTCGCAATAAGTTACAGTAAATTAATCAACAACGAACAAACTGAAATAATAAAAAACAAATGCATGACCTTTAAGGTGCAAATATACATATACATACAGAATATTCTCTTAAAAATTAATCACGGAATGTGAAAACACTGTAAAAGTCGATAACAAAATATAAATCAAAGAATTCGAAAGCGCAATTACATGTAAAATGAAACATTAGTAGAAGGTATAAAACTTTATTGGTAAAATTCATTGGTAAAATTATTGTGCTGGAATGATTGATATTTTTTCAAAATAATAATATCCTACGTATATTTCTAAAACATTCTACCCTACCATATGCGGCAGTAAGCGTTTAAACGAAGGAAAAAGCTGTTTTTCTTTAATAATTGCCTATAGCGAATCAAATTCATCGCTATTATAAAGTCTACGGTTTTTGCTCTCTCGTTTAAAAACGTTTTACATAATCTACATGAATCTATAACGGCATAGCATTTGATCAACAAATATAAAAGAAATTTCGTTAGTGATATAGAAACCGATCACTATTCTAAAGCCAATTTAAAAACCAAAACATGTCACAGAGTACTTTGTGCATTAGAAAGCCAATTGCAGTTCGTCAAAAAAATAAAGAAAGCCACATTCTGTTACATAAAAACATTAATGACGTATTAAATTCTAAATGCTAATCGATGAATGACTGTTAACCCTTAAACAAAAAAACACATTGCTCTAGCGGCTTATGGACGATTGCACGCAATTTACTTTACCGGCGTTTTAATATTTGCAAGCTATTTTAATAACTACCTTTCTATGATATAATATTCAAAACATAACTTCAATATAACGGTGGCGAAACAAACAATTTTCTCCTTACGTTTCTAACAATCAAATTCCTGTTATTCCAAACGAAACGAAAAAATTATCCGTCGATTCTAGCATTCTCAATCTCGCTCGATGGCACGCATATACTATACGATAGAAGAAAAAAAAAGTGATTTTCGACATTTCTACACGATCTTAAAGCCATTGATGAAATCAACAAAAAGGCGCGCGTCGTCTAAATATGGTAATCGTCCGAAATTCATTTCCAGTGCCATGTGACGCAACGTGCCACGATTTTGCTTCGTTCTCAACGGAGGTGCAAAGGTCACAAACGGCGTGCCGACGCTACATGGAAGAGCCAAAGAGAACAAAAGTGTCGGCCGCGGGAAATGAATCGCGTGCGCCGGGGCCGCGTCGGCACTTCAAGGCCAGAACTTATTGAAGAGATCCATGAAGGAGTCGTAGATCATGAAAGTGATGGCGACGTCCAGGCAGACGCGGCCCAGTCGCGGCACCGTGCCCTTGTAGAACGCCGTCGGGCCCTCCTTCTTCCATATCTGCGTAGCGCAGTCCCAGCTGTTTTTGTACTTCGACGCCTCCAAACCCTGCAAAATTATGGAATGTGAGTTTGAAGCTCATTGTTACCAATAGACGCAGATGTGTATGATAAACAATGACGAACCTGCATCCTCGTTTTGACGACGTCGATTGGCGTGTTCCCGTAGACCGACGCAGCTCCTGCGAGCGCACCGAAGGCACCGACGACTAGCTTAGGAACATGTTTATTGTTGTCACCGCCTCTGTACCATTCTTTCAAAGACTCCATGACAAAGAATCGAATTGCTTGATTCGAACCCTGTTTCATTATTGTCGGTACCAAACCTTGGTACACTCCTTTGATTCCTAAAAATAGAGAGATCAAACATTAGTAAAAAGCATTTTGTGTATAGTGCAAAGAATGTTACAACGATATCGATAGAAATAACGTTAAGAAAAAGTAGAATCTCCATTTTAGAATGTGGAATCAATATTCTATTTTTAAGTATAAAATTATTCTTACTATAAATAAAGTCAAATTTACTTTTTTTTTGTACCAATATAACATTTTCCTAAACCAGTTGATTTCACTAGTGCAAATAAGTTAGAAGAGCATTATTTTTTTCCGCGTAGGCTCAAAAATAATTCAATATAAGCAAGAAAAAGTATTGCAATAGACTTTTTATTTGCAAGGCAGAATTAACACTTAAACTGTACATGAAAAAGAGCTAAGTCACGGTTGAGAATTATCATATTATCAGCTGAAATGTGTTTATTTGCCTTTTCACCGATAAAAATTATATCTTCTAAATATCTCAGTTTATCTAGATGTACAGTTTCAACTTTTATCTTAAATTATGATCACAAATTAATTTTTTAAAGACTATAATTTAATAGCTACAAGTTACGCAGAAGATATCGTATTTAACTATTTTATCAGCATAAACTATCTATATAGCGAACAAATGCGTGAAAAAGGATAACGGCGATGGGCTTTCAAACAGATGATAGATAACTTCGTATAATATCGCGAATTTTCTAATCATTCTGAAACCGAAAATACGCATCTCCGTATACACAAATAATATCTAAATGACGTTTTCAAGGCAAACAAATACACTCGCCGTATAATATAGACTTCTTGCAACATTCCAGATAAAAAGTCTACAATCCTAATACCATAATGGCTTTTCCCCGCGAAACCTACCATTCTCCTTAACGATAATCCCGACGCCGTGTAAGAACCCTCGGAACCTCGGGTTCGCCGAGCGCTGGTCATTGATGAACTTGACTTTGATCGTCTCCATGGGCGTGACGGCGAGTATCGCCTCGCAGACGCCAGCGCAGAGACCGGCCAGGAGTCTGTTCTGAACGTTGAGCTTGCCATCCTCATCGGCCAGCTGCTTCTTCACCGTCTCGAAGGAGCCGAATCTCACCGCGGACTTGGGTATCGAGCCGTAGATGAGGACCGACAGGCCGCGATAGAGGCCGAAGAAGCCGTGGCCGGCGACAGTCTTGTTCACGCAGTCCCAGATGCCGGTGTACTGGCGGCCGGCGCCCGCCTTGCCATCCAGCTGCAGCTGCGTCTTCACGTACTCCGTCGGGTACGTGATGCAGATCTCGATGCCGCCGGTTATGCCGCCTACGGAAGCCAAGAGACGGAGATGTGTGATGATCGATAATGATGATAAGGGACGATGGGTGGGGAAATAAGAGGTTGCGAGGCCTCTGGGCATGTACGAAAGAGAGAGAGAGATTGATCGGATTATTTTTAGAGGTTGTAATAACGATGAGGCCGGAAGGTGAGGTGGGTTGTATTTACGGAAATTGGCACGCGGCTGCTCCTGCGATCATCAGCGTTTCATGCAGATATATTTATACGAAATATTCGTAAGCGCGAAATGTGCTGCTGGATATGATAGTTTATAAATATGTGGACAGACGTGTAGAGGATGACATCCGGTTACGTTAACGTGGGAAAATAGCGCCAGAGTCGATCTTTAACATAAACCTTTCTTATACTGTTATACTTTTTCGCTTGTTGTATCAATGGAGAAAGAGAGCTTTAAGAAAAAACTTTAAGAAAAGGAAGTCAAAGTAGACATCGGCAACTAAGAAAGAAACAAATATATGAACCTTGTGTACCTTTTATCGAATTTTACTTTGGAAGACTCATTTTGTTCCTTCTAGCGTTTTACTATTAAGAAGCTGACGAAAATTCGAAACTTATGAAAAAATGCAAAGTTAAGCCGATTGTTTGTGAATGCATACATTTCTTTTATTATAATAATTGAACGTAACTTTACGGTTATTAATATGATTTCTCAATTTTCAAATAGATAGCTTTATATGAAATTCTGAGAGGAGTAGAATCATAATAAGGCGACAAAGTATTGTAAAATATTTTTATATTTAAAATTGGAATCGGGTCTTGAACCATATTAAGTTTCATGACACTCAATAACACAGATATATTTATAGTAAAATACAATCTATTTTTAGAAAGGCTCATTATATTTATCAACATACAGAATAAAAAAACGTTATTGACGTAATGGATTATATATGTACAAGACACTTTGAAAATACATAAACTTACTACAGTATAAACAATGTTTAAAAAAATAATAACACGATATAATTCGTTGTTGAATTCAATGATTAAAAAAATGAAAAAGAATTATGATTTTAATTAACAAAAACATTTTCAAAAGAAAGAGAACTTTCTAAAATTAAATTGTTACTCGCAACAAAATAAAAAGGTTTCTAATAATAACCCACAAAATCTGAACTTAAATAAACAGCTTTCAAGCGTCGCATTTTTAACTTTGGGGGTGTGCGTCTAGTAACTACTCACGTAGCCAAAAGTGAATGCGTCAGACTATTCTTTTAAGCCGAAAAAGTTTTTTCACAGCAAGTATGTAGACGAAGTGAGTCAAATGTCATAAACTGTAACGTGTGCATTCGCTATGAGAAAGACGAGATAGTCGACAACGAGTTCCTTTACTTTTGCAACTGTCGTGTAAAAAAGCGAATTAAGCTCGATTAACGCGTTTCTGCGCTGCTCAGTGAATGAGCTTAAATTTCACTTTAGTTTGATTTGATTAAATCACCTTTTCTAACAAATTTTATTTCATTCACGTCAAAACATCATAAAATAATTTATTATTTTTTATTTTATATATATCATAAATTTTCATATACGTAGTTTTAAATTTATTTTCAAAAAACATATAATTTTAAAAACGATCCAATATCTCAATTAGTGTGAAAAAAGACATCTAATGCTTGTCATTATGTAAGTTTACTCAAACTTTTTTTTATCAACGTTTATACGGTTGCTTTACTACTTCGAACTCGCTTTCTTTGTAAATAAGAGTTCAGTGTGCCAGTTTTCATCTACTCAGTGTAATCCTTACACATAGCATTTGAAATTTCGACATGATACCAGTTAAATAGACATATAGATTAAAGCCTCTCTCCTCGATACACATGATACGCGACATAGGATGCAGCACGAAAAACATATATAATTTCGACTCACGCTTATCCAATGCTGTTTGTAAATTTCAAACGAATGTAGATGTTACGTTTTAATAGTCATGCTGTTTGTGCGTAACCCTATACGAATAATTCATTACATAACAGTTTCTGGTCTCAAATTAATGTAAACACGAGTTAAAATATATATTTTTACCTTTTTAAAGGTATATCAAGAACTCTTAAATCACTTTTAAAACATAGTGAGATTTAATCTTTAACGACTATTTCTAATCCTATCAATTAAGACGTAATTTTACACTTGGAAATTTTCAATGGGTCGGCTAAAGAGCGAAAATATACATATTTCACTGGAACTGATAATTATGCAAAGAAAACGCATGTGTAAATTTTAGCGCTCAAGACTTCATTAGAATCCCAATCCGTACGGTACTCGGCGTTCTACCAGTTCTCCTACCTAATACTTCGATATTATGTCATGATGATTTTATAGAACCTGATAAGATCATTTTTCTATTAAATATAAGTCATGGCAACACGACGAGTTTACCCGCTTTCTTATTACACGTTATGCACGATGCGCTAATAATTCACGAGTCGTACTAACAATTGCAGAGCTGATACTATACTTGAGAGAGCACTTCCTTCCTTTCTTTCTTTCTATATCTGGTTCTTTCCCCACTCACATTTCAGTGCTCAAGTTATAAATGTTTTAATATTCTATAATGTTTATGATTTCACTTCACTACGTTATGCAAGCTTTTATCTCTACAAATAAAGCAAAACACTTTATACACGTCGCAATCTAAAAAGCAAGTTAAAGATATTCAATGTAATATTGTATTCAAATATAGCGCAAATGATTTTAACTACATATTACAAAGGATCCTATAAATACCGCATGAAAAATAAAGTCATTACACCGTTCAACGAACTTCTATAAAGTATATATAAAGAGTTAAAGACCCATTAATTGCGAGACACAGTGTGCAATGGAAAATCATCGAGCCGAATAAAAAAGCGCAACAATCTCACACACACACACATCCTTGCATCGGAATTTTGTCATTCACGGCTATGTGTTCCCGCCACTGACGACGACGACCTTTCTCGCGCGTGGGCTCGTTTTCGAAAGTGACAAGCAAGAAAAAGAGAAAGAGACGACGGCCGCCGCTCTGTACGGGCAACGTTATACGCGACAGCGCACGCAACACACGTATAAGTGTATGTGTGTGCGTATAAGAGCTGTTACGTGTAAGACTGCGCGCGCGGAGAGCGACGATTTTCCGTTTTTGCCGTATTTTCACGGCTCCGCGAGCGCGCGTGTCCCTGGGAATTATGTTATGTTAATGGCACACGAGCAAGAGCGTAACTGGACTTGAAACACTTTTCCAAGCGTGTAAACGAGACTCTGCATGTGGGTACGATATACATACATGCTGTGTGCACGCGTTATATCGGTCGAGTAATTATTTGCTTGGCGGATCGTTTATTTTCTTTTTATAGGATTCGTCTGGCTCTACTTTATCGCTGTATGGTTGTCTGAGCTAAGTGATATGGTTATGAAATTCCATCTTGTTAGGCAATGTTTTATGCAACTGTATACATGCCGGTAGAATGTGTACATGGTCGTAATTTTGGAAAAATGGTGGAAAAAAGTTGACAAGGTTGGATGAAAAAAAAAAAAATTCATCCAAAAAAGGCTCATTTGAATTTTGTTTTGGTTTTTGTATGTGCGGGGAACGAGTTTCACTCGAAAGTAAAAGCTTCGCGAGGCCCACTATGGAAACTATACAAATAATTTCACAATTTAACGACGTCCCGAGATTTCTTTTTTATGTCTTCCCTCCCTGCACGCTCATATACGGGTAATTCAATTTTCATAATTAATAAATTAATTTACTATTAAAAGAAATTTATTATTTTAATAAATTATTAAATTACGTATAAACGTTGTAGTAATTTACAGCTTTATTCTGAAAGTACAGCTTATTTTATTGCTTATATTGAGAGCTTTATAGACTGAGCTAACTTTGGTAAATATAGTTAATACCGATTGCGCAATTCGAATTGATTCTTATCAGTATTATGTATCTCTTTATCGCAATCTTCATGAAATACGGTCAATCCGAAAGTACATTAGTCGAGCTTCTGTTCTTCTCAGTAAAAAGCACAAACTCGTGAATATTTTCCACGAAAGTATGTCATCACTTTTGAATATGGATAATTATAGACTTTAATTGTTTTTCCGTAAAAGAGTGACGCCCGTTATTAAATTTTTTCAAGACCTTCCATGGGTCTGAAGTTTGCAACGTTGAAGTGCAACGAAATAAGAAAAATTTATTTTATAGAATAGATTTAGTGTTTTATAGAATAAAATAAAATAACTTTATAAGAAAGGTTTAAATGAAATTTTCATTGTTTAATAACTTTAATTTATTGTAAGAAATTATTTCGTTGCATTCCAACGATGCAAACTTCAGATTCATGATCTTCCTTACTAGTTTGTATGATAAACATCATTAAATAATTTTGACGAATTTTAATAATTATGATAAATATAATAGAGAAAAGATTGTTTTAATTACAACACATGAATTTTAATCATTTTGGAGCAAGATTTCTGTTACATTGACAATTCATGCATTAATCATAATTTAGTGAACGAAATAATGGTCTCATGATACTTTATCAGCAACGCAATTTCAAAATCGTTCCAAAAGTTTTTTTCCATTACATCACACAGCCAACATCATTAAGCTCCAAAAACCACAGCCCGAAAGCGAAGCCATCCCTCTCAATTGACCGCACTCGAGCGCGCACTCGTCCAGCTTCAAATTTAATCAAAGGAAGCTCTTTTCTTCTCTCTCTCTCTCTGCTCTTTCTCTCCCCGACTGTAAGTGAAACTCCGAAATATTCCGCCAAGTCTGTCTTCGCGACTTATCGGCGCCGCAAAAAATCGAACTGGTTCTTTCCACGTGCACACGCGTGCATCAGGTATACACATATACATAAAGCGCATAAGGAAAAACGAACTATCTGCTAGGATTGTGCTGTGCGTTATCGCGCGTGTCCGACCAATAAACACACACAAGCAGCGGTCACAGGTTATATATGTATATTAGGTAGAGGAGGGTCATCATTCGAAATAATGCATCACAATAAGTAAACGGATGCGTACACACGAGCATTGGCCTCGTTCGGAAAAATAACCGGCCCTTCATTAATCGCGGAGAGGAAAAATTGATAGAACGATGCTCTCTCTCTCTCTCTCTCTCTCTCTCTCTCTCTCTCTCTCTCCCTCTCTCTCTCTCTCTCTCTCTCTACATAGATAGAAAAATGATAAAGTTATTGAGCAATGGAAATTTTATCTAAATCTTTGTTATAAAGTTATTTGCTACTATAAAACAATAAATCTTCACGGAAAATTAATATTAGTTATTATAAACTTGAACGAAAATCAAAAACTTTTTTATTTCGTTGCACTGCAATGTTGCAAACTTCAGACCAATATAGAAAAAATGTGTAAGCCGTCCACGCAAAGCGCATATATGTAGGTATGCATTATTATACATATAAGCGAGCGTGAGAGGAAAAGAAAGGGAGCGAGCGAGCTTTGGACGAGGAGAAGGAAAAAAAAGTGGAGCACATAAAATATATACGAGCATAATAGAGACACTCACCAGCGACGATACCCTTAACGCCGATGTTGCCGGCGGGCGCGGCAGCGGCGGCGACCCCGGAGTCCTTCGTCCAGGGCCGCCTGGGGAAGGCCGCCTCCTTCCGCGACTCCACGGTCGCGTGCCTGAGCAGCCACGCTACGTCCATCCTGGCCGCTCCCTCGTTCGCTACTGCCTATCTTAGTATTCGCACACGCACTATCTCTCGCCTTCACGCCCGCGGGACACAGTCCGGCATGCGTGCCCGCCGCTCCGCGTCTCTTCTCCCTTCTGTGTGTGTATAGATATTATACTATACGTGCGAGTGTCGTGTGTGCGATGGGTGTCGCGTGCGGTTAGGTGGTCGGACGATGTCAGGCGAGCGTGCGTGCGCGCGCGCGGTTCTTTCCTTCTTTCTCTGTCTTGTCTCCCCTCCTTCGTGTGTACGCGACCGCGCGCGGCCTCCTTCTGACACCGAAGTGCGCCGCGCGGAGTGTACGTATATGTTGTGCGCCGCGCGGAGTGTACGTATATGTTATACGCCGCTGTCGCCGCTGACGATGATGAGGCGATGGCCGGCGCCCCCACCTTGCGCGTGAAACATTGACGTTATATATAGGTATACGTGTGTGCCACGGGGGGGGGGGGGGCTTATCATATCACTGGCCCGGCGGCGGCTGCTGCTGTCGCCTCACATCTCACGCGGGCTGTGATGGTCTGTCATGTTTCAGTCACGTGGTATTTGAATGGCGTGAAGTGCTGCCACCTTTTCGATAGTCAGACGATAAAAACAAAAAAACTTGTTAAACAGTACGTGTATAGGGGTCTAAAGTCATGAAAGTGGTCTAAAATTAAACTTTGTTGCTGCTTTCATGTAAAACAGCTAGGCATGTCTGAACGTAATTTTCGGAATGAAAGTTTTACAATGAAATTTTACAAAGACGAATTTATGAGATTAAAAATCTTCAATTGCTAATAATAATAAAAACATGAATAAAATCTTTGTTAATTCTCTTTTACGTAGATACAGCGAAATTTATGCACATTACAGGTAGGTACATTACAGGTATAGGTATGAAGATCGATACTCCAAAACAATCACGAAATTTTCGTTATGTAAAAATCCATTTCATATCTGCGTGAATTATGTTTAAATATATACCCATGGTTTCTGTGCAGTAAAATCAGTTTATCAGATCCTGATTCGCGTACATCAGATGTAATTGTTATGTGAAAGTGTACGAATTCCCCATATGGACGGAAATTCGACACACGGAAAAAGAATGTTGTTCGAAAATAATTTTCTAAAAAAAAAAAGTTTTTTCCCATAAACAACGTAATCTCTACGCAGATAATATAAAAACGACAGTATATTTTTTTTCTTTATTTTATACTAAATTCTAATTTCATAGAAACCGGAGTAATGGAGCAAAATTGTTTTGGAACAAAATGAGTTTATTCATCAAAGAAAAAGTAATGATGCTACTTAATTTAACAGTCCGTTTAAGTAAAACGAAGCTGCTCTTTTCAATGCCCTAAGAATTTTTTGTCTATTACAATTACTTTGCGTTATTGCAGATATAGGTAAAATAATATATATAGTATTATACTATAGTTTTACTTAAACTGACTTGTTACCTTTTCTTTGATAAATAAACCCATTTTGTTCGAAAACAATTTTGCTCCATTACTCCGGTTTCTATAAAACTGCTGATAGTGCTGATATAGATATTTCAAATCATGACAATAGTATGGTGCTTCTTGGAATGAAAATTTTTATTGATGAAATTCGTATAAACTTAAATTAATTACGAATAGTTTTCAGATCAGCATATTAGCGATCTTTATGTTTCTATTTGTCTGATTTTACTTTTATTTATAAAAATTATTCTCCGTAATTTTTTCATGCAATACGTAAGTATATAATATACGACTTTCGAATTCCGATTTTTTACAATTTCAAATATCTATCTAAGTTTATGACGAAATTTGAGACCAACATTTACCTCTTTCGCTTCTCTCATTTGCTCTTTGCTACTATATACTACGCATGGATTCTTGCGGAACGTGCCCCCTCAGTTTCAAAATTCAACAATCTTATTGGACAATTCGGATGTAACCATTAACCTTAAATTGGAATCGGCCATTGGGATTGCAGGATTTTGAAACTGAGGGGGCACGTTCCGCAAGAATTCATGCACTTGGGTATAGGGTGCGATCCCATGTTTCGAAAAATTAGACGGAACCATTTAAGCCCGTGAGGGTGCAATCCCATGCGTTCCGTAAAATTAAACGGAACGACAAAATCGGAGTGAACTTGCAATTCGAATAATGGCGCGCGGATTTCCCTTACGTTTTTACAAAGCCCTATTCCCATGAGAGTGAGAAAAAACGCCGGAATGAGGATTGTAGTGCTTCAAGAAATTAATTTGATAATAATTTTAAGGAAACATAGTTTTATTTTGTTCAGTATTTATTAAATTGTTGTTTTTTAATTTATTCTAATGCAATTTTAGCATTATATCAACAAATTTTGATAAGTTTTAACCGAAAGTGAGGTTAGAAAACCATTCCGCTAAAAAAAAGTACTCCATGGGAATAGGGTGTTGAAATTTTCGTACGGAATGGGCCCGCTCATTATGAATTATTACCATGTATGTACATACTGTTAAACAACATTGTTTGTTGTTGATGAACAATGTTTTTAATAAGAAAAAGAAGATAAATATCAATTAGATTGTGCACAAAGTGAATATTAAAAAATTGTAAATATGTAATGTTATTAATTAATTGCGAGTAACTTTTATGGAATTAATTATTTTATTGTTATTAAGACTATTATTGTTTTTATTTATTAATATGATAATATAACTAATCAGACCCACATTTACTACGTATTATTTAATCATGTAGTTAACACATTTTGAATTTCGCATCACCGCCATTACGATTTTACCATTCCGTAATAAGTTTTTCCGTAACGCATGGGAGCGCACCCTGAGAGCGAGAGAGACATTCACGGAAGAATCTCTCTCTCGCACTCACGGCCTTCGGGGTGCCATAGTCCTACCATTACCGACCGAGCAATTGGCACAGTTTCAAGCTTATTAAAAATGAAATACATAAAATCACAAAAAATCAAGAGAACGCTTCGCTGCAGTTTTGAACGATCTATCACCCAGTACAAGTTTGAAGTCGAAAGATAAAGTGGTTTTTGCAAAAACTTTGAACAAAACAAAATTCGGTTTCTTTCAAAGTTTTTGCAAAAACCACTTGATATTTCGACTTCAAACTTATACTGGGTGATAGATCGTTCAAAACTGCAGCGAAGCGTTCTTTTGATTTTTTGTGATTTTATGTATTTCATTTTTAATAAGCTTGAAACTGTGGCAATTGCTCGGTCGGTAATGATACCCCCTTCGGAAACGCCATGACCGTGAGAATACAATACAGATTGACCGTCGTTGACAGTCGCCTAACATCACACCTCACACGTCATCTCGTCAAAGAGCTTCAGCTTCTCTTATGCTGCTAATAGCGCCGGTAGCTATAATAAACAAAAATACAGGACTGCGAGTGCGGAGGTACGGTTATTATATACACATATAGAGCTGCTGTGAGTCCTGCGTTTGTGGATGGTATGTGGCGGCCTCGTGCAGTCTGCTTATAACGTGCGTGCTGCCGACGCAAACTCGCACCGTGGAGGAATAGGGCGAATAGTGTGTTTCAGCTGCCAGTTGGCCCAGCGTGCGCGTTTGCTCGGTGCGTTACTGCGTTGAACTGATCACGTATGTAGTGTGTCGTCGTTTTCTCTCAGTGTACATAGAAAAAGTAACAAGGATACTACGAGAGAGACGAACCACGACGTCGAGGCGCCGAGATGGCCGGTTTCACGGAGACCGCGCTCGTGAAGAAATTGTTGGAGTTGAATCCCTCGCAGCAGAGCATACAGACGCTTTCGCTCTGGCTCATCCATCACAGAAAGCACCACCAAACGATCGTCAAAGTCTGGTACAAGGAGCTCGTCAAATGTAAGTTTAAATCACTCGAACTCACGCTTTTCTCCCTCGTCTGTTTCCCCGTTTACGTAAGAACGTAAAGTGACCCTTCGCAAGGGCCACGCTCGAACCGGGGAAAACTGACGCCTTTTCGCGACTTGCGGCGTGGAAAAATGGAATGTTTGGCGCGTTGAGGTTAGAATGGCCAACATAGTTTCGTGAATTCCTTCGTCTACTTATTCGGCTCTTGTATACGTTTTGACGCTACATTTTCGTGCTTCTAGGCATGATTTACGATACTGTAAGTCGTAAGGCTACGTATGTCGAGAAAAATAATTTTGGAGTTCGATATAACAACAGTGTGGCCTTTTTGTTATTTTGTGAAGAATCTAGTGTTTTCAAATAAAGCACAGCTGATAGTATCTTCAAATTTTAATAACTAGTGCATAAAAAGAGTAGCTCTTAATATAGAGTATTAGTTTGATTTAGTACGAATTATTTTATAAATTGTAATACATGTTTTATTAATTTAAATTATTTTTTTTAGCTAAGGATAATCGCAAGCTTATGTTCATGTATCTTGCAAATGATGTTATTCAAAATAGCAAAAAAAAAGGGCCAGAGTTTGGTAAAGAATTTGAAACTGTATTACCAAAGGCTTTTGAACATATGAAAAATTTTGACGAAAAAACACGAGAAAAACTTGGTAGATTAATTAATATATGGGAAGAAAGAGGTGTATATGACAAACTACAAATAGTAGATTTTAAGTCATCATTTAATGCTGCATCAGAACCAATTAAAGAACCTGGGACACCTCCACCTAGAAAGAAACCTAAAGTTGAAAATGAAAAGGTGGCAAAGGTAATGAAAAAACATCAAAAGGTAATGAAACATCACAAAGTATATAATAAATAAAATAATTTATAGAAATGTATGAGAAACAAAAATAATTTATGATTGATCTTATCTTTGATTAGGTTTTTGAATAAACTTATTTTTCTTAATCCTTTCAAATGATCTGGAAACAATATTTTATACTTTTACTTTCAATAAAAAATAAAAATAGTGATCTTTTCATTTATTTATTGATCATAGTAAAAATCAAAGTTTTACAATCTTTAACAATTTATGTACCCACATATAAATTCTTTACTTTATTTACACTTTTTCTTTAAATACCAAGGATACTTTAGCTGCATGCTTGCTAAGATAACTTAATATAAAGTTTTGCCTAACATTAAATTAATATCCGACTTATTTGTTTTACTATTTTAATCAAATAGCTTTATGAAAACATAATAGCTTACAAAAGACTTTATGAAAATTTTCAAAAAGGTTTATATTTATTCTGATTTCTTATGTGATAATATTTATTAAAACTAAACTATTTTGCAGAAAGAAAAAAAGGAGAGAAAAAAGTCTGAGACTGAAGTTGAAGTAGATGGTACCAAAGAGTTACATGTTACACTAAGTCCTCGCACACCAGGTGGTGATCCTCCAGAAACTGAAGAGCTTATTAAAGCCTTAATGGTTAATAACATTTTTATATTAATATTGACTGAAAATAATATAGAATTTGTAAAAACATTAATAAAACATGTTTATCACAAAAAGTTACATGTTAAATTTGTTAGGTATAATAAGAATGGTTTTTACAATTGTTTTTTATGTATATAAATTTAACCGTTTCTTTACTTAAAATAAATTGTACTCATAAAATTTATATATTTTTTTAAATATTGGTTGATGAATTTTCGATTTTTAATTGGCTTTTAATAATTGTTTTTAATAAAGATAAAGGAATAGTTTTTAAATTTAATTTCAAATAGTAATAAATTTTACATATTTACTATCCTTGCGCAGTGTGATTATTATGCAGTTCATCTTAAGTATATACCATGCAATTATAGAATTTAAATAAAAGTCAAATTTTCTATAACAATTGCAGGATTTGGAAAATACGTCATCATCTGATGCTGCAGTAAGGGAACGTATTGCATCTTTGCCACCAGAGGTTTCTGAAGTATCTCTTTTAGCAAATTTAGCTGACCGTACAGCTGCCGATCAACTTAGTGTTGCTGTTAATGAAGCAGCAGCATTACTGGCAGACTACAATGGTCGGCTGCAAGCAGAGATGGAAGATAGGAGACGATTACTTGCAATGTTGAGAGATTACACTGTTGCACAACGTCAACTTCTTCAACAAGCCCAATCAACGCTAGAGGTATAAGCTAATTTTGAATATTTTCTTAGGCAATTCTTAGGCACTTTATATTCTTATTAAAAATAAAAAAAATTAATTTTTTACAGAACTATAAGGAAAAATTAAAAAAGATCTGTTCTGTACGAGCTGAAGTAAAATCTCACATTTCAAATCTTCCTGATCTGACACAATTACCAGATGTCACTGGTGGACTAGCTCCGTTGCCTTCAGCTGGAGATCTTTTTTCCTTGCATCATTAAATAAGAGCTTAAAATAACAAACATGAATAAGTGATCAAATTATGGCTTCACAGTTATGAAGTTTACTAGTTTTGTGCTGCTACTAAATATGATGGGAATGGATTGTTGCCCCCCCCCTCTACTTACACAAAACTAGACACGATTTTTTAGTATAAGAATGAAAATTTCTTATAAATGGGATAGAATTTTTATGAAGCCGTTAAGACGATTTTAATAAGGTTGATCCTACCGTTGGACTCAAAGTCTCATAAATGTATGTAATAAAGATAAATTGATTGCGAAAATAATTGATTGAGAAGCATCACGAAATGCGGCATGGATTTGTGAAATAACTTAAGATTTATTACAAAGACTTCCATGTACCATTACAATGTAAATGTTTTACTGCGGTATACTAAAAAATCTTCAAGTTGCTTGACTTTATTCAAAGAATGAAAATTTATACAATTTTTTCCTGTGAAAATGAAAAAGTTAATTTAATACAAAAAGTAAGAATTATTTTTAGTTAAAAATTTTGACAAATATAAATACATTCAATTATTTTTATTATTACTTATTAATATACATACACTTTGAAGTCTTATAGCAACAGACATACGACTTATAAACCCCTTGAATGTTGAATTTTGTTGATTTTCACAATAACTTCTACGTTTTGGATGAAAATCTTTTTGCGTGAATGACTTGTAAATATATCCTGGTTGAATATAATTACCAGATCATTAAATATATTTGGAATTATGAATTATAGTTTATTTTTATTTCATATTTGTAGACAAATCGTGCTATTTTTAGAAGAACAATGTTTCGCTATACATCACCTGAATTGTAATATAAAAATAATGAATCACGGTTTATTATTAATAAATGTTTTGAACGTTATAAGCTGTATATCTTTTTTATTTTCATAATATAGATATGAAACAATTATTCCGATATTAAACGAAATTAAATTTTACTATCAATAAATATAGCATTTCACTCATTTTTACATAAATTGTATGTACATACTTTTTTTTATCCACCGTCGTTCATACTCGCATTCATATTCATTATAACTTTCTCAAGTGATGCAAAGTTCCCGAGCGGGCCTTCTAACTAGATCTCTGTCTCGATCAGAGAAATTAAAAGATATACTGTATAATCAGCTCCAGCCTTACACAATGATCGAAGACATATTATAGTCGCCTAAACAATTATCGAAATTACAGTAGTACAAGCAGTACAAGCACACCAGCACTACTACTAAACTTTCTTTAGTCGTCTATTTAGACACGATATTACATAAAACTAAACATTATTGCTACATTTGCAAAATTTTCTTCCAATAGGATAAATGTAGCTCATCATATGCTTGCCTTCATGAAAAGCGGCTGTAGTCTTAACAGCAGACAAGCTGTAGAAAAATCGAACTGCAAGGAAAAATTACAGAAACAACGCCACATAAGGTGTACAAAATCTTTAATATAGCCTTTATGGCTTGGACACTTAAAAAGGAACAGGTAAAAAGAATAAGAATTACATGGGTCTCTATATCTATATATATAAGGCACAGCGAGATACAGAAGGACCAAGATGTATATATAAATATAGAAGCCCATGTAATTCTTGTTCTTTTTATCTGTTCCTTTTTAAGTGTCCGAGCCCTAACTGATCAGATTTCTCATTATAATTGTTATGGGTTAAAAATTACCAGCAAAATATTTAGAATATGAGAATTTATTAGTTATTCTCTCAATATCATGAAAATGTTGGAGCCAATTATGGATTTTTACATAGATTCTTATATTTTAAACGTTTTTGCTGATAACTTTTAACTCATAAGAATTGCAGTGAGTTAAAATGTCACCAGTAAAGGCTATATTGAAACTTTTATATCTTATCTGTAGTTATTCCTCTAGTTTTAATTTACAGCAGCGTGTCTGTAGTTAAAATTACAGAAATTTTTTATAAGGTTAAAAACTAAATTTAATTATCTATAGCAGAAAACCTCATTTATTAATCAAATTTAAACTTGAATCCACAATTTCAAATTTTTTTTTTTATTATAATGTTTTAATGGACTTTAACATCACAAAGAAATATGAATTTACTATTTAGAAATGCTCTGTTTAATTTTAATGTACAATATAATTTAATTTATAAAAAAATTTTGAAGATTATCTCACATTTTTATTGTTTTAAACTTGATCTCTAATGTACTATAACATGGGAAAGAAAAATTTACATACTAAGTACAATATACATTTATTCACAACAGTAAATTCAAAATCATAAAAAATTAATATAAATAAATTTAGTAATCCATCAAGTAAAATATATTTTCATTCATTTCACATCTACTATCAAACGAAAAACCTAAATTTTGTTTGTACAACTCTGAGAGAAATCTTAACAATTAACAGTGTAAAATCTTCAAATACACAATCTATTTTATCGTTTTCCATACACACAAATTGTATTTGTACAATACTGTCCATAAAGCAATTTATTTTATTGCTTTCAAGTCTCATGAAGATGAGGTGGCCTTGTTGGTTTTAAAATAAGTTTTCCTGTGTCGTCACAACTCATATTAAAATCTCCTAATACACTTCTTGCTCTTTGGGTTATGATACTTGGTGCTATTACTCTTCGATGAACACCCAACATAAATAATATAACTGAAAATTATATTGAAAAGTTGTAAAATAATAATACAAGCTTAAAATAATTTTATATTTTTTTACTGGCTAAATATAGTGAAAGATGTAATTTTTTATCAATTAGTAGTAATTCTTCTTTGTGCATTCGAATGTGAATGTTGATGTATCTTTTTTAATATAAAATATGTACTACTCGTATGTTATAATTTTGGAAAGTATTTTCTGCTAATAGATTACATATTATCATCAAAAATCCTGACCTAAATAAAAACTACATCTTTCTTGGTATCTTTCTATTAGTTTATTATCGTGAAAAAATAATAGTAAGTATCAATTGCTTAGTGCTAATGTTTATTAAAAAAGTTTACACTATTTAAATTAGTATCAAAATAAGTTTTATTTTCAATTGAATAAAATTATTGTAAGTATTCAAGATTAGTTTGTGTATTTTAATTTAAGAAGATAATATTTTGTACTCTGATGCACTTTGAACATTTGATATTAATATAAAAAATGAGGTATTAAATCCCAAAAAGGAATAAATAAAATTCTCATTTAAGGAACAAATACCTAATATAAAACTAGCTACTGTAAAAAATGGATGATTCCATAGACTCTGCGTAAATGGTACTGCTGATGTATTTGGATCTGTAAGCCAGTACCAAGCACCGACAGCTGTGCAGACAGAAATGAAACCTAACAAAACTGTAAACAAAGAAATATGACTACTAAATTATTTACAAATGAACAACTAGCATGCATTTTATTATAAATTTTAGAAAACTTTTAAAATTTCAATAGATATCTTTCAACTGATGTTTGTTTCAATAAAATTCTACTCACTTCTCCATCGTAATGTTGCTGGTTGTAAACTCGAAATAACCTCAGTTAACCGCCTTTCAAAAGCTTTTAGATCTGTACATAATGATTAAAATTACATTGTTTGATATAACCTTCAAATGTTTTTTTGTTCGTCTATCAATGATTTACATTGTTACGTCCAAGTACGAATTTCACTTTTCTACTAAGTATATTTACTAAATGTTAAAAAATAAGTAGTTACCTTCACAAACAGTCTGATCAAGGGACATGTTTTCTTTAGAGCACCTTAAGACTTTTATAATCTTATCCCTAATTAGTACACACCAAAATTTTCGTCAAAATACTAAGAGATGCAGATGCACCTTACATCATACACATCAATTCTTTAAGATCGAAAATATATATATATGTATATTATATGCAAAACGGCAGATATCTAATAATGCAGTGTTGTTATACGCAGTAAACACTCACTTCACGCGCCGGTATTATACGCCATCTTAGCTGGTCAGCTGCACTGTAAAAAGTATTTTGTAGAATTACTCCCTAAGGGAGTATCTACACTAGGGGCGCGTCATGACTCATGACACGCGTCGAGATGCGCATCCAGGGGCCTTTCTACATATGTGTGTTCTGTGTGTTCTGTGTGTTCCCAACAAAGACAGATAGATCTGTTCCGTTTATGTCAGACAGAAACAGACATAGAGAGAAGTTGTCTAGACAGACAGAACACACATATGTAGAAAGGGCCCAGTTGCGCGTCCAAACTGTGCATTCCAATCTGTTTCACATCGTTTCACTTTTCTAATTACATCGACCCTGACCACGATGTGAAACGGATTGGAACACGCTTGAAACGCACAGTTCGCGCATCTCGACGCGCATCTTGACTCTTCGCGTACGATCCGCGGATGCGCGCTGCGCGTCCAACCAATGGCAGCTTGGCTCGAGCAGACTAGATCATCTTTCTTTCCACTCGATTCCGCTCGACCCAAGCTGCCATTGGTTGGACATCCGCGGATCGTACGCGCAGCGCCAGTCTGGATTCTCCCTGACGCGCGCCATGACACGCCCCTAGTGTAGGTACTCCCTTAGATGTTGGAAATAAAGGTACCACCATCTATTAATGCGGTAATTTTACACTCGAAATTACAGCATTTAAGGGAGCATGTACATAAGCGCTGTGCTATGCAATGCTGTGCGATGCCGTATGATGCCGTTCGATGCCGTTCGATGCCGCGCGGTGCCGCACGGATTAGTGCTGCATCCGATCCGTTGTCTAAATGGTTCAAAATAAATTGTAAGTTGTATCTCTGCATTATTTATTTAACTATTTAATTTAAATCATGCAGAGATACAACTTACAATTTATTTTGAACCATTTAGACAACGGATCGGACGAAGCACTAATCGTGCGGCACCGCGCGGCATCGAACGGCATCGAACGGCATCGTACGGCATCGCACGGCATCGCATAGCACAGCGCTTATGTACATGCTCCCTAATACTGTAAATTGATTGAGTAAAAGTTTTTTTTAGGCCGTGTCTACACTATGTGACAAACGCATGCGATCAGCGTGACTGCAGCCAATCACAGCTTGATTCGAGCGGTAGACACTCTTTCCTTCTGCGCGAGTCAAGCTGTGATTGGCTGCAGTTACGCTGATCGCATGAGCTTCTCACATAGTGTAGACACGGCCTTACAGTATTGACGTCCTTTCCGGTGAATCCACATTACGTCAATTACGTGCCCGGAGTTGTGCGCCGTGCGCTTTGCGCTCTACCCAAAAGAAAGTGTTGTTCGACATCTATGTAACTGTTATCTATGTTTGACATCTGTGCTCTGTTCAATAAAGGCCTCGACATGAGAAAAGGATCAAAGAGGAACAAAGCCAGAGATACACGAATAACATGGGTTACTATATCTATATATACCAGGAACAGTGAGATACAAATAACTTTGTTCCTCACTATTCCTCTATATATAAGTATAGTAACCCATGTTATTCGTGTATCTGTGTCGTTGTACCTCTTTTTTCTCATGTCGAGGCGTCTCTTCCGCTTTATCCTGTGGTAATAAGTACGTAGATGTCGAACAACACTTTCTTTTTGGTAGAGCGCAAAGCGCACGGCGCACAGCTCCGGGCGCGTAATGACCGACCCCCTTCCAGCCGTAAGAATTTTCCAGTTTTTCTTATTTTTTTGACTAAAGAAATAATCCACCCTTAACAAAAAATTAGCTCTTAGTATAGTTTTATTTGCTCTATTCGGCTCTACCTTCAGTTTTTTTGATTGTTAGGAAATGCTACTGTTAACGTGAAAAAATGATAATTACACATCCTAGCTTTTTATTACTAATTTTTTAGGAGCATATGTTATTGCAAGATAGCTCTGGATGGAGCAAATAAAAATACAAGAGCTAATTTTTTGTTAAAGATGGATTATTTCTTTAGTCAAAAAATAAGAAAAACTGAAAAATTCTTACGGCTGGAAGGGGGTCGATATGTTTTTCGTCCTTGGGGTCGCTTGCGCTAGGGATCACTTGTGTTGTCGTCTGTCGCTTGTCCTTGGTATGGCTCCCGTTGTCATATATCGATCGTCTTTGAGATGACTCCTGTAACAGAGCTTTTCCTACCCGAGCGAGCTTCCCTAATTAATTATTATTACACCTCCCGTTATTTATCAAATCGCTAATTATTATGACGTAATTATTATTTATTGTCCAAATATAGTTATTAATTTAATCGCAGATTACTACCGTTTATTTAGTTTTATTGCTAATCTCAATTTGTTCTTTAGTGCGTTGACCTTGCCATTGATAGTTTAATTATACGGGCACAATTACTATTCGTTAAAGGTAATTAGTTAATAAATTCATTATCGCTTGTTTATCATCAATTCCTATTCGAATTATTGTTAATTACTTGTTTATACCTTAGTTAATTAACTAATTAACATATATATAGATTCTACTATTAGAATTTTAGATCGAGATTGTTATGGGAACGCATTCAATTATTATTATTTATTTATTATTTTATTTAACTTTTATCAGAAATCAATATTCAAGGTTCTATTGTAGAACTGCCTTTATATGTTGTACGACTCGTTTACGCAAACGCAGTTCATTAACAGGGCCCTTTCTACATATGTCTGTTCTGTCCGTTCTAGACAACTTCTCTCTATGTCTGTCTCTGTCTTACATAAACGGAACAGATCTATCTGTCTTTGTCGGGAACACACAGAACACACATATGTAGAAAGGCCCCAGTGGCATATCGGGGTCTATCTAGGTAGTACCCACAGCCAATAAAAAAGAAAGAAATAATTGATATAGAAATTGCTGAGAATCATTCAATAAAGCGCGAAAATTTAAAAGATAAGTAGGGGAGTAATTTTAAAATTTTAATGTTAAATACATAAGTAAGAATTTTTCTATTGTAACATCCTTGTTCCATTTACGAGTTACTTTTTTAATTTAAATGAAAGTTTTTCCTGTCTAATTATGATCGACGAGACGAAAAAATATATTTTTTTTTTTTTTCATAAACTAAATTTGGATGAACTTCATTTTTATAGGTAGCTACCAGCAATTTCTTCATAGGTGGTTTTACATACGTTACTCGTAACTTGCTCCTTGCTTCGTATTGGTATATTCTGTATAAAATTGATTTTTGATTAGTCGAAATTAACGGTAACACCGCGGACCAAGTTATAAGTAACGTATCTAGAACCACCTCATGGGACTCTTCTCCCAATTCCTCCATGTATTGGAGACTAAAACGGTTATCTTACAATTACAGCAGGAAAGGATTTAATTAGACAATTCACAATACACCTTGACTTGCGTAAAAAAGTTTAATTTAAAAAAATTATAGAATAATAGTAATAATTTTACATATTTTTAGATTTTTACAGACAAAGTATAACATTTACTCTTTCATTCACGAAATATTACTCAAAATTCTTGGTATTAGAAAAATTTAAGTTTTGATTCAAGAGGAACTGTGTTCTCTAAAAATAATGACTGTTATTTCGTGATTTTTAATACAAAACACTTATAATCTGATATTCAACTTATAATATTAAATTATACATATTGGAAATACTTTGTAGGCACTGTTCAACTCATGATTGAAATTGATCAAGATTTTTAGTAAATTTGTCTCCTACAGTTTGTCTAAATTTAAGGTATCTTTCAAAGCATTTTGAATAGACTGTTCAACTAATGATTGCAAAGTATTAAATCTTCTATTATCTATATTTTCTTTTCTTTGATTTGAATCTAAATGATTTGGCATCTTAATAGTTTTGTCTTCCCTGTAAATTTATTAATTTGATTTCAATATTCAAATAAAAATATAAGAAGTAATCACTTTGATAATGTACTTACACATTTCCATAATCATTTTTTATGAATGGTTCATATAATACTCTTTCTTTATGTAGTGTTCCCAATTCTAAAGGAAATGAAATTATGGAAAATGAAATAAGTTATGCAGAAGCATTTAAATAAATCTAATGAAAAAATGACAATTACATTTTCTTTAACTAAAAGTTTATTTAAAGAATTGTGAAGAATTTTTGAAGTGATTAAAATAATAATTGATATAGTCTATGATGTAGTTTATTTATGATCTTTGAAAATAAAGAGTTTAAATGTTATTAGATGAATGTATAAAAACTGACTATTTCTTGAATTTACGTTAAATAATGTAATGAAAAAAAAAATATTGTTATATATTACCAGAATATAATTTTCTTCTGCTATGAGCCTGTAGCCCAGTTTCTGTTTCTTGTATATTCATGGAATTCATAGTTGGATTTGCTTGGCAATAATACATTCCAGGTTGCATCGGAAATGGTCGAGGTAAAGGTAATAAAGGGTTATCGTAATCATTACGATTAAATGAAGCATTAACTGAAGATTGAAGAAATTTATTGGCAAATCTAGCTGGTGCACATTCATAATTAACAGGTAATGATGTTATTACATCAGCTCTAGATTGGAAATTACCAAAGTTTGCAGTTGAATCACCTGAAGGATCTATCGATTGAGATAATAATGCTGTTTCTGCTCTATTATTAGTAGATGTTGTACTTATATTATCCGTAATATTAAAAAGGTGCCTAGAAAAATTATTTATAATATACACTATTGAACTTAAATTAAATAAATGTATATTATACCTCTCTTTCGTAACTTCTTGCAATAATCGTCTCTCATTTTCAAGAACTTCAACTCTTTTTTCCAATGCTGTAATTTTTTTTTCGCTTTCCACTCTTTCTTTCAAAATATCTTTAATCAATTCCTTAAATTCGTTAAATAACATTTTCATGTTAAACTCTTTGTTTGAATTTAACTCTTCATTTTGTTGTTTTTGTTGGTTAAAATCTTCTTCATTGATCTCGTTATTTGAATTGTCTGTATTGTTTTCAGAATTTCTATCTATTTTTAATTCATCAGATTGCCCTAAATCTTTTTTGTTTTCAATATCTTTTATTTTTAATGTTTCCTTATTTAAATTATTTGATATGAAATCTAGATAAAACAAATTTAATTAGCTTTATTTAAAATTTATGAATTTAAGTGAGTTTATACCTGCATTTGGTTTTCCTAAGGTGAAGGTAAATGCTGTCTCAGATTTTTTATCATCATCACTTTTGTGGTCTCTAAATGTAAATATGGGAGCAAACTTATATCCAGAATTTTGTGAGGCATCATTGGTTTTGTCTTTATCAGTAAAAGAAGACCTAGATAAATTAATATTGTATTCATTAACTGAATAAATATAAAAATAAATTTGTTTAAACTATACAAAATATATTAAACTTAAATTATATCTCATGTTACAAAAGAAGTTTCTCATAAAATATGTTTAAAAAATGAAATTGAATACAATTTATTAATGTACAATGTACATCGGAAAAATTTATAATCATTAGGATATTAAAAATATGACCAATAAATTAACAAATTTGCAATCATAAACAAGATTCAATTAATTTGTATATTGTAATAAAGATAATAATAAAATTTTGGCTCAATAAATGTATAATATTAAATACAGCCATATACACATATAAATATCAGTTATATCAAGAAATAACAATGTCTGGTAAATAAATACAAGCATGCACAACACTTCTCCAAGATCTCACAAATTTATTAGCACTCTTGAAAAATAATAAATTCATAATACTCTAAATACCTATATAATATTATCTATCATCATTCTTTCTCATGCTAAATAAGTATCGCACGACGCACACCACACGAACTCTTGCATTCTCGGAAAATCATTTGGCCCCAGATTCTCACTCAATCATTACCAGCAAATTTCTTATAGGAAAACTCACGGTGAAATTGACGAGAACGCTGTCATCAAATTATTCGTCAACGGCAATTTGGTGCTCTTGGATTCGAAAACTGGTGCAGGCACCTTCGGCGGAGATCCGTTGTTTCCGTTCATCTTTGATATTATTATGCCCGCAGCTGCAGTTACGAAGGTAGGTATATTTGAATTTCGGTTTCGAAAAGGAAGGGAACAAAACAGTCGTGTCGCGCGCGTGTTGATACTGTTGATGCGGCAACGTTCACTGCTTCGATTGAGGTTCCCTCTATAAAAAATGCATCCTTGGCATGGTCAACGCAGCGTTGGCCCCGCGAGGATTCTCCCGGTGAAACGGAATCATTTGATTAACTTCAGAGCGAACCAGAACGGAATCATTTGACTAAGTTCAGAGCGCTGCTCCGGCAGACCGCGGCAAAGAGAGCAGATACTATAGCAAAGAATCAAGTGTTCTGTTGAGTTTTCCTTTTTACAAGAGTAAATTTGTGGAAATTATGATGTTAACATACAAGAACATATTTTAGCAGCGATGAAGAGAATTCAGATATGTATTATATACTTATTATATTCTAATAATTTTTTAGTTTTTGCCTTAGCGGAAATATTTTTGTTCTATAAAGTTTTAAAAACTGTTGGTAAGAGTTTACTATAAACTGTTAATTACCAATTATTAATTCATTTTAAATGTCATTAAAAATTATTTGAAAGTGTTTCAAACTCGTATAAACTATTTGAAACTGCGTTCAAAATCCTATATTTCGTAACATTTATAAACAGTTACAAATAGTTTTAAGTAATTGTTGACAATTATTAACTGTTATTGACATTAATAATTTAGTACAAGGTGAATAAAAATTATTCGAATAGATACTTTGTGAGTTTTATTTTTCATTTCAGAAAAACGTGTACATTGCAATGCCAGCCATAGGACTAAATTTTGGAGCTGAGAACTGATTGAAAATGATTAATGGCAATCATATCTGGACTGGTGCAAATAACTTTGATCAAGATAAAAGTTATTATGTTTAAGGGAGGTGAATAATTATGTGTTATCGGGTTCATAAACTTTATGGAACTTTATGTAAAAGCTTTTGGATAGAAGAAAATATTGATGAGTGACCCGTGAGCATAAATAAACAATATAATTTATGATGCTGATTTGACATATTGGTCTGAGCTTTGGTTTGACATCTTCAACGACATTAGTTGATATCAGTGCTGGGCTATTGTCCACATTTACTGAAGCACCCGTTAAAAGATTGTGTTAAATGAATATTGATATACTGAAAAAAGAGAAAATGATGTGTTATTGTGAAAAATGTAGTGAATAAAAGTGTTCAGTTAATCTAATTTATGATTTTGTCAAGGTGGGAGACGTCAAAATGTTTTAGAGGAGAGCTTTGTAAATATTTTTCTACACAAACTTTAAAAATTCTCAGTGATTCTTAGTTCCTAAACTGGTTGTGATTCTTAATTTTACTAGATTATGTGTGACAATTATGGGTTATTAATTTAAGTTGATTCAATCAATAATAATTTCATATGTACTCTATAGTGTTTGCAACTGAATAATTTTTTCACGAATTGTGGATTTAGAATGATGTTTTACAAATGGCTATAATATCTGGGCTGTTGCGAATAACTTTGATCAAGATAAAAGTTATTATGTTTAAAGGAGGTGAATAATTATGTGTTATGAGGTTCATATATTTTATAATAAGCTTTTGCATAACAGAAAATATTGGTGACACGTGAGCATAAATATACAATATAATTTATGACGCTCATTTGAAATATTGGTCTGAGACTTGGTTTAAAAAGAATTTGTCATCTTCAACAAAATTAGTTGATATCAGTGCGCTGTGCTATTGGACATATTTACTCAAGCACCAGTTAAAAGAATATGTTAAATGAATATTGAAATATTTTAAAAAGCGAAAATGATGTGTTATTGTGAAAATTTTAGTGAATAAAAGTGCTCAGTTAATCTAATTTATAATTTTATCACAGTGGGAGACGTCAAAATGTTTCAGATGAGTTCTTAGTAAATATTTTTCTACATAAGATTTAGATAATAATTTGAAAAAGTTATATCCATTCAAGAATGTCAAGAAAGCTTTAATAATTCTCAGTGATTCTTAGTTCATAAACTGGTTGTGTTTCTTAATTTTACTAGATTATTTGTGACAATTATGGGTTATTAATTTAAGTTGTTTCAATCCATAATAATTTCAAAAGTTCTCTATAGTGTTCACAACTGAATGATTTTCTCAAGAATTGAGGATTTAAAGTGATGTTTTATGTACATAAATGGCAATCATATCTGGACTCTTGGGAATAACTTTGACCAAGATAAAAGTTATCATGTTTAACGGAAGTGAATAATTATGTGTTATGAGGTTCATATACTTTATAATAACCTTTTGCACACAAGAAAATATTAGTGAGTATAGTGACACGCAAGCATAAATATTATGAGGTACATAAACTTTATAATAAGCTTTTGCATAGAAGAAAATATTGGTGAGTGACACGTGAGCATAAATATACAATATAATTTATCACGCTGATTTGAAATATTGGTCTGAGACTTAAATTGGTTTAAAAAGAATTTGTCATCTTCAACAAAATTAGTTGATATCAGTGCGCTGTGCCATTGTACATATTTACTCAAGCACCAGTTAAAAGAATATGTTAAATGAATATTGAAATATTTTAAAAAGCGAAAATGATGTGTTATTGTGAAAATTTTAGTGAATAAAAGTGCTCAGTTAATCTAATTTATAATTTTATCACAGTGGGAGACGTCAAAATGTTTCAGAGGAGTTCTTAGTAAATATTTTTCTACACAAGATTCAGATAATAATTTCAAAAAGTGATATCAATTCAAGAATGTCAAGAAAGCTTTAATACAAATGATAATCATATCTGGACTGGTGCGAATAACTTTGATTAAGATAAAAGTTATTATTAAATATTTTCGATTTAAATTGGTTCCTAGATTGGAGAAATATTAGAAATTTGGAGCAAGGGATTTCTCAATTGAAAATGACCAAAGCTGAGCTTTTTGTCAAAAATAGCTAAATATGAGGCAATTGGAATTGGTGGCTTGGGCTTAAACGAGAAATAAATCGATTACAACACTCAAAAGCTCTGTTAGCATCTAAAGAAGGTCACTTAAGGTCTCAAGTAGAATCAGTTTAAATGTTTAAATAAAATTGGAAGGTATGAAACAACGTCATGAAGAACGAAAAAGACACTTGCAGATACAAATAACTCGCATGACAGAATATCTAGATTTATAAATAGGCTACAGAAAAAGATGCAACTTGTGACAAGAGAAAGCAACATGTACAGGCAACAACTAGATACATATGAAATAGAAATATCTGGATACCAAAATAATAGTTAAGAACGAAAGCAAGTTAGTAAAGAAAAGCAAGAAAGTTAACTAACGAGAATGGTAAGAATTCTGAATAAATGGTTGACGTGAATGAAGCTCCTTAATATAATACAAAATAAGGAACATTAAAATTTCATTTACTATTTTGATCATGGCACTTGTAAATTAAATATTAATAATTTTAAGTATAAATAAATTTCTACAAAAAGTTGCATAAATTTTTTCCTTTTTCTAATTTTAATTTTTCTATTCTTACATAGTCTCTTAAAAAGTTGTGGAATCCACAAGTATTCTACGAAAGTCATAACTTATAGACAAGTGTATATTATCATTCCTTGCCAATTCTTTAATCTATTAATAAGAATTAAAAGTTCACGCAAAACCTACGTGTTTGGAAAATAAATTATTGTTATTATCTCTCTTAACAACTGCAAAGTTTCTTTTCGAAAAACAATAATTACATAAAACATATTTAAATAAGAAAAATGAAAAGTTTATGGAAAACTTATATGCTACCCAAAATAAATTATTTTTATTATCTCTCTAAACCACCGTTAAGTCGCTTTGTAAAAAAAATTCAGCACCCCCGTCCCCTCCTTTTCTCTCATCTTTTCTTACTTAACAACTGTATAACGACACCACGAAAAACTTTCAGAAGAGCCTAAATATTTTTTTGAACAGCCAACAAGACATTCTGTACAAGAATAATATACTAACAAACTTTATTTGGAAATTAGAACTACAGAATGTTTGAAAAATGTTTTTTCTAAAAAGAAAGCATTAACATTTTTTTCTCGAAAATAATTTTTGATATATTCATTTATCTAAATTAAAGTAGAAATAATAAAACTTTCTGCGAAAGTATAAAATAAGGCACGTATAAGGTTTTCCTGGAATCTATAAAAATAAAAAGAAATATATTTTCATATGACTTTACAAATTAATAGTATTGAAAATTTATTATCGTACATAAAATACAGGTTTGATTATATTATTTCAAGAAACGTTACTAATGTAATCATTGTATCGAGCTCCTTATAGAAACATTCAAATTTAAAACTTTTATTGTGACTAACAATACTTCTATTTAATAATAATATTAAAAATGTACTATATAATAAACTCTCATAACATTATACAAATGTTTAAACTAAGGCAAGTATTAGCCTCTCTCTCTCTCTCTCTCTCTCTCTCTCTCTCTCTCTCTCTCTCTCTCCCTCTCTCTCACTCCCCCTCTCTCTCTCTCTCTCCCTCTCTCTCTCTCTCTCACTCTCTCTGTCCCTCTCTCAACCAACATTCGTCAAAATGAATACCAAAAATTTTAATAAGAGCTTAAATATTTTTTTTAAACAATCAACACATTTTTAAGAAGAAGAAATTTTTAAGTAAGTTTTAACAACACAATTTTTAAGCAGTCCTTTTATTTCTTCGAATCTTATCAAGTCAATAAGCACACTTTGCAAATGGTGATAATTTTTTCATAACTCTTCAAATAATAATATTGTTAATATAAAACTTTCTATGAAAGTATAAAATGAGGCAAGTATAGTATATTATCCTACGCCTAAATCGATTTTTCTGCTATAGCCGTTTCCGAGAAACGTGCTATCTGCTAGCTTATAAAATTAAGCTAGAAGACCGCTTTCGGGTAACTTTGCGAGTATTCGATTTGGCGATTATGGAAAAAGGACATATTTTTGTGCTTATTTTCTGCTGTCAGATAGCCGAAGCTAAAAATCACAAAATCATTTGGGAGTCCCAGTACGAGACATATAAGGGAGTTACGTAGACGTCGAATAATTAGGAAAGATAACTATTAAAATAATTCTTAATCGCAAGTAGCAGGGAAAAGCAAGGTCCCCGCGTATAAGGGAGTTACGTAGATGAGTCAAATTAGGCTACAAAATTATTTAAATAATTATTAATTCTAAGTAGCGGGGGGGGCGTACGTGTGCCCAATTAGTCAAGAAAATTATTTAACTGATCCTAAAATCCAAATAGCCGGGGGAAGCGAGGTCCACGCGTATAATGAAGATAGGTAGACGTGCAAAATTAGGCAAGATTATTATTTAAATAATTCTTAATCGCAAGTAGCCTGGGGAACAAGGTCCTCGGGTACAAGGGAGTTACGTACTCGTGCAAAACTAGGCACAATCATTATTAAAAAATTCTCAAACCCAATTAACCGGGGAAGCAAGGTTTACGCATATAAGGAAGTTACCTAGACGTGCTAAATTAGAGAAGACAATTATTTAAATAGTTTTGAAACCCAAGTTGATGGGGAAAGCAAGGTCCACGCTTATAAGAAAGTTACGTAGACATGCATAATTAGGAAAGACAATTATTTAAATATGTTGAATGTATAACGCCATCCATTTTTATATTAAATAGTTGAGGACGATCTTTGGAGGCAAAATGAAATGATCTTATTTCTTTATGGCAACGTTTCGTTGGCTTATAGTACGCCAACCTCATTGAGTCGAGAATAACATCTGATCGACGTATGATATATACGTTTATAATTTCGACCTGATGAGGTTGGCGTACTAAGCCAACGGAACGTTGCCATAAAGAAATAAGATCATTTCATTTTGCCTCCAAAGATCGTCCTCAACTATTTAAATTATTTAAATAGCTCTAAGACCTAAGTAGTCGGGGGAGGCGAAGTCCACACGTACAAGGGAGTTACGTAGATGTGCCATATTTGACAAGACAATTATTTAAATAATTCCAAAATCCAAGTAGAGGGGAAAGCAAGGTCCGCGCGTATAAGAAAGTTACGTAGAGGTGCAAAACTAAGCAACATCATTATTGAAATTATTCTAATACACGTAAGCGGGGAAGCAAAGGCACCGCGCAGAGCAAACTTACGTAGATGGACCAAATTAGGCAAGGTCATAATTTAAATAATTCTAAAACCCAAGTAGCTGGGAAAGCTAGGTCCACGCGTATAAGGCAGTTACCTAGACGAGCTAAATTAGGGAAGACAATTATTTAAACAGTTCCAAAACCCGAGTTGCGGGGAGAGCAAGGTCCACGCGTATAAGGAAGTTACCTAGACTTGTAAAATTAGGCAAGATCATTACTTAAATAATTCCAACACCCAAGACACCGAGGGACGCGAGGTCGTCCCGTATAAGGAAGTTACCTAGACGTACTAAATTAGCGAAGACAATTATTTAAATAGTTCCAAAGCCAAGTTTCGGGGAAAACAAGGTCCACGCGTTTAAGGGAGTTACGTAGATGTGCATAATTAGGAAAGATTATTATTTAAATAATTCTTAATCGCAAGTAGCCTGGTGAAACAAGATCCTCACGTACAAGGGTGTTACGTAGGCGTGCGAACATAGGCAACATCATTAATGAAATTATGCTAATGCACAAGTAACCGGGGTAGCAAATTAAGGCAACGCGCACAGCAGAGTTACGTGGACGTACTAAATTAGGTAAGGTCATAATTTAAATAATTCTAAAACCCAAGTAGCCGGGAAAGCAAGGCCCACGCGTATAAGGAAGTTACCTAGACGTGTAAAATTAGGCAAGCTCATTACTTATATAATTCTAAAACTCATGAAACCGGGGGGAAACGAGGTCATCCCGTATAAGGAAGTTACCTAGACGTGCTAAATTAGCGAAAACAATTATTTAAATAGTTCCAAAGCCAAGTTTCGGGGAAAACAAGGTCCACGCGTATAAGGGAGTTACGTAGATGTGCATAATTAGGCAAGATTATTATTTAAATAATTCTTAATCGCAAGTAGCCTGGTGAAAGAAGGTCCTCACTTATAAGGGTGGTACGTAGACGTGCAAAACTAAGCAACATCATTATTGAAATTATTCTAAAACACAAGTAACCGGGGATGCAAAGGCAACGCGCACAGCGGAGTTACATAGACGTACTAAATTAGGCAAGGTCATAATTTAGATAATTCAAAAACCCAAGTAGCCGGGAAAGCAAGGCCCAAGCGTATAAGGAAGTTACCTAGACGAGCTAAATTAGGGAAGACAATTATTTAAACAGTTCCAGAACCCAAGTTGGCGGGGAAAGCAAGGTCCGCGCATATAAGGGAGTTACGCAGACGTGCATAATTATAGGCAAAATAATTATTTAAATTATTCTAAAATCCAAGTTGCCGGGAGAGCAAGGTCCAAGCGTATAAGGAAGTTACCTAGACTTGTAAAATTAGGCAATATCATTACTTAAATAATACTAAAACTCAAGAAACCGAGGGAAGCGAGGTCGTCCCGTATAAGGAAGTTTCCTAGACGTGCTAAATTAGCGAAGACAATTATTTAAATAGTTCCAAAGCCAAGTTTCGGGGAAAACAAGTTCCACGCGTATAAGGGAGTTACGTAGATGTGCATAATTAGGCAAGATCATTATTTAAATAATTCTTAATCGCAAGTAGCCTGGTGAAACAAGGTCCTCACGTATAAGGGTGTTACGTAGACGTGTAAAACTAGGCAACATCATTATTGAAATTATTCTAAAACACAAGTAACCGGGGAGACAAAGGCAACGCGCACAGCGGAGTTACGTAGACGTACTAAATTAGGCAAGGTCATAATTTAAATAATTCTAAAACCCATGTAGCCGGGAAAGCAAGGCCCACGCGTATAAGGTAGTTACCAAGACACGCTAAATTAGGGAATACAATTATTTAAATAGTTCCAAAACCCAAGTTGGCGGGGAAAACAAGGTCCACGCATATAAGGGAGTTACGTGGACGTGTATAATTAGGCAAGACCATTATTTAAATAATTCTAAAGCCCAAGTAGCCAAGGGAAGCCAGGTAGGTACTTGCGTATAAAGAAGTTAGGTGGACATATTCAATTAGGCATGATTATTATTTAAATAATTCTTAGTCGCAAGTAGCAGTGGAAAGCAAGGTCCACGCGTATAAGAAAGTTACGTAGACGTGAATAATGTGGCAAAACAATTATTTAAATAGCTCTATAAAACCCAAATAGCCAGTTGAAGTGAGGTATACTTGCGTATAAGAGAGTACGTATGTGTGTAAAATTAGGCTAGATCATTATTTAAATAGCTCCAAAATCCAAGTTTCCGAGGTAGCAATAGGGTAACGCGTACGGCGTATTTTCGTAGGCGTACTAAATTAGATGAGGTCATTTTTTAAATAATTCTAAAATTCAAGTAGCCAGAAAAAAGGTCCACGCGTATAAGGATATTACCTAAACGTGCTAAACTAGGCAAGGTCATTACTTAAATATTTCTAAAGCTCAAGTAACCGGGAGAAGCGAGATCCTCGTGTATAAGAAAGTTACTTAGACGTGCAAAATTGTCGCAAGATTATTATTTAAATAATGCTTAATCTTAAGCAGCCGGGGAAGCAAGGTCCACGCGCATAAGGGAGTTACTTAGACGTTCAAACTAGGGAAGACTATTATTTAAATAGTTCCAACACCCAAGTTGCCGGGAAAGCAAGGCGCACGCATATAAAGGAGTTACGTGGACGTGCATAATTAGGCAATACCGTTATTTAAATAATTCTAAAACCCAAGTAGCCAGTGGAAGCGAGATACTTGCGTATAAAGAAGTTACCTTGACGTGCTGAATTAAGTAACAAAATTATGTAAATAATACTAAAAACATTCTAATGCCCTCCTTTACGTGGACCCGCCGTCCTTCGGCTACTTGGTTTTTAAAATTATCTAAGTAATTATTTTGCCTGATTTTGCATGTCAACATAAGGGGATTTTGTGCGTGTATCTTGTATCCCCGAATATTTAGGTTGTAGAATTATTTAAATAATGATTTTGCCTAATTTTGCACGACTATAAATCCCTTATACGCGTGGACCTTGCTCACCTCAGTTAGTTTAGTTTGTTAGACGTAGAAAATTAAGCAAGATCATTATTTAAATAATTCTAACTTTAAATAAAGTGAAGCGACCTTCATTTGTAATGATGGGGAGTCGGAGAGGTGGCTGCGAGAGGCAGTGCCGTCCGTCAATCTCGGTGTCGTGACTCTGGCGAGGATTGTCGTCCCGGAGGAACTCATCAAGAGAGTCAATGTGACGGCACTGGTACCGCCGCCAAGAAGAGAAGCCTCCCAGTTGGTCAAGCTCCTGGGGCGCCAGAACCCGGTGTTGGATACGTCAAAGTGGAGGATTCTCCAGTGCTTGGAGGGGGCCCGGCTTGCCTCCTTCGCCTGGGGGTTGACGAGGCCCCTCTGGGTGTTCTAGAGACCAGGGTTGGCAAGGCCTTCCTGGGGACAAGCGAAATCACCTTTAGCTGGTCTTCGAAGAATCCGGTTGGCGAGGACGTGAAAGGAAAGCAGGATGATGTAGGGGTGGATCAGCATTGAAATGGTTGATACGCAAGTGGACATCCTGCAAATTAACTTGCATCACAGTAAAAGCGCCTCAGTGGTATTAACCAGGTGCATGACTGTCAGACACACATGCCCAGCTATTGGGCTGGTGCAAGAACCCTGGCTGGTCAGGAACGAGATAAAGGGACTATCGGTCACGGGGCGTGTCTCCGCGAGTGGGAGCATGTCGGGCAAAGAGCGTGCGTGGTCGTGAAAGGGCTGGAGGCGACGCTCATGCAGGAATTCTCAACGAGAGACCTAGCGGTGGTAAGAAGGCGTGGGAAGTACGGCGGCAACAGGGGCAAAGAGTGCATCGTAGGATCTGCTTACTGTGCGCATGAGAGAAAATCTCCCCAGAGGAGGTTAAAAGGTTAACCAGGTACTGTAGGAAGGAAGGACTCGGGCTCATTGTTGAATGTGATGCCAACGCCCACAATGAGGCGTGGGGTAGCACGGACACAAATGAGCGGGGGGAGGAACTCCTGGAGTACCCGATTGAGGAAAACCTCATTGTTTTAAACACAGGTGCGGAACCGACCTTTGTCACGTCTAACAGAAGCGAGGTACTCGATACCACCTTCTGTTTCGGACTGCTGAAGGGATGGGTTCACGACTGGAGAGTCTCTGAGGAGCCCTCCATGTCGGACCATAGGATTATCAGAGCGCCACCTTAAGGGGCATTGTCCCCAACGTGGTCTGGTATAGGGATCCCAAACAAACAGACTGGGATGGCTTTAGAGCCTCAATACGGCGATGCACAGTCGGATTCAGGAGGCGAGATATGGTACACCGAACGAGCTGGAACGCACCGAAGCCTTTATCAGGACGGTGATCACAATCGTGTTCGAGGAAAATTGTCCCATCACTCAAAAAACCACTGGACGCAGCAGGTGGAGTGGAGTAAAGAGTCGGAGGCAAGGCGGAAGGAAGCAGGTAGGCTCTTTAATAGAGCGAGGAAAAAGAACACGATAGAGATTTGGGAAGCCTACAAGCTTAGTCAAAGACTATAAGAGCCTCATTAGAGAGGAAAACCGTGACTCTTGGAGGAAATGGTGCTCAGAGTGTAGCACAATAAGCGACACGGCTAGACTTTTAAGTGTCTAGCGGGGGCTCCAAATGGGAAACTAAGGCTAATAAGGAAGGCTGATGGGAGTTTTACTAGGACACCGGAAGAGACCCGGCAGTGCTGCTGGAGACCAATATCCCTGACTTCAGGCGGACGGGCGGGGCGGACGAGCCCCCTCCCTCCCGGAGGGCTGGTAGAAAGGCGGATTGGAGCATAGCAGAGCAGGTAGTCACAGCGCAAAGGGTCAAAGAGGCTATCATGTCCTTTCAGCCATACAAAGCACCATGCCTGCAGGCATGGATAACATCACCCCAGTGCTGCTGCAACAGGACCTGGAGGAGATTACGGGACTGCCGACAGGGGTACTGAGGGGCTGCATAGCCCTTGGGTACACATCCAGGCAGTGGCTTAAAACAAAGGTGAATGTCATCCCCAAGCCAGGGAAGAAGAGTTACACGGATGTGAAAGATTACAGGCCCATTAGCCCCCGTCATTTCTTTTGAAGACGCGATTGGAAAGCTTGTGGATGGCTATCTTAAAGAAGGTCCTCTGAAGATGTGTCCGCTTCACGAGGAACAACACGCGTATCGCACGGGCAGGTCAGTGGAAACAGCGCTCCTTTCGGTGGTCAACTACGTTGAAGAACAGCTTGAGCTGAAAGGAGTATGCATAGGAGCCTTTCTGAATGTTGAAGGAGCGTTCAATCGGACCTCTAGAGAGGCGATCCGGAAAGATGCGGTAGAACATGGTATCCCTAAGAGCATCATTGACTGGATCATGAGCTCCTTCATGGTGAGTAGGGAATGGTGAGTAGAGAATCCTGGATGGGACACTCGACCGGTGGGCGAGTATCCGAAGGCTGTCCCCAGGTTTTGTCCCCCTACTGTGGAGCCTGGTGGTAGACAGCCTACTACGAGTACTAAACGAGGTGGGAGTCAAGGCGGTAGGATATGTGGACGATATAGCTATCCTAGCGAGGGAAGCTTATGAAGAAGTTCTTAGGGACTTGGTTCAAGGAGCCCTCAAGGCAACGAAGGAGTGGTGCAGTAGCAAAGCATAGCGAATTCATGGGGATAAATCGGTAGCCCTTATCTTCACAAAGCGCTATAAAATTAGAAAGCTGAGGAAGATGAAGGCGGGGAACTTAGAGATTCCTTTCGCGGAGGAAACCAAATATCTGGGAGTTATCCTCGATAGAAAGTTACTCTGGCGCAGGTACCTCGAGGAGAAATGTAGAAAAACAATCTCCACTTTCTGGCATACAGAGGAGCATTGGGTTCAAGGTGGGGAGTGGATCCGCGGCAAATGCACTGGATCTACTCTGCCATTATTGTGCCGAGGTTAACGTTTGCCTCAGTAGTCTGGTGGAGCAGAACACTGCGGAGCACGGATTGCGCGAAGCTGAATCGGGTACAGGCGCTTTTCTTAAGGAGCATAACTGTCACTAGGAGGAGTACGCCCTGTGCCGCTATGAGGACCATGCTGAACCTACCGTCTCTGGCACTGCACATCAAGTCTGAGGCAATGAATACGGCATACCGGTTAGGTTGCGTCGGTCTGTGGAAAACGGACAGCAAGAGGCATAAACGGCTGTTCGGGGATTCACTGAGGGAGCTCTGGAAAGAACCGCAGGATATAATACCACCTCAACCGGTAAGGAAGGGGAGATGCAAAATCCACATTCCGGAGAGGGTGAGGTGGGAGGAATGTAGACCCAAACACGGCGAAATTTGGTTCACGGACGGGTTTAGGGTAAAGGAAGGGGTGGGAGCTGGCTTCTGTGGACCTAGGCAGCAGGACAGCTTCTGCTTTAAAATGGAAAGCTACAACACGGTTTTCCAGGCCGAGGTACTCGCGATCAAGTCATACGCGGAGGGACTAACAAGGGCTGGCAAGTCGAGCTAGATTATTTGGATCTGCTCGGACAGCCAGACGGCATTAAGAGCCATCGAGAAGACCGTTACTTGCTCTAAGTTAGTAATGGAAACAAAGACCTCGTTGGATGCACTAGGTATGGTTAACCTTCTCAACTTAACCTGGATTCCGGGTCACTCCGGGTGGAAAGGTAATGAAAGGGCGGATACTCTTGCTAAACAAGGGGGTCGCACTCACGGCCCCATTAGACAGCAAGCTGGCATGTCGGCGCAAGAAGGCCGGAGCAGAATAGCTGCTCACATCATGAGCCTATGCGAAATGAAGTGGCTCGCGACTGAGCGTTGCAGCAAATCCAAGGCCATGTGGGGAGTAACGGGTGACCAATGGGGCCGAGAACTTCTCTCCCTCGGTAGGTGGCAACTCAGAAGGGCAGTAAAACTGATAACAGAGCACTGCGACCTGCGGGGTTTCCAACACCCAGGTGCGGGGAAGACTGTGAGGAAACGCCAATCCACGTGATCTGTGAGTGTCCTGCACTGGCGGAATCCAGAAGGAAGTGGTTTGGCAGGGCGGTGTCAATACCAGAAGAGATCAGGGAGCACAGAATTAGGGGGGTCCTTGACTACTGCTCTGCAGTTGGCCTCCCTAAGGTGGGACCCGAGGTAGGTGGGGAATAGCGTACAATGGCAAGCAAGCTAAGAGCGCTACACCGTTATGGTCCCCGCGAGTTTACAATCTAATCTAATCTAATGAGGGAGTTACGTAGGCGTGCAAAAAATAAGCAATGTCATTATTTAAATAATTCTTAAACCCAAGTTGCCACGGGTAGCGAGGCATTTGCGTATAAGGGAGTACGTAGGCATGGACAATTGGGCAATATCATTATTTAAATTATTCTAAAAATGAAGTAACCGGGGTTTAAAGACAGTCCGAATAAGGAAGTTACGTAGATGTTCAAAATAAACCAAGATTATTATTTAGATAATTTTTAATCATAAGTTGCCGGGGAAACGAAGTACACGTGTTTCAGGTAGTAACAGAGACGTGCAAAATTAGGCAAAATCATTATTTAAATAATTCAAATACACAAGTAGCTAGGGAAGGCAACGTCCATGCGTATAAAGGAGTTACGTAGACGTGCAAATTAGGCATGATTATTATTTCAATATTAGAAAACTCCGGTTGCCGATGGGAGGGAGGTCCACACGTATAAGGGAGATACGTAGATATGACAAATTATGCAAGATCATTCTTCAAATAATTTTGAAACCTAACTATCCGTGGGAAGCGAGGTCCACGCGTATAAGGGAGAGATAGGCGTTCAAAATTAGGCAATTGTATGATTGAAAAAGTTCTTAAACATATGTAGCCGGGAGAAGCGAGGTTCTCGTCTATAAAATGGTTACGTTGACATGCACAATCAGGCAAAACAATTACTTAAATAATTTTGAAACCCAAGTTGCGGGAGGATGGGAGGTCCACGTAAACTAGGGCATTAGTTTTCCAAATTATTTACATAATTTTGTTGCTTAATTCAGCGCGTCTGTGTAACTTCCTTATTCGCGAGGACCTGGCTTCCCCCGGCTACTTGGGTTTTAAAACTATTTAAATAATTTACATCCCTAATTTTGCACGTCTAGGTAATTAACCTAATACGCGTCGACCTCGCTGTCTCCGACAACTTGGGTTTCAAAACTATTTAAATAATTGTCTTCGTTAATTTAGCACGTCTACGTAACTTATTCCTTATACGCGAGGACCTCGCTTCTCCCGGTTACTTGTAGAATTATTTAAGTAATGATCTTGTCTAATTTTACACGTCTAGGAAACTTCCTTATACGCGTGAAACTTGCTCTCCCGCAACTTGGATTTGAGAATTATTTAAATAAGTGTTTTGCATATAATTTAGCATGTCTAGGTAACTTCCTTATACGAGTGGACCTTGCTTTCTCGGCTACTTGGGTTTTAGAATTATTTAAATAATAGTCGTACTTGGCTTTGCACGTCTATGTACTCCATTATACGCAAGGACCTCGCTTCCCCCGGCTACTTGGGTTTTAGAATTTATTTACTTTGGTTTATATAATTGTCTTGCCTCATGGTGCACGTCTACACGTCTATCCAACGACGTCATACGCATGGATTTTGCTTTCCCAGGCTACTAGCGATTAAGAATAATTTAAATAATAATCTTTTCTAACTTTGCTCGTCTACGTATTTCCCTTATACGCGTGGACCTCCCCACCCCCGTCTACTTGGGTTTTAGATTTATTTAAATAATGATCTTGCCTAATTTTCCACATCTAGGTAACTCTCTTATCTGAAAAATCTCAGGTGAGATCTTAGGTGATTTCTCAGGTGAGATCTCATGTAAAATCTCTCGCCAAAATCTCACCTGAGATTCTGCTCCAGATGCTGCAGAAAACTTACGTTAATTAAAAATCAGCTTCTTCAGTATTGGGAATCGCCTTTTAGGATGTTTTACCCCCCAGATGAGCTCAAAAATACATGTTTAAAAGCATTTTACACAATTTTTCAATTTTTAAAATTGATACATGATATCTCACCTGAGATCTCACATGATATATCACCTGAGAAATCACCTGAGATCTCATGTATCAAATTTTAAAAATTGAAAAATTGTGTAAAATGCTTTTAAACATGAATTTTTGAGCTCATCTGGGGTAAAACATCCTAAAAGGCGATTCCCAATACTGAAGAAGCTGATTTTTAATTAACGTAAGTTTTCTGCAGCATCTGGAGCAGAATCTCAGGTGAGATTTTGGCGTGAGATTTTACATGAGATCTCACCTGAGAAATCACCTGAGATCTCACCTGAGATTTTTCAATAGGGGTTGCTTTCCCCGGCTACTTAGGTTTTAGAACTAGTTAAATAATGACCTTGCCTAATTTAGCACGTCGATTAAGAATAATTTAAATAATAATCTAGACTAACTTTCCACGTTTACGTAACTCCCTTATACGCGTGGACGTTCCCTTCCCTGGATACCTGGGTTTTTGAGTTATTAAAATAATTGTCTTGCCCAATTTACGGCGTATACGTATCTCCCTTATATTCGTGCAGTGGACCTCGCCTCCCCGTCTACTTGGGTTTTAGAATTATTAAAATAATGATCTTGCCTAATTTTCTACGTCTAACAAACTAAAGTAGCTGGGGTAAGCAAGGTCCACGCGTATAAGGGATTTATAGTCGTGCAAAATTAGGCAAAATCATTATTTAAATAATTCTGCAACCTAAATATCCGGGGATACAAGATCCACGCACAAAATCGCCTTACGTTGACATGCAAAATCAGGCAAAACAATTACTTAGATAACTTTGAAAACCAAGTAGCCGAAGGACGGGGGTCCACGTAAAGAAAGGTATTAGAATGTTTTTAGTATTATTTACATAATTTTGTTACTTAATTCAGCACGTCCAGGTAACTTCTTTATACGCAAGTATCTCGCTTCCACTGGCTACTTGGGTTTAGAATTATTTAAATAATGGTATTGCCTATTATGCACGTCCACGTAACTCCCTTATATGCGTGAACCTGTTTTCCCGGCAACTTGGGTTTTGGAACTATTTAAATAATTGTTTTCCATAGTTTTGGACGTCTAAGTAACTCCCTTATGCGCGTGGACCTTGCTTCCCCGGCTACTTGAGATTAAGGATTATTTAAATAATAATCATGCCATAATTTTGCACGTTTACGTAACTTTCTTTTACGCGAGGACCTCGCTTACCCCGGTTACTTGAGTTTTAGAATTATTTAAGTAATTACCTTGCCTAGTTTAGCACATTTAGGAAACGTCCTTATACGCGTGGACCTTTTTCTGGCTACTTGGATTTTATAATTATTTAAAAAATGACCTCGCCTAATTTAGTACGCCTACGAAACTACGCCGTACGCGTTGCCATTGCTACCCCAGTAACCTGGGTTTTAGAAGTCTTTAAGTAATGATCTAGCCTAATTCTACACGCCCACCTACTCTCTTATACGCGTGAACATTGCTTTCCCCGGAAACTTGGGTTTTGGAGCTATTTAAATAATTATCTTGCCTAATTTTATACGCATACGTAGTCTCTTGTACGCAAGTATACCTCACTTCCACTGGCTATGTGGATTTTAGAATCATTTAAATAATTATCTTGGCTAATATGGCACATAATCTACGTAACTCCTTTGTACGTGTGAACCTCGCCTCCCCGGCTACTTAGGTTTTAGAGCTATTTAAATAATTGTTTTGCCAAATTATTCACGTCTACGTAACTTCCTTATACGCGTGGACCTTGCTTTCCACTGCTGCTTGCGACTAAGAATTATTTAAATAATAATCATGCCTAATTGAGCACGTCCACCTAACTTCTTTATACGCAAGTACCTAGCTCGCTTCCACTGACTACTTTGGTTTTAGAATTATTTAAATAATGGTCTTACCTAATTATGCACGCCCGCGTGAAAATGTAATATGAGATCTCATATGAGATTGTAATTGAGATTTCATATAGATTTCACATGAGATCTATATGAGTTCTCATATGAGATCTCATATGAGATCCTTATACGAATTTCAGACATTATATAACTCATGTGAGATCTCATATGAGATCTCATCAGTCATTTTCTATTAAGTAAAAAAATTTGAGACATTAGATCTCATCTGCGATCTCATATGAGACCTCGTCTGCAATTTTCCTTAGTTAATAAATAATTTATTTTTGCAATAAATTTATTTTTTATAATATTTATTTTTTTAATAAATGTTATATTTTATGAAATATTTAGAAATAGAATGAAATAAAATATTAACATTAGTAAAACGTATTGATAAAACTTTATTGCTTTTTTTTAAGATTTATTAAAATATACTGTTTATTCATACTTTTACATTAACAATAAATTATTTATTAATTAATTAAAATTGCAGAGATCTGAGATCTCATATGAGATCTCATATTAGATTTTACATGAGTTCTAAGGTCTGAAATTTTTTTATTAATTATAAAATTGCAGATGAGATCTCATATGAGATCTCAGATAAGATCTAACGTCTCAAATTTTTTTACTTAATAGAAAATGGCTGATGAGATCTCATATGAGATCTCACATGAGATATAATGTCTGAAATTCGTATAAGGATCTCATATGATATCTCATATGAGAACTCATATAGATCTCATATGAAATCTATATGAGATCTCAATTACAATCTCACATGAGATCTCATATTATATTTTCACGCGGGCGTCCACGTAACTCCCTTATACGCGTGGATCTTGTTTTCCCCGCCAACTTGGATTTTGGAACTATTTAAATAATTGTTTTCGCTAATTTAGCACGTCTAGGTAACTTCCTTATACGGGATGACCTCGCTTCCCCCGGTTTCATGAGTTTTAGAATTATATAAGTAATGAGCTTGCCTAATTTTACACGTCTAGGTAACTTCCTTATACGCGTGGGCCTTGCTTTCCCGGCTACTTGAGTTTTAGAATTATTTAAATTATGACCTTGCCTAATTTAGTACGTCCACGTAACTCCGCTGTGCGCGTTGCCTTTGCTACCCCGGTTACTTGTGCATTAACATAATTTCATTAATGATGTTGCCTATGTTCGCACGTCTACGTAACACCCTTGTACGTGAGGACCTTGTTTCACCAGGCTACTTGCGATTAAGAATTATTTAAATAATAATCTTTCCTAATTATGCACATCTACGTAACTCCCTTAAACGCGTGGACCTTGTTTTCCCGAAACATGGCTTTGGAACTATTTAAATAATTGTCTTCGCTAATTTAGTACGTCTAGGTAACTTCCTTATACGGCACGACCTCGCTTCCCCGGTTTCTTGAGTTTTAGAATTATTTAAGTAATGATCTTGCCTTATTTTACAAGTCTAGGTAACTTCCTTATACGCGTGGACCTTGCTCTCCCCGCAACTCGGGTTTTGAAACTGTTTAAATAATTGTCTTCCCTAATTTAGCTCGTCTAGGTAACTTCCTTATACGCGTGGACCTAGCTTTCCCAGCTACTTGGGTTTTAGAATTATTTAAATTATGACCTTGCCTAATTTGGTCCATCTACGTAACTTTGCTCTGCGCGGTGCCTTTGCTTCCCCGGTTACTTGTGTATTAGAATAATTTCAATAATGATGTTGCTTAGTTTTGCACGTCTACGTAACTTCCTTATACGCACGGACCTTGCTTTCCCCTCTACTTGGATTTTGGAATTATTTAAATAATTGTCTTGTCAAATATGGCACATCTACGTAACTCCCTTGTACGTGTGGACTTCGCCTCCCCCGACTACTTAGGTCTTAGAGCTATTTAAATAATTTAAATAGTTGAGGACGATCTTTGGAGGCAAAATGAAATGATCTTATTTCTTTATGGCAAAGTTCCGTTGGCTTAGTACGCCAACCTCATCAGGTCGAAATTATAAACGTATATATCATACGTCGATCAGATGTTATTCTCGACTCAATGAGGTTGGCGTACTAAAAGCCAACGAAACGTTGCCATAAAGAAATAAGATCATTTCATTTTGCCTCCAAAGATCGTCCTCAACTATTTAATATAAAAATGGATGGCGTTATACATTCAACATATTTAAATAATTGTCTTTCCTAATTATGCATGTCTACGTAACTTTCTTATAAGCGTGGACCTTGCTTTCCCCATCAACTTGGGTTTCAAAACTATTTAAATAATTGTCTTCTCTAATTTAGCACGTCTAGGTAACTTCCTTATATGCATAAACCTTGCTTCCGCGGTTAATTGGGTTTGAGAATTTTTTAATAATGATTGTGCCTAGTTTTGCACGAGTACGTAACTCCCTTGTACCCGAGGACCTTGTTTCCCCAGGCTACTTGCGATTAAGAATTATTTAAATAATAATCTTGCCTAATTTTGCACGTCTACCTATCTTCATTATACGCGTGGACCTCGCTTCCCCCGGCTATTTGGATTTTAGGATCATTTAAATAATTTTCTTGACTAATTGGGCACACGTACGCCCCCCCCCCCCCGCTACTTAGAATTAATAATTATTTAAATAATTTTGTAGCCTAATTTGACTCATCTACGTAACTCCCTTATACGCGGGGACCTTGCTTTTCCCTGCTACTTGCGATTAAGAATTATTTTAATAATTATCTTTCCTAATTATTCGACGTCTACGTAACTCCCTTATATGTCTCGTACTGGGACTCCCAAATGATTTTGTGATTTTTAGCTTCGGCTATCTGACAGCAGAAAATAAGCACAAAAATATGTCCTTTTTCCATAATCGCCAAATCGAATACTCGCAAAGTTACCCGAAAGCGGTCTGCTAGCTTAATTTTATAAGCTAGCAGATAGCACGTTTCTCGGAAACGGCTATAGCAGAAAAATCGATTTAGGCGTAGGATAATATACTATACTTGCCTCATTTTATACTTTCATAGAAAGTTTTATATTAACAATATTATTATTTGAAGAGTTATGAAAAAATTATCACCATTTGCAAAGTGTGCTTATTGACTTGATAAGATTCGAAGAAATAAAAGGACTGCTTAAAAATTGTGTTGTTAAAACTTACTTAAAAAATTTCTTCTTCTTAAAAATGTGTTGATTGTTTAAAAAAAAATATTTAAGCTCTTATTAAAGTTTTTGGTATTCAGTTTGACGAATGTTGGTTGAGAGGGCGGAGAGAGAGAGAGAGAGAGAGAGAGAGAGAGAGAGAGAGAGAGAGAGAGAGAGAGAGAGAGAGAGAGAGAGAGAGAGAGAGAGAGAGAGAGAGAGAGAGAGAGAGAGAGAGAGAGAGAGGCTAATACTTGCCTTAGTTTAAACATTTGTATAATGTTATGAGAGTTTATTATATAGTACATTTTTAATATTATTATTAAATAGAAGTATTGTTAGTCACAATAAAAGTTTTAAATTTGAATGTTTCTATAAGGAGCTCGATACAATGATTACATTAGTAACGTTTCTTGAAATAATATAATCAAACCTGTATTTTATGTACGATAATAAATTTTCAATACTATTAATTTGTAAAGTCATATGAAAATATATTTTCTTTTTATTTTTATAGATTCCAGGAAAACCTTATACGTGCCTTATTTTATACTTTCGCAGAAAGTTTTATTATTTCTACTTTAATTTAGATAAATGAATATATCAAAAATTATTTTCGAGAAAAAAATGTTAATGCTTTCTTTTTAGAAAAAACATTTTTCAAACATTCTGTAGTTCTAATTTCCAAATAAAGTTTGTTAGTATATTATTCTTGTACAGAATGTCTTGTTGGCTGTTCAAAAAAATATTTAGGCTCTTCTGAAAGTTTTTCGTGGTGTCGTTATACAGTTGTTAAGTAAGAAAAGATGAGAGAAAAGGAGGGGACGGGGGTGCTGAATTTTTTTTACAAAGCGACTTAACGGTGGTTTAGAGAGATAATAAAAATAATTTATTTTGGGTAGCATATAAGTTTTCCATAAACTTTTCATTTTTCTTATTTAAATATGTTTTATGTAATTATTGTTTTTCGAAAAGAAACTTTGCAGTTGTTAAGAGAGATAATAACAATAATTTATTTTCCAAACACGTAGGTTTTGCGTGAACTTTTAATTCTTATTAATAGATTAAAGAATTGGCAAGGAATGATAATATACACTTGTCTATAAGTTATGACTTTCGTAGAATACTTGTGGATTCCACAACTTTTTAAGAGACTATGTAAGAATAGAAAAATTAAAATTAGAAAAAGGAAAAAATTTATGCAACTTTTTGTAGAAATTTATTTATACTTAAAATTATTAATATTTAATTTACAAGTGCCATGATCAAAATAGTAAATGAAATTTTAATGTTCCTTATTTTGTATTATATTAAGGAGCTTCATTCACGTCAACCATTTATTCAGAATTCTTACCATTCTCGTTAGTTAACTTTCTTGCTTTTCTTTACTAACTTGCTTTCGTTCTTAACTATTATTTTGGTATCCAGATATTTCTATTTCATATGTATCTAGTTGTTGCCTGTACATGTTGCTTTCTCTTGTCACAAGTTGCATCTTTTTCTGTAGCCTATTTATAAATCTAGATATTCTGTCATGCGAGTTATTTGTATCTGCAAGTGTCTTTTTCGTTCTTCATGACGTTGTTTCATACCTTCCAATTTTATTTAAACATTTAAACTGATTCTACTTGAGACCTTAAGTGACCTTCTTTAGATGCTAACAGAGCTTTTGAGTGTTGTAATCGATTTATTTCTCGTTTAAGCCCAAGCCACCAATTCCAATTGCCTCATATTTAGCTATTTTTGACAAAAAGCTCAGCTTTGGTCATTTTCAATTGAGAAATCCCTTGCTCCAAATTTCTAATATTTCTCCAATCTAGGAACCAATTTAAATCGAAAATATTTAATAATAACTTTTATCTTAATCAAAGTTATTCGCACCAGTCCAGATATGATTATCATTTGTATTAAAGCTTTCTTGACATTCTTGAATTGATATCACTTTTTGAAATTATTATCTGAATCTTGTGTAGAAAAATATTTACTAAGAACTCCTCTGAAACATTTTGACGTCTCCCACTGTGATAAAATTATAAATTAGATTAACTGAGCACTTTTATTCACTAAAATTTTCACAATAACACATCATTTTCGCTTTTTAAAATATTTCAATATTCATTTAACATATTCTTTTAACTGGTGCTTGAGTAAATATGTACAATGGCACAGCGCACTGATATCAACTAATTTTGTTGAAGATGACAAATTCTTTTTAAACCAATTTAAGTCTCAGACCAATATTTCAAATCAGCGTGATAAATTATATTGTATATTTATGCTCACGTGTCACTCACCAATATTTTCTTCTATGCAAAAGCTTATTATAAAGTTTATGTACCTCATAATATTTATGCTTGCGTGTCACTATACTCACTAATATTTTCTTGTGTGCAAAAGGTTATTATAAAGTATATGAACCTCATAACACATAATTATTCACTTCCGTTAAACATGATAACTTTTATCTTGGTCAAAGTTATTCCCAAGAGTCCAGATATGATTGCCATTTATGTACATAAAACATCACTTTAAATCCTCAATTCTTGAGAAAATCATTCAGTTGTGAACACTATAGAGAACTTTTGAAATTATTATGGATTGAAACAACTTAAATTAATAACCCATAATTGTCACAAATAATCTAGTAAAATTAAGAAACACAACCAGTTTATGAACTAAGAATCACTGAGAATTATTAAAGCTTTCTTGACATTCTTGAATGGATATAACTTTTTCAAATTATTATCTAAATCTTATGTAGAAAAATATTTACTAAGAACTCATCTGAAACATTTTGACGTCTCCCACTGTGATAAAATTATAAATTAGATTAACTGAGCACTTTTATTCACTAAAATTTTCACAATAACACATCATTTTCGCTTTTTAAAATATTTCAATATTCATTTAACATATTCTTTTAACTGGTGCTTGAGTAAATATGTCCAATAGCACAGCGCACTGATATCAACTAATTTTGTTGAAGATGACAAATTCTTTTTAAACCAAGTCTCAGACCAATATTTCAAATGAGCGTCATAAATTATATTGTATATTTATGCTCACGTGTCACCAATATTTTCTGTTATGCAAAAGCTTATTATAAAATATATGAACCTCATAACACATAATTATTCACCTCCTTTAAACATAATAACTTTTATCTTGATCAAAGTTATTCGCAACAACCAGATATTATAGCCATTTGTAAAACATCATTCTAAATCCACAATTCGTGAAAAAATTATTCAGTTGCAAACACTATAGAGTACATATGAAATTATTATTGATTGAATCAACTTAAATTAATAACCCATAATTGTCACACATAATCTAGTAAAATTAAGAATCACAACCAGTTTAGGAACTAAGAATCACTGAGAATTTTTAAAGTTTGTGTAGAAAAATATTTACAAAGCTCTCCTCTAAAACATTTTGACGTCTCCCACCTTGACAAAATCATAAATTAGATTAACTGAACACTTTTATTCACCACATTTTTCACAATAACACATCATTTTGTCTTTTTCAGTATATCAATATTCATTTAACACAATCTTTTAACGGGTGCTTCAGTAAATGTGGACAATAGCCCAGCACTGATATCAACTAATGTCGTTGAAGATGTCAAACCAAAGCTCAGACCAATATGTCAAATCAGCATCATAAATTATATTGTTTATTTATGCTCACGGGTCACTCATCAATATTTTCTTCTATCCAAAAGCTTTTACATAAAGTTCCATAAAGTTTATGAACCCGATAACACATAATTATTCACCTCCCTTAAACATAATAACTTTTATCTTGATCAAAGTTATTTGCACCAGTCCAGATATGATTGCCATTAATCATTTTCAATCAGTTCTCAGCTCCAAAATTTAGTCCTATGGCTGGCATTGCAATGTACACGTTTTTCTGAAATGAAAAATAAAACTCACAAAGTATCTATTCGAATAATTTTTATTCACCTTGTACTAAATTATTAATGTCAATAACAGTTAATAATTGTCAACAATTACTTAAAACTATTTGTAACTGTTTATAAATGTTACGAAATATAGGATTTTGAACGCAGTTTCAAATAGTTTATACGAGTTTGAAACACTTTCAAATAATTTTTAATGACATTTAAAATGAATTAATAATTGGTAATTAACAGTTTATAGTAAACTCTTACCAACAGTTTTTAAAACTTTATAGAACAAAAATATTTCCGCTAAGGCAAAAACTAAAAAATTATTAGAATATAATAAGTATATAATACATATCTGAATTCTCTTCATCGCTGCTAAAATATGTTCTTGTATGTTAACATCATAATTTCCACAAATTTACTCTTGTAAAAAGGAAAACTCAACAGAACACTTGATTCTTTGCTATAGTATCTGCTCTCTTCGCCGCGGTCTGCCGGAGCAGCGCTCTGAACTTAGTCAAATGATTCCGTTCTGGTTCGCTCTGAAGTTAATCAAATGATTCCGTTTCACCGGGAGAATCCTCGCGGGGCCAACGCTGGGTCAACGCCATGTTGCGACGCCATATTGATTTTTTCTCGAATATCTCAAATATCTCGATCCCTCTATAAAAAATGCATCCTTGGCATGGTCAACGCCATGTTGCGACGCCATATTGATTTTTTCTCGAATATCTCGAATATCTCGAATATCTCGAAATCTCGAATTTTTTGGCGCATGCGCAAATGCCCTATTAGGGTGAATGTACATAAGTGCCGCGCTGCGCTGCGCCGCGCCGTGCTGCGCCGTGCTGGCGCTGCGCTGAAGCTTAGCTCTGCCGTTCCGTTCCATTCGTATATTCTTACAAAAAAATGAGCAGTTGCATGTCTATGATATTTATAAATCACGGACGATGTGTATATGCTCCAAAATGAAAAGTTAAATAAATGAAGGGATAGTTTAGATGACGGACAGTTCAAGAACAAAAGTATTTTAAGCCGAGAAAGAAAACACAAGACCCAATTGATATGATATACTATGAATTATAAAATTGATTAGAACATTGGAAAATGAAGCTATTGATGAATAAGATGGAATTAGGCGATAATGAGATGTCCTTTAACCAATTCAAATAAATGATGAAATTGATTAAAACTCATGTTAATAAATCTATAAAATTCTTCATGATCCTTTAATGCAAAATATTTAAATAAAGTGCTATAAGCACTATGAATATTTCTTTGAGGTATTGCTAAATGTGGTCGAACCCACCACCTTCTGCAAGATTGTTGTTTCTTTTTTCTTAATTTTTTTAATAATTTCAATAACTAATGAAATTATACATTTTTCTAATTTTTTTTATTTTGGCTTTAATCATGATCATGACCATGAAAATGATAGATGTATGACATAGATCTATAGAATTGTACCATTAGCAATGGAATATAGAAACGGAACTATGGACCAGCGCAAGCAGAGAACCGCGCAGCGCAGCGTGGCGCTTATGTACATTCACCCTTATAGGGAGTCTTTACAACCGTGCGCGCGTGTGTGCGCTCGCCGTGTATAACGTATACCTATGTATAGGAGATCGCTATATATAGGTATACCTTATACACGGGAGCGCATACGCACGTGCAAGATTGTAGATACACCCTTAGAGTTATGGTGGAATGGTATAGAGATAGCGCATGCGTTGTGAGCGGGAAAATATGATATATATTAAGTGATAGAAATTGATAATTAATTGATAATCGATGAAAAATTTTTATTTAAAAAAAATATTTATTCATTACTTGATCAGAAAAGTAATATTGGTAAATTTTAAATTAATTTTCTACGATATATTTGTACATATATATTTTTTATATAGGGAATGTTTTTTAAAATGGTTTTAGAGAGACTTTTATAGATAAATAGAGTTATGTTTATATTAACTTTTATTTTATTGTTTTTAGTAGAAATGTAAATTTATATCTGTTTTGATTCCCCTTAGAGGAAGCTTTGCAACAAAAATTGACAAATTTTGTCGGTGACAATAATTTTCGAGAAAAAAATGTTCAAAAAGATAGTTTAAGGCGATAATGTTTGTATGATATAATTTTAAGCAATTCATTTCAATTTCAATCGATTATAAAGGTTTTCTTTTACGTATACACAAATTTACAAGAACTAAACACTATTTTTTCAACTTAATTTTTTCAATAACTACGACGAGTCTAGCCATATTCAGAGAATCTCCATAAGAACCCACGTTAATTTTAAACTACAATATCTCGAAAACTAGCACGCAAATCATATTCAAATTTGCCAGAGACGTTTATAATGATATTATTGACCTTATACTGACGAAACTTTATTGATCTGACATTATTTTTTACATATAGCCCATACAACCTTAAATAATGAATTGAATAATAACATTTCTTTTGTATAAAATAAAAAAGAAACCGTTCATTAATTATACAGCTTCTTTTGTAACTTAAAAAAACAATCAGCGCGCGAAGCGCGCGTGTCGAACTCTAGTTGTTTATAAACAGGAGAAAAGATATATAGAGAGAAGCTACTGCAGTACTGCCTCTCACTCTTCATGCGGGTCGGTGGGCGGTGCGCGTAACAAAATCAGGGTCGCGAAGCGCGCACGTGGATCCGTAGCCTTTTACATATATACTTCGGTATGTGTGCATGTGTATGTGAATGCGAATGGAACTATGGAAAATGGAACGTATATTTTTATCCTTGTCTAACACCATTATTGAACTCCCATATATTGTTCTGTCTCTGTCGCTTGCTGCCTGCTAGCGGTAATTGGAAACAGCGCGCGCACACTGCACACACACACACACACACACACACACACACACACACACACACACACACACACACACACACACACACACACACACACACACACACACACACACACACACACACACACACACACACACACACACACACACACACACACACACCAGTTACAGCACGCGCTGCACGCACGGCACGGCGTATACCGATTACCGGTATACTATACCTATAATATAATATACACCATACGGCTATACCGCTAGCGGTGCTGCGGGGGTGGGGCGAAAGATAAAGTCGTTTTCTGGAATGATTAATCGGCAGTGAGCGATAGATGAAGCCGCAGGAAGTATAGTGACTTTCTTTGTGAAGCAGTAGTACTTAGTACACTTTGAAAATTCTTGAAATGATAAACTTTAATACGATCACGCCTAATACCGAACGTCTATTTTTATTCGAAGGAAATACAAAAGCTATAACGTAAGAATGATTTCGACATGAAAAATTCAAAGATAGAACATTACTTTACTCTCTAAGTGGAATTGAGAATCAAATAGTTTTTTCTTGTAAAAGGTTAATTAATAAATAATTAACGTTGGTGCTTAAAATAAACTGATCGAATATATTACGATTTTAGATACAAGTTCGTTTTTATAACGTTTATCTCATCAACGATTTTCTCTCATAATTTTTCTCCGAATTAAATCGATGCGTAAGCTAATCGTGAATTCATAGATAAGATTCGATTTTTGCATATTTGCAAATCATAACAACAATCATAACACTGCGAACGTACAGTATATTGAAGTCAATTGAATTTGCAGAATTTTAGTTAATTAACTTATAGCTACACTTACTCGGAGACATTACATTCTTTTATGTTAATATAATAGCTAAGCTATCGAAAGTAAATTCATTCATTTTTATATTAAAATAGGGCATCGCTTCAAGGACAGCCAACCAATGCGCATCGATTCCGGCGCTCCACAACCCAATCCAACAGGCTGCTGCTCATCCAAAGTCTCAAGTAAATTTGAAGCCCATCACACCAATTCGAATTGGCGGTTTGAAGGTGAGTGAGCGTATATATAGTGAGTGGTGGGGGGCTTGTGGCAGCGACGTGTGAAGCAATGCGCATGCGGATGGAAGGTTATAAATTCGCTCTCTCTTTTTCACAGGGGGGGGGGACAACACGGGCAACCGGGCAAGCTGCAGAATATTCGAGCATTCAACCATTGGACGACGAGCGCAGCGCGCGGGACGTTCGCGCGCGCAAATAAAAGCACGCGCTCGCTCTCCTCCCTCCACTCCCCTCTTCCAAGTCCAGAAGAGTCCCCGCGCACCAAGCACCAACCGATCAACCTAACCACGCCGACCGCGCGCGCGCTCGACGGCCGACGCTAACGCCTCGTTGCTCGTTCCTCTGCGCTGCCAGTGTAAGTTCGTTCTCCCTTCGGCCGGCTGCTGTACCGCAGTAGTTATATTGTACCTATATAGATACCTACAGCGGAGATCTGTGACCTCGGAGGAAAACGCGCTGGTCCAGCGTTGTTTCTCTCGCGATGGCGAAAAGCCTACGGTTTTGAATTTGCACGCGCGCCCGCGCCGCCCACCGCCGCCCGCTGATATATAGGTAGTATAAGTATAAAGATAAAAAGAGAGAAAGAGCTGAGTGAGAGACTGAGAGGTGGCTAGGTACGACTCGTGTGTGCGCGTCTCGAGTCTCGACTCGTGTGCTCGCGGCCGACCGTTCCGCATGTCAAAATAATACAAAGGACGACGCGGCGACGCCTGCTGCTGTTGCTGCTGTTGCTGCTCAACGAAACGCGCGCGCGCGCGTGCGATAAACGTCGATAGAATAGAAACTAATACTTATAGTGTGCCGTCGTCGTGCTGTGCAAGTGGTGCCAGTGTGTAGGTAGCAGGCTAGCAGCTAGTGTCAGTCTGTTTCTCCGAAGCATGCGAGTGGGCGCAGGAGAGAGGATGACGACGCTCTGAACGCCGACGACGACGACGACGACGACGAGACGACGTTGTCGCACGAGGCGAGGAGCAGTGTCGGGTAGCTGCCGTGGGTCGCACGCCTCTATAACCTTATAGCGGCCTGCTGGCTGCCAGGGAAAGTGGAGCCAATTCAGTGCGCCTCACAACAGAGTAAGTATCTAAGCTCGTGACAATAAACGTAGGCACGTAGCGCGCGTCGTGTACACCTCTATAATATATATACCTAACAGTGCGCATACGGAGGAGAGCTGCACGCCCGGCGTTCGCGACTGCATGCGCTATTCGTTTGTTCCTCCGGCCTCTCGTCGGCCTCTCGTCGGCCTCTCGTCGTTTTGCCGCATAAGCCATAAAGTGCGGCGAAACAAAAGCTCGCCGCCGTAAGCGCAAGGTAGTATCGAAAGAGCATTGTATATGACAGTGCATTGCCGCTTGGCTTTGTTTACATGTGGGGGATGGTGCGAAGAGAAGATAAAACGCGCGCGCGCGCACGGCCGACGTTCTCCAAGATTTTTTTTGGAAGGTCGCACGCGTGCTGGGCACGGTCGTGATCAATACTTTTGGAGGAGAAAAATTGTCGAGCGTAGGTGAGAGGTAAAAAGCGAGACGAGGACGATCGCAACGACGGTGGGATCGATAATTGACAGGTGACAATTTGTCGAGGCGCAGGAAATTGTTCGTAACGGTGCTGTCGGGGGCGTGAGGGTCAAGTTGTAATTTTTTTTTTCTTTTTGCGACTGCCGCTTTCGCTTTGACGATTTTGCAGCAGTGTTTGGTCATTTCGAACGTTTGTTGACGATTTGTGAATAATTATTGATATAACATTAATTTTGATGATTTGTTTTAATTAAGTATTAACTTTTGTAATGTGTTATTGGTAAAGTACCTATCACCTCCAATCAATGAGATTTTAAGTTGGAACTGCTTATTTATTTATAATGTAGATTTATCAAAATTGCTTGAATATATATTTTCGTGAGGCTTTGCAATAATATGCAATATATGTTTGACTATCATGATGTCATTACTCTAGTTCTATAATATTTATTTTGATAACTTGGTATTAAATTAACATTTCTGATGTATACTAAAGTTGTTAGACACACTAAACATAATATTTTCTTCTATGCTACTTATTAGATATTTTTTAATTTTTATAAATGTTCACAAAACATCTTTATTAATGTGTTATTTTTTTTTTTCTCAGAAACAATCTCAATGGTAAATAAACCTTTAGTTACCATGGATGACTATGGGATTATAGAGCCAACAGATGTTGGTACAATGACTATAGACTATGATCCAAAAGATGATTTCAAGAGAAGAGTAAACCGATGGGATCCAGAAGAGGTTAATTGCATGCTGAATTTGATAAAGGAAAATAACTTTGTCAGTAGATATTCTGTAACCAAAATGGCTAACCTATTAAGTCAAATAATGCTCAAAAGGGGTTGGAATCGAACTGAAAGACAGGTACACCTTAAGCTGACTACATTGAGAAAAAATTTTTTAGCGTGTGAACGGCAAAAACTGATAAACGGCCACTTAAAAGAATGTCCTTTTTATAAGGAATTAAAAGAAATCTATAGAGACATAAATAACTCAAATGGAATTGATTCCGAAGACTATGATACAAATAGTCAAGACGATTGTTTCATAAAGTTTCCTAATGATCCAATAGACTGGACAAAAGGAGAGGTCCAAAAAATGCTTAACACAATCAAGTCTATGAAGTTGAAAAATGAATTGACTCTTACATTTTTTTCCCCTGTTGCTGTGAGAATGACTGCTGAAGCAATGCATTCTGCTGGCTTTGATAGAAGTACTGAACAAGTGAAAAATGCACTGATTAATTTAAGGACAATGTATATAGATTATAAAATAGGGTTTGATAACAATGAGAATCCTACCGAGTGTATGTTTTACCCATGTTTAGACCTATTCTGGGGAAGAGAGTACAAAAAGTGTCGCTTGAAAGAAAAGAGGAAAACGAAGTCTGATGATTGCTGGTCGACGGAAGAAACTATAGTACTTTTAACTTTAATACAAGATTTAAATATTGCTGAAGAAGCTTATAGAAATACTGAAAAAGCAGCTGAAGATCTGAGACTAAGTTTAGCTGAAAACGGTTATTGCAGATCTTCTGATCAAATTATGGCTAGATTAGAGTATTTAAAGTCAGAATTTGTTCATGTCCATACATCGAATGGTGAGACTGAGGCTGTGCAGCAATTTCCATTTTATAATTTATATAAAAAACTGTTTGAACGACAGTTTTCTTATGATACACTAAGGCAGATGAATGATACGCAAAGAAACTCACTTGACTATGCAGACTTTTGTAAAGATATTAAAGAAACAGCTAATCATAGTGAAGGTTTGTTTACTATTTTTTATTTATAAATTTAGTTTCCTTACACTCCAATTTGTATTTAAACTTTAATTGAAAAATTTCATTTGTACATATATGTCACTGTTTTAATAGGTTTGAAGTGTGCATCGTTGAAGTGCAACGAAATAATTTTTTACAAAGTTATCAAGCAAAGGACATTTTTTCTAAATCTTTGTTATAAAGTTATTTGATACTATAAAACAATAAATCTATACACAAAATTAATATTAATTATTATAAACTAGAAGTAAAATCAAATATTTTTTTATTTCGTTGCACTACAACATTGCAAACTTCAAACCCATCTATTTTAATCCTTTATATAACACTATTTTCAAGTATTCAAAAAGCTTGCAAATGTAATTTTTTGAAATATTATGCTTAATTATAATTTTAGGTGTTTCATGGACTAAAGAAGAAGTGAGACTTCTTCTCAAAACAGTTCAAGAATTAACTTCTAGAACCAAGGCAAATGATAGTTTAGAGGATGAGAAGCTACAAACGTTAGTAAAAGTTCTTAGTGAAGCTGGCTACAAAAAGACTGCTGAACAGATAAAACATAAATTAGCCATGCTTAAAAATTCTTATTTGAAGTGTAATCTCGAGGATAGCTCTGAAAAAGATATCTTTGAATGTCCTTTTTATAACGAACTACATGGTATTTTTCATACACCTGTTTCTGATGAGAGATATGAATTCATACAGAATCTTTTATCAGAGAATATGGATCTGAGTATATCGAAATTCTCAGACCACAGTTACACACATATAAAATTTGGCAATTCATCTGGTGAAGGCAGAATTAATGATAAAGTTACGGTTCTTCCCAACAAATGTTTAGACACTTGGTTTCCTGTTGAAAGTATTATGGGTAAGATATGCAATATCATAACAGTCAGAAGTATTAATGGGTTTAAATAATATGTCAAGTTGAAATTCAAATTTTTGTAGCTTTTATTAATTTTTACTTCCGAAAATTCTCAAACATTAAATCAAACTAACTTAATAAAATTCTTAAACTCCTTTTCAGATGATGACGGTTTTGGTAATTCAACAATGCTTGAATTTAACAATCTCAGTACTATCTCTAACAAGGAACGAGAAAGAGTAGTCGAGGAAGCTCTTCTTGCTGCCCTTCCCGACAATAGTGATGCCAAAGATGCTGAGAATCACATGATAGCGGGAGCTGGTGATGCTATTGAAAAACACAATCAAGAGATTACGAAGACAATGCCAACGACGGTCCTTACATGTTCCAGTGACGATTTAGAAGACTGCAATAAGATCTATAAGTATATTCCAATGGACGATATGGAAAGTCCCATGTCAGCGATTACTACCACGACAGAAAGGTACATATCACTTTATTTACAACTTGAAATTAAATTCATCATATACATTAAAGGGCCTATCATTCTTGCATATACCTAGTTAATTATTATTTAATTGTATTATGTTGAGTGGCACCCTCCATGTTTAATAATTTAAATGTTGTGAGGATCCTCGTGAGGGCCAATTCCCAGAAATAAATTTGAAAACAATCTTTAATACTAGATTGCAACGTTTCGTCAGGAAGTTCCCTGACCTCTTCAGGCTTTATTAAAAATATATAGAGTTAAAACACATACAAAAATAAAAATAAAAAACTAGTCAAATAAATTATCTAAGATCATTTACAACGAATTAAAAAATTGTATTCCGAAACCGCTTTCTCATATTAATAATAGTTTCGAGATGAAAGATAAAATCAGTAAAATTATAATACCCAGTACATATGTACTTCTATCTTTGGACGTTTGCTCTCTGTTTACAAATATACCGTGCGATTTAGTATTAGAAAGCATAGACAGACGTTACACACATATTCACAATAAATGCAAAATTCCTTTTCATGAGATTCGGAATATAGTCTGTTTTTTATTTGACAACACATATTTCAATTTCAACAATAGAACTTATAAACAAATATTTGGCACACCTATGGGTTCTCCTATCTCACCATTATTCGCTGACATGGTTATGGAAGATTTAGAAACAGACTGCTTGCGCGAATTAAAAATTACACACGATTGTATTCCGCTCTTTTACTTTAGATATGTAGACGACACAATTTTATGTATAAAAAGCGATCAAGTTGATACAGTTCTACAAGTGTTTAACAAGTATAATACTCATCTTAAATTTACATTCGAATCTGAAATAGACAATAGTATAAATTTTTTAGATCTCAGTCTTACGAGAAAAAAAATCAAATTTTGACTAACTGGTATCAAAAAACAACAGCATCATCGAGACTGTTAAATTATAATTCTAACCACACCATACAACAAAAAATAAACATCGTTGCGAACCTGGTGGATAGAGCAATTCTTTTACCCGATACTTGTTTTCATGACGCGAATATACACAAAATTACAGAACTTCTCTTATGTAACGATTATCCTTCCGAATTTATAAACATACACATACGAAATAGACTTCGAAAACTCAAATATCACAATAAAAAGACTAATAATGAGAACCGTTCACTAACTACAATCTCCATTCCATATAATAATAATACCTTTTATAAAAAATGTTCGTATATTTTAAACAAATATAACATCCGCACAGTACCTTTGATCAACAAAAAATTGAACAATATAATTAAATTAGGAAAGGATAAAATAGAAAAATCAGAAACATGTGGCGTAGTATATAAGATAAATTGTATGTCTTGTACATCGACTTATATTGGCGAAACTAAGCGAATGTTAAAAAATAGGATTAAAGAACATGAAAGAGATAAGAATAACAAATCAGTGATAGCAACACACCAAAGAACTATGAAACACATCGTTGACTGGAAAAACATCCAAATTTTAGATAGGGAAAACAATTACACGAAACGAATTATTTCCGAAATGTTACATATTAATTTAAATCATAACACTATCAATAGAATAGAAGATACACAAAATTGGAATAATATATACAAAAAGCTGTTAAGAACGTTACATTTAAAAAGGTAAACAAGCGTGATTATATATAAACCCCAGCGAAGCGTGCATTATGTTCTGCATACCATCTCGACTCTACTGGTATCTTACCAGTATCGACGTAGCTATTTATAGGTAAAGGTTTTTGCATAGATTGTGTTTAATTTATTTGACTAGTTTTTTATTTTTATTTTTGTATGTGTTTTAACTCTATATATTTTTAATAAAGCCTGAAGAGGTCAGGGAACTTCCTGACGAAACGTTGCAATCTAGTATTCAAGATTGTTTTCAAATTTATTTCTGGGAATTGGCCCTCACGAGGATCCTCACAACATTTAAATTATTATTTAATTGTATCATAATAATTATTTAAGTCTCTTGAAAGAAATTTTGCATAACTAATAGAAACTTTTGTTTTAACTATATTGTAATTTTATTTACATTTTTCACTAAAATTTTAAAATATTTTATTGAAAAATAAAGACTATAAAATGTTGATAATAGTTGAAGCTAAAATTTCTTAATATTAATAGCAAGCTTTCTTTTCTTAGTTCGAAATAAATGTTATTGTACAACTTGAAGAGGATAGATTAATTAGGAGTAGGTAAGCAATATTTTGAAATATGTAAATCACTTATGATATTAAGGTGTATTTTAATGTCATAAGTGTAATAACCCTTTTATAGTTATATTTTTGCTACTAATATAAACTAAATTTTGGGTGTAAGAGTAACATAATGTTTCTAAGATAACTTTTTACATTATTAAACTGAATTTTCTTAGAACGTCCGCCTTATCGGGAGAAGACGATGGCCCACCTCCAAGCAAGAAACCACGGGTAATCGAGGATGAAAAAATTGGCAAAAACAAGTTTCTCTTGAGACCATTGGAATCTTTGAATCCTTCGTCGATCAACATATCTAATAACAGTACCAAGTTCGTCCGTCTGATAGTGGCTAACGAACCGAATAAGAACCGAGTCAACCACATCACAGCCCACATTGAACCAATGAACATCAACACCGCGAACTCTGTAAGTTCGGGAATGAGTTCGCCAGTGGACCGAGTTGATATTTTGAAGCTGGCTACGGAAAAAGTCTTAACGAAAGAGGACTATGAAACACATGAGTGTGATACGAATTCTCCTAAAAAAGATTGCCAATGCAATGAGCCAGAAAAAAGTTCTGGTAGCAGTACAGAAAATCGGATTTCAGAAACGCTACAGTAAGTATTGTAGAATATTTAATTTCAAATATAAATCATTTTTTGTGACAGATGGAAGAATATTTTCGTCATAGCAGACGTCAAGTAGTAAAATATAATGAATCAAATCATGTTTTAAATAATCGATACGTACTTTTCCAGATCTTTTAATTACACTCGTAAAAAATAATATTCAACAATCGGCTATAAAGTTCATGACTTTTTATGAAAGACTATAATTTCACAATAAATTTAAATGCTTTTACCTAAAAAAAAAATTATTTTATGAGATAAATAGATTAATTAAAATTTAATTTTTTAGAGCTGCTGTACAAAGTATAATGCATCATGACGAGTTAATGCAGGAGAAACATCACGCGTGGATGGAGAAACAATTTGAAATTCAACGAAAACACGATGAGGATCAGAAACAAGCGTTGGTGAATGAACTGAAAGAATTAAGAAGCGTTATAACGGGGCTATTCACGAGCAAGATGACGCATGCAAATAACCAAAATCGATAGACTTCTCTTTTTACTACAAGCAAAAATAATTTTATGATAATGATTGCCAAGCTTTAAATATGTACAAAATCCCACTTGTAAATACGAAGCTTAAGTTATATTTAAATTAAATTTGAAATTTAAAAAGTGCTCATAGAATACGCAATTCTTACGATTTTTACTGTGTAAAACTTCGTTCTTCTATTTTTCGAAAAAAGTTAAAATTATATTTTTTCGTACACCATGAAATCTAGTTTTTGATACTGTTCAGTAAATAAAGATATAAAATAGTTTTCTTTATTTTTGTTATTTTTTATTTATAGAAAAATTGAAGAAAAATGTTAATTAAAAAAAATCTAAATGTTGATCCTGATTTTACATTGTTGTATTATGCTATTTTGCTCTTTATTTTTTTTATCTCGAAATTTATTCAATTTGAAAAATTGCATTCAATTGTCACTATTGCAATAGAAATACATAAATTATACACGTGTAACTGCCAGAAAAATGTATAAATAAAAAAAAATGAATTTTCCTTAATCATATTCTCATGTTTTTTTTAATCAAGTTTTCTTTTACAATAGTAAAAATGATCTAGTATTTTTCAATGGAACTTTATCTGAATTTGGTTTATTTCATTATTTTCTAGAAGTATTTAATTTGATTTTTTTTAATAAAATGTTTATTATTTATTACATTAGCCAGTGTATAGAGAACGGCGCTTGCCTTCAGAAACGTTGCTTAGGAGTATGGGTTCGAGTCCTTTTTTTTCTTTTTTTTTTTTATTGGCTGTGGTTCTCTACCTTAGAGCGCCGATATGCCATATTAAAACTAGATTTTTGTTATTTTGTGTTTTTTTAGATTAGGCAAGGTTCCCGTTTACTGACCAGCTATAGATTATCGATTAGTGCACTCAGCGCATCTAGCTTACCAGTCTATCACAGGTCGTATTGAGAGCCTCGCAAGCACAAAAATAGTTTCGAATCTTCGCCGCCGAAAAATCCAGTAGACACCTTTTTGAAAGTGCTTATACCGAAAAATTCGGACCGACGGTGATTCGAAACCACGCCCCTGTATATAAGTGATGTTTATTTCCGAACTCAAGCGCCTTACCAACTGAGCCAAACAGCGCTAATTTCGAGTCCTTGTCGGTCCGAATTTTTCGAAACTTCTCCCGGATGCTTGTGTTGAGGTTCTCGATACGGCCTGTGATACGAGTGTTATAGATGCGCTTAGTGCACTAATCAACAGTATCACAGGGACCTGATTCTAAACCAATAGATATACCGAAACAACAAAGGTGGTAGAAGATATAAAATCAGTGCGTAAGACCGAGACAATTAGAGATACCTTTTATCGGTTAAGAATCACCCCCCAGAGGGTCAATACGGGAGCCTCGATCAATCTAAAGCACAAATGTATTTACAAAGTCCTCATATGGGCAACACAAATCGGGGCAATTTGGGTCCCAAAGGAACGAATGAATTATATTAGCGACATCTAGTGGAAAGTTCTGTTCCATCAGATTCCATGGCCATTAAGTAGTATAGATAGATAGATGTTCTATCAGCTGGTTCCACTTTAACTATATGGTGTTGAAGGTCAAAGTCTGTTTTATTGACAGTACCTACTTGCGAGAAACAGATTATCAACATGGTTTCTCACAGGCTGAGTGCAAAAGTATTTTTTTATTCTTATTTATATTTTTTAATTTAATTTACTAGGTGTAGGTGAATCAACATTTTACGATTTATAACAAAATGTTCTTTGCTCCGTGAAAAACTTTTTAACTAGGTAATTATTTCCTATCTCTATGTTGCATGACAACATTTGATTTATTATGATAATTATCACTTTATTCTATTAATTTTTTCACAATTCTTTATGTTGCTAGAAAAACCAACAATATAATGTTTATATTCTAGATGTTTTTAATTTACATCACCTAAATATATATTAATGCCGTATCTTTATAGGTTATGATATCTTTCGAATATTTGTAAAAATGTCCATCAAATACTTTTTGAAGATGATTTTTCATCATGCGTTTTATATTTACAGACTAACGCAAGATCGTAAAAATGCTCCATCGCTCTTACAGTCTTCTAAGTTTTATTCGACGAAATGTAAATGGCAATTGCAGGGAGCAGTTTTATATATTGCAAATAGGACTCGCAAAGAGGCACACAAGTACTTTTATTAAACAAAAATTTATTCATGTTATATCAAATTCTTTAAATCTATGCCATAATAAACATGCCAATACAAGGTGGACATGTACGCCAATCACGAGATTTGCTTCTAGTGATGCAAAAGGCAAAATTGAAAAAGTGGAAAAATTAAATCAAAATGAAGCAAAACATCAAGTTGATTTAACGCAAAGGATAGTTGAATTAAAAGAAGAGAATTTAGGAAACCTAAAAGAGCGTGTCTTAAATATTGAGGTTATTACTTCTGCTACCGATGATAAGAAAGATGAAACTCCAGCAACACCTAAGAAAGAAAAAAATAAAAAAGATGAGAAAAAAATAGCTGCAGATGAAACAGCAATCAAAAGTAATTTACTTATCAATTAGTAAATCATTAAAATATCATTATTTGAAGTTAATCCATTTCATATATTTCTTTTTTCACATTATTTTTATTGTATAGTTCCACAAAAAAAAAAGATTAGAGTTGATCTATCAGTTTCTTCTTTGGAAAGAAATTTCATCACACCTAATAGGGCAATGTCTGATTTTTTACTTAAACAAGGTGATTTGGAATCACTACCTAAAACAAAAAGAAGATCACCTTATGAATTTGAGCCACCTATCACTGTATACTGGAGAAAAGATGTTGAAGCAAAGTAAGTGAATTTTTGGCAGTTATAATTTCCTATATCCATGTCACAGCATATCATTGAATGAAGTAAGGATATGCTCTTTTCAGAGCAATGGATGTTTGGGGATCTCGAGAAGCCTTATTAAAAGAGTTGCTTAAAAAGGAACTTGAACGAAAAACTTATCAACAAAGTAAATATAAATAAGTTTTTGTACATTTTTATAAAGGTTTGTATTAAATTTACTTTTCTCGTCGTAGATGTTTTTACAGTGAAGAAAAGGCTAAGGGATTACAGGCGAGAAGTGGGAAGTCAAGCTCAAACTTATGAAAAAGAAGGACTTTTTGGTAGATCTGGAAAAGTGGTTTTAACAGCTATTGTGATGTAAATTCAATAATAGATAAACTGTCAAATATAAATTTTTAGATTTTATATATATATATATGTATATATATTTTTTTGTTCTTGCAGAAATGGAAGTAATTTTCTTTTTAAACTTTTTGCATGGATTTATACTGGCTCCCACAGTATGTTTTCAGAATGTATTCATTCAGCTGCAGATACATTTAATCAGTTAATTTTAGCATATGGTATTCACAAATCTGTTCAGGTAAAAATCATAGCTATTTGTTACGAAAAAAGCGTATCGTAAATATTTAATGTTTATAAGTGTATAAAAGTCATATATGCATTATTTATATAATCAATCAAAAATACATTTTATTACAAATATATATTGAATATTTATTTTAAATCGTGTTTTAGAATCCCGATTCTGATCATCCATATGGATACGCTAATATGAAGTACGTGTCTTCCTTAATATCAGGTGTTGGTATTTTCTGTGTTGGAACTGGTTTATCCGTCTATCACGGAATCCATGGGCTTTTATTTCCTGCTCCTGTGGAATCATTTTATTGGGCCTATTTTATATTAGGTGGATCATTAGTTTCAGAGGGAGCAACTTTATTAGTAGCTATAAATTCAATTAAAAAAGGTGCAATGGAAAAAAAGAAATCTTTTCAAGAATATGTAATGACTGGGCAAGATCCGTCTGTTAATGTTGTTTTGATGGAAGATTTTGCTGCTGTAAGTTTTAAATATCTCGATATTAATAAATACATAGCAGTTTCGGAACTTGACAATAATGTTTTAAATCTATAAGTTTAAAAATGTTTTAGTAACAGACAATAGACAAAGTTATTAGTCACTGTGTTTTGCATATATCAAATTATATTATCTGAGAGTATTCAAATTTCCACCGATGATAATTATCATTTAGCTTTTCTTACCCTTATTTAATTATTTATTTATTTCTTATCGTTGGATCATATAAAACAGTTATCTTTGGTTTATAAAGAACCAGTTAATAAGTATTTGGAAATCTTTATACATAATTATTTACAAAATCTATTATTTTCTTGCAGGTACTTGGAGTCTCAGTGGCCGCCACTTGCATGGGGTTAACTTCATACTTGGACAATCCTATGTTCGACGCAATTGGTTCGCTGCTTGTTGGAGGACTTCTTGGTGGTGTAGCTTCCTTTATCATTTATACAAATGTCGCTGCGTTAGTGGGGCGGAGCATACCACAAGAAAACCTCGACAGAATGAATGCTGAACTGGAAGCTGACATCATGGTAATTGATCTAAGTTAAAGAACCTAACGTTTGACTGAAAATTTTGATGCTAAAATAGAATTGAATAGAATTCAAATGGATCTTTGTTTTTGTAAAAAGTAGCTCGTAATAATTGCAGTAGCTCGCAGATATTTTATTGAAAGAATATTCCATATTAAACATAAATAATTTGTAATTATAGGTACGAGCAATTCACGATGTAAAAGGTATAGACATGGGTAACAGCCTTGTAAGATACAAAGCTGAACTTGACTTTGATGGTCGAGAGTTGACGAGATCTTATTTAGATAAACATGATCTCAACGCGATGCTTGAAGTAAGGAATAATTTTTTATGCCTAGTATATATCTCGATTTCTTTTACAAATGTTGCAGTATACATAAATTTTTCTGTGTTTTTTCGCAGGAGGTTAAGAAAATGGAAAACATTGACGAACTAGAATCATTTTTACTGAAGCATGGCGAAAATATTGTCGATATGCTTGGTGGAGAAATTGATAGAATCGAACTGAAATTAAAGGTAAGGTATTTCGAAACATATTTAAAGCTATATGGAACCTAAATCAAACCAGAAACATTTTTGTTGCAGAAAAAGCATCCGGAAATCCGACATTGCGATTTAGAGATTCTATAAAGATATAAAGATTTAATTTAAGCATAAATCAATTTTATGATAACTGGATGTAAATACTAATTAATAATATTGTTATTTACTATTATCATTATTTATGAAGCTTTAGGTTGTCCAATCATTTGTTGTAACATAAAGAATTCATGTGTTTATCACATTTTGTTACAATAATCGCTTTAATAAAGCTGCACATATTGATAAAGTCAAAACTCTGATTTTAATTATTTTATAATATTCAGTTTAAATAGACAATTTTATATCACTTAAGAATAAATTTCCTTCACTTTTAAACCAAGGTAGCACACGTCATTTTGAGAAAATCGTCTAAGCTGTAATGCTCTCAGAAATCTATGAACGCGTTCCGTCGTATTTTTTATTTTTCGAGAAACTGGGGAAGAAGCCTCTCAAGATTTTTTTACCGTATTTCTGTATATCCATGTATTTCTTTTTTCCAGTGCTTTTGTTTCGTAATATCTGTTTAGGATTCTCTCTGTTGCATTTAATATTTTCTCGTAAAATGCGTTGCCATGTATATTTTTTGATACATCATCTTTCAATTTTGGACCCCCTTCGCCCAGGAATTTTTTTTTACTCTGAGTTACTAAAACATTGTTTGGTAAAAATATGAATAACAATTTTTTCGTATCGAATTTAAGACCATTAATAGAAGAATAGCAAATCAAAAAATGAAAAATCATTTTAAAATTTAAAATTTGACGGTGTTTTATAGAAGTTCTGCATTTGACAAAGGTTTGGTAAAAAGGTATAAAGTTTTAAAACTTTATATTACAATATACCTATAGCTTTTAAAATATCACGAGATTTCAAATATTGCTATATAAAAGTGAAAGAGCGGTATTCTACCATTTTTCATAAAAGCGTTTTATCTGATATCTGATTACTGTAAAAAATAAAAGATGTAATAATACTCGATTGCTTAGAAAATAACAACAACCCATCCTACGACTTTCCGCAAAAATGACCAAAATCTGACGACACAGTATATACAACTAAAACACAACACACGTTATTAAACCGAATCGCGCACTTGTAGATCCATCCCACTCTGTCACTCTCGTAAAAACGCGCGATGGCAGGCAAATCGATCGACGCAATCGCGCGCACAGACGCACGGCTCGTGATTCATCGGGCGAAGCTATCGCGCGGCAAAGTCGTCGTTGCCGTCGTCGTCACGCGCGATGTGAATCAGATGTGTTTTGTGGAACGAGGTCGTGGCTGTGCGGAGCGAGAAAAATGCGAGAAAAGGAGAGAGATAAAGAGAGAGAGAGGTATGGGTTTGAGGCAGGCGCGTCTAGGTCTCGCGAAGATGGATCATCGTCGACAGACGCTGATGTGGATTTTTGCGTAATGTTAGCGTTGCACTGTGCGCAATTGTTGTCGCAGATTTTTAATTTCAGATTTTCTTGTTACTTTATATTGCAGTGATGTTTTATTTAACTAAACTGCGGTATTAATTTTCATAAAATGCAACAGAAATTTAGTGTATAGCTTTGATATTTCGAGGTAATAATATTAAATTTCACCTTTAATTTAGGTAATGAAAGTCTCAAATTATATGTTTTATTAAAAGTATTTTAATGAAATATTCAAATTATCCACCGTGAAAAACTAATTAAATAAATTTTTTAGATAACAAAAAGGCTTATAAAAATGGCAATGATATTAAATCACGCGTTTCTCTGTGCTTCAAAAGCCTCCTTTGGTGCTAACCGTTGTGCGCCCTACTGTGCAGAGTTCCACCCCTTTTTCCAACGTATACGTCATATTCCATCATTTCGGCTCTTTTAATACTGCCCTTTATACCCAACATCTGTTAGAATTCAATCGATCGATCAGATCTGACATATAATTACGACTGATTATGCGCGCACGAGTGACACTAAATATAACTTTTTTTGTACACTGTTAATGACGTTTTATTTATTTATAATTATTTTTATATATTCAAATTATTTACTACTCAATGGTGGAGCCAATTTCTAATACGCGTTTCAAATCGGATAATATAGATACGTCATTATATACTATACGTTTACGTTCGATTACGTTTTCTAATGTTTATCTAATGAATAAACCAATCGCCAGGAGAATACTTGATATATTAATATTAAATATATAAATACTTAAAATACTTGATATACTTGAAATACCTTGATATGCCAAGAACATCAAAATTTAGCGATTATCGATAAATAAAATTTGATTTTAACAATTTGCTCCTTCTTGGTAAGCCTCTCCGAGTTCCGAATCACACCTCTGCCACCTTTCTGCTGACTCATCCGTGGGATTGCACCCTTCATGCCTTTTCCTGTCCTAAATATTTCTCAAGTCCGCCCTTATAACATGAACAAATATAAATGAATCGTTCCTATGTCTTTAGAATGCCCAAACAATCCACCAAATTTGTTGATACAAATTTGTCAACTAATATCCTTCGTCTCTAATTCACAACTGCGCCCATAACATCACCAATAACGCTGCGCGAACCTTCGGTCCATCCACTTACACCTTATGCAATACCGGATCCCGTGACGGCTCGCGCAAAAATGACGAAACTTTAATGCCGAAACTTCAAGGCCGCCGCCACGGGAAATCTTATACCTTTTATATAATATACCGGCGAGGAGTTGGATGAAGTTCGCTCTCGGTGTAATCGATAGTTAGGCGCGCGGACGCTCGGAAAACTTATTTTTCGAGACGTCTGATCGAAAAAGTAAGAGTGCGCGCGGAGGCGGGGCCCAACCGGCGAGGGTGTTATTGGATTTGTCGGCTGCGCTGTAAGTACTCCCCCTTCGCGCGCTGACGAGCTTCCTTTTGTGCGCGAAGGATGTATTCATGAAGGTTCGTGGTTTTCTTTTCTTCGTCTTTGCATTTTGATGCGTGTGTTGTTTCGTGAAGAGTATATAGGTTTTTCAGGATACAAGGTGCGTAATGTACACGTATCTCTGTAGGCAAGGTTTCCAGATGCTTTCCATCAATTTTGTTAATATGATATATCAGTGCGTTGTTTTTAATGTTCGTTTCGAAATTATTAATAATTGTTATTCGATCGTGGAAAAGAATACCTTTAATAACTTGAATGGAAATATGTACGAGAATCATGTTTCCTCTTCATAATGATGAAGTTAAATTTGTTTTCAGAAACATAAGCTCACCGATATATTCATTCGATCAGTCGAATGATTCCAAATGAATCTATACTTATACTAATTGACCGTACAAATTTACATCGCTATACGTATATGAAATAAGTATTAATTTGAGTGAACATTATATAACAATTAAACAAATGATGTTAGAATTTAGAAAAATGCGCCCATTTTTTTTATCATTTAACATTTCGATGCCTTATAAATTCTTTTTGAGGTTCAAGTTGTCGTTTCCAATTTACTCGCAGCACTAAATTGTGTTCTTCTGTTCTATTCAGCATTATTTTTCTTTTTTTTTTTTATATATTTTTTACAGCTATCTGAAGTCCTGTTTGTGAGTCTTATATTTATAATAGCTTTGCATTGCTGCGCTATAGCGAGCACTTTTGATGCAATGTCTGTTCACCCTTAGTAACTCGCGCAGCAGTGAGGACCTTCAGTTTCAGGTGGTTTCCGAACCACTATATAGCTACAGTGAGATAAGCACGTGAAAATTCCGAATCTCAAAAAACTTGTCACAGAGGTGCTAGAAAATCGCCGAGGCCGGGATTTGAACACGGTACTGTAAGTCCAACGCTTATTTAGACGATTGAGCTACCGTAGTTCTAGCATTATTTTATATATATTAAATACATCATTAAAGGACAGCACTATCAAATTCAAACGCAGTACGAAGATGTCAAACGGCATAGTAACTAAACAGACGCCAAAAACAATAAAAAAAAACACAACGCCACAGCACTTCGTCAAAAATTGATTTTCCTCATCTGCTCTCACAACATCAGCACATATCGCGCGCGATATGTCCTCCATATACAAGCATCTCCGCACTTTCTCTGTCAACAGCACGCGGACACGTTTTTCCTATATTTGCCCGGCATTAGTGTGTGCGAAAAACTACGCGGCAGGCGAGACGCGTCGCTTTTCGTCCCATGTACACATTTTTACACTAGCGTGCAGTGTTGCGTCACAGGAACCGAGGGAGACTCGAGTAGGTGTGCGCGCGGCTTCTCCTTGTGAGGGTGGTTTCCTTAATGTCGTTACTTGACTGATGAAGAGCTGAAAAAGCGTTCGCGCAAGTGAGCGCGTGTGACTAAGGGATACATCGCGTGGCCAAGGGTGTTTCTTTTTTTAACTCTGTGGTGATTGAAATAACGTGTTAATGCTTGTGAAGTTTTTTTTATTTATTTGTTGGTAGCTGGAGAAAGTCTGATTTATTATATTGTACATACAGTTTTCTTTACAAACTTTAACTGCTATATATAATGTAAGTTAAATTTCATAATTGTGAGATTCGCTATTTGGTTAGCGAACAAAACTGTGTCTTCTATAGCTGATGTTTGGTGATAAATAAAGGGACAGTGGTTGCCATCTTCTCCAAATAGAGTTAAAGAAATACTTGCTTTATTCAGCTTAGTTACATGACGAGTATAATTGTATTCAGGATGGTGTGCACCCCATCATGGTTGGAACAGAGAGCGATATTATAGAAGAAAGCTAAGCTACAGCTAGATACTTCTATTACATAACATTACTGTAGTCAACTTTCTTCCACCGTGCAACATTTGAACTCTACTTACACTAGATAATAAATAAGATTAGTACATATGCGAAATATTAATTAAACAACAACATATACTCAATGTATAAAAATACTTGTTAACATTTTAAAATATGAATCACAAAAAAATTTAAACTATATTCAAGCCAAAACATTTTTCAAATCCCCCTATATCGCTCTTACAAATATCCTGCAGAAGAAACCCGAAAGAAGAAAATAAGGAAATGACCTTTTCTCTCATTTTCTCCAACGACCAACGTATACAGAAAAAAAACACGCACGTCGACTCACTAGATGTTGTATATCTATAGACATACCTACCGGAGGGCGACTGTGTACCGAGTTCGCGGCCACCTCCCGCACGGCTGATTCAATCGGCCCTCCCATCCTCATGGCAGCAAGCGCCCAGCGTCGCGTATAAAGGGGCGGCCAGCGACGACGATCGCGATACAAAAATACCTTACATCCGATATAGGAAAAGAGAGGGGGAGAGAGAAATGTGCGAAGATAAAAAAAGTCATCGAGTTTTTTTATTGCGCTCGAAATGGAGTTTCATTGGGGACCGGGTCGATGCTTTTATTATGAGGTTTCGGTCGATATAGCGGAGGAGTGAGAAACTTGCGGTGTTGTCAATGGAAATGTTGAAAAACGACAACAAGCATATATATCGTGACGAACGTCATCATCGTGTTCTGAAATTCAGTAACTAGGTGTACAACCTGAGAGCTTTTGTTAATAATATATACTTTCACCAGAGAGATATTAATACCGAAGCGCGCAGATAGAATATTCACGCGGGAATCAATAAAGCATTTCCCATCATACACACACCCATTAAAAAAAAAATCAATCTTCCACTCCTATAACTAAAAAAACACCTAATCACCTACACCAATCCAAAACCACTTGAAACCTTGCCACATCCCCACAAATATATACACGCGAGAGTAGAGACAGCGGCGTGGGCGGCGCGTGCAACAGTCGGCAGCGGCGGCGGCGGCGACGCGACGCTGCTCCATCGATCGCCGGCTCGCCGCCGCCGCCGCCGCCGCTGCAGCCTCCCTCTCTCCGCGTGTATACATACACACACATATATACCGTCCACCCCTGCACAGCGCGCACGTCTATTTCTCCGTCTGTGCGCGCGATCGCCGCCGCCCGGCCCCGCGCTCGTGAATTTCGAGGCAAAGTCGCTCCCGATTGGCTGGAATAATCGCGGAATGCGCTTCGGGTTAGTATATATAACGAGCCGGTCTGGATTTTGTCGGGAGAGGGTGGATGGGTTTGATTAGAGGGTAAGATTTTTGGAGTAAAAATTTCTTTTCTCGCGGTTAATTCGATTTATGTTTTGTTGAATGTTACAAGGTATAAGATTTTGTATACAATTTGTATATACTGCACTGATGTCGATATTTTCGTATAATTATTTTTGAAACAATTAACGTGTAAATTTGTGCGGCTAATACAAAATAATAGCCAAATAGCGGTTGACTAAAGTCTATTCTAAACTACTCGGTTATATACATGAACTATCAATGTATCTCTGTGCATAATTATGACCCGTTATATACAACTGATCACAATAGAACAATATATGTTATGATGCCTACATACACCTGCGTCTAGCTGAATTATATTTGGCTATAGTAAACAATAATACTCCTCCCAACCCTGGTAGAAATGCTAACCAACAGTTGGCGAACCGTTCGTCAATTTTTAAATTAAAAACGTCACACCATGATTATGCTGCTATTGTCGACGAAGAATAACTATTTATACATGTAGAAATTTTATATTGTAGATGCTTTAAAATATAGTGCTAGTTTTAAATAGTTTTAATTAAATTTCGATGTTAATCTTAAGTAAAAATGCTTCCATTTGATTAACATGGTAACCAACAAAGTTGGTCTATTTTCCACCAGGGTATGTACTATAAAATATACGCAATTAATGAGTTTCGGTCAAACAAATAAAATTCGAAACAATAGCACCCTACAACACGCCACCTACATCAAATCAATAAAAAAAAAGCACCACATTGCGGAGCTCCTTTTATAGTTTCACTCTATTAAATTCCGTACAGAAAAGCGATTGAAGCGCGCGATAAAAGTTTGATGGGCCGGTCACCGCACCGTCGGCTGAAACTTCTCTGGCGGCGGAAAATTGCCTGTACGAAATTGCAAGATTGCGCGGAAAAGTCCCTACGCGCGGCCGATAACTCACGCGAGATGTATATATGTGCAACTTCGGTTATAGAACTTTTTAAGTAAATACGTTGCGCAAGGTATATAAAACGCGACGGAGGTTCTCTGGCTGTTGTGGTTTTTGAAAATTGAGCGCCGCGCGCTCGCGCGGCAGATTAACGCTTTGCGCTCGTGGGCTGGAAAAAGTTTTTATATGGAAACGCGATACGTTTGAAGTTGTCTACGTATATAACGCATGTAATCGTCGCGCTTGGATGAATATTATGGGCTTTTCGACAATTCTGAATGTATTCGAAATTGCGTCCATCAAATATTTTTAGCGGTTTTCTTGCATTATATTATTGCGTGTACGCACTAGCCTTAGAAATTCTATACATTTCATAAAACTCACTTTATTATAGTACTACTCTTATTTAAGAAAACTTTATAACTTTCATCCTGTTCCCTGGTAGAAATCGTCCATTTTTCTCCCATTTTCTAGCCATTTTCTAGTGATTTCGGTCAACTCGCGATTAAATGGTTAGAAAATGGGAGAAAAATGGACGATTTCCAGCAGGGATTTATTTGCTTACAAATTCCCTGCAACGTTTAATCGCATAAACTTCAAAATCCAGTTTACAAACCCCCAAAGACCATTTTAACTTCATCCCACCCGGAGGCGCTAAATTCCCATTTCGCCACTCGCACTCCGTTACAATTCTTCCCGCCCATAGCCAAGTGTCCGCGCGCCTTTACCGCCGACTCAATATATCCAGCCCTAGCGCTGCAGGTGGTGGTGACGAGGCAACCGCGTCTTCTCCCCCTCTTACGTATATATACACCCTCGAACCCTTCCCGTAGGGCAGGCGAGGTCGCCTTACAGCAGAGGCAAGCGAGAGAAAGAGGGAGACCGAGAGGGCGAAAGAGATTGATAGGGGGACGTGGCGGGGAAAGACGCGCGAGGAAAATACCGCGCGATTGGATTCACGCGCTCGCGCGCTGCTATATATATATACGTGCGGATCGAAAGGCGAGGATTTGTTCGTCGGGCTCTTTCTGTATGCTTTTATTTGGTGTTCGGCGTGGAAAATCGCGGGGCTTGGGGTGGTAGTGGCAGGCTTGTTTAGTGTCGAACAAGTGAATGGTACTATAACGGAGTTTTAGAAGTATAAAAATGTGAAAAAGAGATAGTATTTTTTATGGTTGTACGGATGTTGTTGTGATGGTGGATCGATATTTTCTGGGTCTTTTTGAACACGAATTATTATCTAATGTGCGTCTTGAAATTATGGGTAATTTATGGGGGAATAAAGGTGTAAGTCGATTTGGTTTAGGAATATAATTTCTAATTTCAATATATTCTTATTTACTTTCAATTATATTTGATCGAACTTTATTTTATCGATAATACTTAAGGCCCTCGGCGTATCTAAATTATCTATAAAGTTCAATTTTCCCAGCGGACTGTTGCGCCGTGATTTATTGTATGAAAATTTGTTCGGATCAGTCTCTCGTAGCGCAGGCCCAAAAGAATGATTACGCGATGTTCTTCGAAAAGAACTCCGACCCCCCCCCGAGGGGAGGAGGACGTTGACCTTTTTTCTCTCGCGCGAGTGCCATTTACTAATGAACAGCGCTAGCGAGAGATACAATAAGGTTCGTTTCCGGAATAATAATGCCATCAATAAAATATTTATGCGCCGTCTTTTTATTGCTTCTTTATTGCTGTTTGATACAGCCAATCAATCCCCGTCAATCCATTACATAATGTCGGAAAATTAATGCAATTCCGGTCGGTCTGTAGTTAAGTAAAACGCTCAAGAAACAATAAGTGAACATTATACATTTTTTAACAAATATGGAGTTCAAAATCGTTGCTTATTTAAGGGCACTTGATTTTGTTTATTGTATTTTCATTACGTGAACTCGCATACATGAGAAACTGTTCAGTTGTTACGAAAGTTCTCCTCGAAGGACGTAAAAACGTATAGATATCAGCTTAAGAGGGTAACGAACGCTATTTTAAGGATAGCAATAATGGCTATCTAGATATCGTACTGGAACTCGTACATTGACCTTTTCGTTCTTTTCTTTGACTCCTAACGTATACAGTCCAAGAATAAACCTCTTAATCTTCATATACACGTAAACAAGCGGCCATTGAATAGCCTGCTGCGGCAAAACATTTAACTTTCTCAATGAACGTTCACCCTAAAAAAAAGCACCCAACTGTATTACGTTTCTTTCCAAACAAGAGAAACTAATCGGCCACCATGAAACTGCACCGTCACACGCATAAACCCCATTGGCATTCATATCACAGTCATATTCCGCCAGAGCAACAGGCCATCCGAACTGCAATAAACCAATGACGCAGCATGCAGTAGCAGATAAAAAGAAAGAAAACTCTTTCGCGAGCATCATCATATAGCCGCACACGCTACATTTCTCGGCAGGCGTAGTGATGACGAACGCGCCGTCGGAAAAAAAAATTGACCCAGTCGCGCTCAAGACGGGGAACGTGTGCGCCCAACAAATCGCCCGAGAGAAGTAATACTTATGTAGGGGGGAGAAAGTTATCGTAAGGGGGGTGAGAGGACGTTGACCTCGCTCACATTTGCCAGGGCGGCTCCTCTGCAGGGTCTAATGAGGTTTTTGGCGCTTTTTCGAGAATAGAGGGGCGATTAGCGAGCGTCGAAGCGGATTACAGAGAACGAAGACGAGAGCTCGATATGTGGCAGAAGTAACGTCAGTTAGTTACGGGTCCTGGGTTATTAAAAGAATCGTTATATTGGCTTCTTTGGAATTCGATTTTGTACTCTTGTGCCAATAAACTTGTACTGATTGGTTGCAAAATCACATTGATATGCAGAAATGTTACGTTTTCGGAAGAATAGCTGCTCCGCTATAACACGAAATTCATATATAATTTACAAAAACATTTTTCATTTGTTTTCAGTAAATGGGGATCTTTTATTGTATACCTTGATGCCTTTTCCTATATGCCAACATTTATACGAAAAAATATCACAGCTGAACTACTTTGTTCATCCTAAACATTATTTTTACCCATAACATTATACATACAGCATATTCTCGCAACGAAAATATCTCTCGACCAGACAATTAATAAAGTTCTTTCTCGGTTTTCCCATTTAAATAAAGAATTCGTCGCGCGATAGAGTACTTTTAATAGTTCACGACCGAGCGCGATCGAAAATCGATTACTCCAATTATTCGCGCGTCGCGCGCGGTCGCGAAGAAGGCGACGCGCTATAATCTGGCACGTACGGCGTAATCGACTATTTGCGCGGCGTTTGTCGTGACGCGTATAACAACGGAACGCGCGAGAAGAGAGAGGAGTTGAAAGGTGAGTGATACCGAGCCTGAGCTGCCGACGCCGTGGTGACAGTTGTAATGGCTGATGGTAAGGACAATTATGCGTTTAGGTGCGGGGAGTGTCTATTAGAGCTATCTTTGAGGTTTGGAGCGGAAGCGGGAGATTTTAATTATTTCAGGTACGTCGAACACATTTATGTGTTGAAAGATAGATGTTGAAGTTACGGTTCAATACAGTTTAACTCTGTATATTGGAGATACTTCTGCTATAATTATAGCTTTAAGGGGGTTAGTGCGGTAACATACAAGCCAAAAGTACAGCTGGTCGAACGCCGTACGCCTCACGCTCTCTCGAGTCTCCCCACTCTCAAAATTTCACGAGAGACTGTCCACGCACACATAGCGCCGCTTCATCTGTGTGTACATACACATAGAAGCGCTACGTCTGTGTAGACACACACGCAGCGAGCCTTCGTTTGTTTACACGCACACAAGGACACGCGCGGCGTCGTCTACCCTGAGGCTACGTACTTTAAACAACTGTATCTCGAAAACGGTGAAGCTAGGCTTCCTGAAATTTGCAGAGGACATTCAAAGTATTGTTCTTAGTAACATATCTCTTTTTCTTTCAAGTCTTAAGAAAACTTTCCAAGTTATTGACGAAAACGTTCATTTTTTTACATTTCATGACGACGGTCCCATAAGACACCGTGTTAAATTTCGTAACTTTGGGAGCTTATATCTCACAAACGGGGAAGCTAGGCTTTCTGAAATTTACAGATACTGCGTATAATAGTAATATGAGTCTACCCTGCAAGTTTCAAGAAATTCTTAAGAAAAGCCAATATCGCACTAACCCCCTTAAGGGAGTTCTCTCGATACCCAACTAGTCAAAATGAGGGCTGTTTATCTATTTGTTAATTTACAAAATAAATATTGTTGAAGAGAGCCTTACAAATACCAGTAAACTAAATAATAATTATACATTCAAACAATTCTATTCGTCTAAATTATCAATAGCAAGTTTCGTAAGGAAACTGATTTAACTAATTTTTTGAGGATAAATGTATATATAGTTTTTGACTTCACTTACATAAGGGTACCCAATGATACTTTTTAAGAGCAATAATCGTTTGTCGCATGCTTATCTTTGGCTGAAAATGTTTTCATTGCAAAGTACTCTTTCTGTGAAACAAAATGTGTAAATTTGTGCGAATTTCCATAAAACTCCATGTTAAATTACTTAAACGAAAACATTAATATCTTGGTTCCTTTTAATTCCAAGAATTTAACTGAGTTATTTTAAGAGTTATATGAACCAACCCTCCAAATTTTATTAAAATCTGCTATCTTATTCAAAATTAAGAGAACTCCCTTAATCAGAAAAAAATCATACGTTCGTAATTGAATAGCTGTACTTTTATACATCGTTTTTTAATGTTGTAAATATTGCCAAAACTAGTTGCTAATTGTAATTATTTCGACTCCTGTTTACACGGTCACGAACATTGACGAAGCTAGCAGTGGAATTGACATTTAATGGATTGATTGTGCATGCCAGTTTGGAACAGGTTGAAATTACACAATTGTGTTAATTAACGTATTTAAGGCGATGTGAACCTCAAAGTCAACCCAATTTCATTATTTAATTAATAAACATTCGAACGTTTATTTGGAAAAACAATTCTTTCAGGCCCTCCGTGTATGTAAATACTATGCTCAGATGTTTTTTGTGCGATTCTATCAGCATTTCGATGAGAAAAACAATTTTTGAAACTGGCAAAATTCGAAGTATACAGATCCCTACTTATCGGCATTGCGGCTTTTATTTAATTAAATAAATTCTTAGTAGATTTTTGGAAAAACAGCTCTTTCAGGCGCTCCGTATATATAAATACTATACTCAATTCTTTTCGTTAGTAATTCTATTATTATTTGCAAAAGATAAATACATTCTAAAATTTGTCGGTAAGTACACATTACCTTAACAAGAATTCCATTGTATCTTATAGCAGGACACTTATTATGAGAAGCCCTTTCGCAGCTTGAACCTTCATATTCACTCAATAATTTAATGCTTGTATTTGCAAACGCGTGCAAACTGCAAACTCGTTTAAAACATTTTTATAATAAAAATCTTTCAGAATCATGTAATCATACTTCAATTTTATAGTGTTTCATTATTGCTTATTTAATTTAAAACTTATTTTATTTACTTACTCTTTAAATTAAAAATATAAACTCATCCATATCAAAAAGATTCTTTTTTTCCTTCCTTTGTAAAATAATTAAGATTACAAAACATTAAACGTATAACAAACACAAAGAGTACAACGAAAGGTTCAGGGAAATGTAAAACTGTAGAATACGGACGCATAACAGGATTCTCATTCGTGGAAAATTATTTGTACGTGGCAAATAATAAAACAAAACTATTTTACGAGAAGGACCTTTTATATACGTGACGTCTGTTAAAAATAATGCCGCAACATCCCTCCTGCTTCAACGAGATTTCATTTGACATTCAAGTATAAAATTCACAGCTGGCTAATGAAAATTTACTTACCGACACAACTATAAAACTCCCAAAGCACAAGCTATACACAACTTCGCGTAATGAAAATTATTAAGATCCTCTCCACCTTGAGGACCTTCTGCTTCCCGGTGGCAATAATAAGTCGTTGCAGCAGCCTGCGACCTCACAGCATCTGCCGGCGGCAACGTTTTGTCCTCTCCGTCGTGCATATAGTGCACTCCAGTAGTCCAACTCGGCGTGCGCTCAGCCGGCGACGATCGGACCGCGCGATAGCAGTGTATACTAAGGCGAGGAGGTTTCAATTAGCTGGGTTTACGTTGTATACATATATAGCGGAGATGCTGAGTATTTCGGATGTGTGAATAGAGTGGATTCAAGACGCAGGGAGTGTATAAGGCGAGGTGCGTTATCGCGTAAGCTCAAGTCAATTGTTGAGATTAACGTTTAACGTGATGGTTGGTTCGTATGTGGGTTCTGTAAGATTTGTGGATTTTGTTAAGTATTGGGAATGCGTGTATATGATAATTTTCAAGGTAGGTATACACAGTAATGTAATTATTTACAGTTTCAAACAGAAAGAAGCGATAAATAATGTTTGAGCAGATTAGACTCTGTGTAATATGGTACACTCTGTATTTGCCATTTCATGCACGTATTTTAATTAATAAACTAAAACTTAACAAAACTTATAGAAAATATTTTTATTTACACATAATAGTATCAATTTTTTTCCAAAAACCAATATACTCTATGATATTTTATTTCATAAATAAATATAGAAATGTTTATTTTCTATTCCTTAAACAAAAAATTATTATCTTTGCACATCGAAATAAAATTTTCCAATACTATTTTACATAAAATTTTGTTGCGAATCCCAGACCGGTTTCCAACTATATTAATTTCATAAAAACAACGTAAATATTTGTTTTCCAAATCAAAATAATAAATGAAACTTTCACATATATGTGAATGCGAAAATACAGATAAAACAACATTTCAAATTTCCGGAATTTCGGGTCTCCGCAACCATTGCGAGAGTAAAAAACGGAGCAGAACTCTACATCTTCTCGTCCCCGCGCGCGAGCATCACATAACTTCCAGGCCAACAACTCTCGGAGCTCTCTCGGCACCGTCGTCGGCTGTGAGCCCAGCAACAGCGCGCGCGGCACGTCCATCCCCTCGTCGTCTCCCTCCCTCGGTGCCATTGACCCACGAATGGTTGTATTCTCTCCTCGATGGTAGTCGGAACACACCGAGCGCGCGCACCCTTCGTTCCCCTCGCGCGCGATTAATCACGAGGAGAGAGAGTAGAGCTATACCCACCGCCGCCACCGCTGTTGGACGAGAAGAAGAAAATCGAACGAGCCGTATATTCGTCTTCCCAGCGCGTCGGAGCGATGAATAAAATTATGACGCCGTGCGGCTGCTTCTCATGCTCTTTTTTTTATTTTCGGCACGGGGGATCGATTTTTCGGAAGATTCAAATTTGATAACGGGGAGAGAAGGCGGATATTGGGGAGGTGATCGTTTCTTTTTTTTAAGGAGGTGACGAAGGGAGTCTATGGGGTGTAGTCGGGTTCATAATGCATTTCGTCTCGAGTGCGATTGATTTTTTACCTGCATTGGTAATGGCTTTCCCTCTATTTGTAACTAGAAAGTCAGGTATAATGGATTCTTTATAATGCGGATGAGGAATTCTCACATAGTTTTGTACGCGTGAAAGTTGTTAATATTATGTAGAAATACAGTATCTAATTTTTTTTTTTATAAAAAAGACTATACAAATATTGTCGTTGAAGTTAAAAGATCTCAGTCATAAATTTTATTTATTTAATACCTATTATCATTTTTGGAAGAATTTATTATGAAAAGAAAAAAATTTTAATCAAAAAGTTTCTAAAACATATATTTGATATGTATCATGTAAATCAGGTTCAAATTTTACTTTCAAAACATATATATATCCATATAAATAGATCACAAAAAGTGGATGACAGTAAAAAAGGGAAGGCGGTTTCCGAAATCACTTACTTCCATACTTATGTTAAGCGAAAAATAAATCTCTAAGTGACGGAAAAGGAAGCTGCTGTTTTCGTATTCTTCTTGCATGATGGGTATACATACACACACACACGGTCACACGAAATTTATATGATAAATAATAGATTATGTTTACGAGGGTTTGAAATAGATATGAATGATTCCAAGCACGTATTTTATTCATTCGTACATTAAAATGTATAAGTTTAAGTGACACAGTATGAAGGTACAAAAATAAAAATAAAATTGATATTAATGTCAATGAATCCAATTCATTCGACAAGTATTTATTGATGAATGGCCTTTATTTTAAGCAATGTTACCTCGATTAGGTTTGACAGTTTATTATAATTAACATCTTTCAATAAAACACATATATTATATTGAATATTCTTTAAAGAATACCATAATTTATCAAAATATATATTTATACTAATAAAATTCCTATTATTTTGAACGACAGCATGTTGATTTCATTTTGTAAAAATAAACGTTATTTACTTACCTTGTAACACGAACTAATGAATAATGCAAATAAAATATATTTTGTAATAAATAAAATACAGTTATAAACAAATCATAAATTTCGAAAAATATTCAAATAAAATAAGAAAAACAGAAAGAAAATGAATATGCATATACAGTGACAAAAGGAAACAGGAACCGGGGAACAATAAAAAACTACAATCAAGTCTCCTAACACCAACAATTGAAGCAAACAAAATACTTTATTGTTAGATATTATAGTACAGTACGCGTAGCCCGTGACACATTAAAACAGACCATTTAATACATATCCTAAATAAATAGCCCTCTTAATATCATATATAACCAACCTTGATATGACAATCGCAAAACTTCATTTGTCACCTCCTCTCGCTCATATATCAGCCGCATATCCTTCTCGCGTTACAATAACGTTTATATCGCGGGCGCGCGACCACGAGCCAATATTTATTAAATTCACCTGCTCAACATCTCGTTTGATTTTGCGTAAGTAACAGGGTTAATTCTTTATTTATTTTTATTTTTATTTTATTTTTTTTTTCGTTGCGGGACATGAGGGACAGTGCGAAGAAAAACTTCGCAAGGAGGAAAAAGGGGGCAGTTTGGATGAGTGTGCGGGTGTCGGGAGAAGGTATTCGTATCGAGTCATAGAAAAAATATTCGTGCCTCATTTTTTATTCCACCTTTATTTTTTATTCGCTTGTCTTTTTCCTTACGCAAATTGTCGCTCTCTTATTTTCGTTGCGGCGTTCAGCGTTCGTCGGTGCAGCGGGAAAGTACAAGTAGCACACTGAGACAATCTCCGGGGATTTCATTCTTTTTACTACATGTTTGCACCTTTAATTTGTATTTAACGTATAATTGTATACATTCGATCTAACATTTAGGGTTGGTGTGATAAATGTTAGACAAAATATATATATGCGTATCACATGAATTAGTCATTCACCTTCGTGGCGAAAAAACTAAGTAATTTATCAGTGTTTCTCTCTTGTAGGAACCAAAAGCCTTTGTCATTAATTCCCCGGAGACTTGCTCAATGTTTCTTTCGCCCTTCGCGGTAAAAGAGAAAAATCATTCTCGCGGAAAAGAGTCTCGTGCATTATTCGTCAGCAACCGACGAGGACTGAAATACGCAAATTTTTCTTTTCATTTCGCTCGTATCGTCATTGGCCCTCGCTCGCATTATTTTTTTTTTCAGCCTTCACATGAGCTCGCCGTTTCCTTTTTCCAACTCTCATTTTCCTTTATCATCGACGGTTCAAAAATGGCACAACCTACAATATATTGTTTATGTACGTATTGTATATAGCTACAAATATAAGTCACAGGCCAACATTTCGTAGTACAACACAGCACAATCATTGTCGTATCATTATTTTTTTTTTATTATTTATTTTTTTTTTTATCATTTTATCATGTTTTATGTTCCGATAGGTTTCACATTATAATTACGGTATCCAAGTTTAAATAATACAATCGTAATAATATATATATAATATATATATGTAATATTAAAATTGACCAGATATATTCTATTGACTAGGCACACTTAGTTCATAACAAGAAAAAAATTGTCTTCTCTCTCTCTTTCTTTCATTTGCTTACTTACTTTTACGACTTATCTTTACGACTCGCACTCGCGCCACAAATACGCTTCGACATTCTCGCCTTCGCTGCTTTGCGACTGCATTATCATCATCGTTTTTCCCGACGCGACCACTCTCGAAATGTTTCATTGCGTCACGTTGGTTATTTTTTTTCTCTCTCTCTCTCTTTCTCTCTCTCTCTCTCTCTCTCTCTCTCTTTCGATAATGTCGTCAATGATAATCGCAATAATTACTTCGGTTTGTTAATAATAAGGTAGCGGTAATACATATAACTGCGCGATTATACATATTACCCCCGGCTGGAGATTATTACGCTTTCTTTGCTTCGCACCGCCACTCGCCCTTGCGGCTCTAAAACGCCGCTTTTTTGCATCACACGCATTCACGAATTCTTTTTTTATTCAATATATAGTAAATATTCGTCCCTTATTATCGTATAATATTATATGGAAAAATAGAAACTTCTGACAATAAAAAACCAAACAAACGTGAATCGACGATTGGGAGCTGCGGCTGGACATTTTTTTCCTTTTTTTTGGGGGGCTCTTGGGTTTCTTTCAGTTTTTTTTTTATTACGAATAACAGCGAAAAACTTGTCTCGTCCGTCTTTGACACTATGATTTCAAATTTCGCGCGCAGCCGCGTGAAAGGCTCGTCCGCAACCCCCAACGTCTGCTTAATAACCGTTTTACAAGTATATCGTTTATCGATACTCTTTTTTTTCGATACTCCCCTCACTACTAAATTCATCAATTTTTTTTTCGTCCGCCCTTTTAGATCGCAACACGAAAGTTTGATTTATCGGACACGTACGTCCTGCTACTTCCACACATATATGTTCCCTCGTCGCTTATTATTATAGTTTTGTTTGTTTCTTTTTTTCACGTCTTTTCTGATAATGCAAATTCGTAACTTAGACGAGGATAATGCTTTTATTATTATTTTTTTTTTTATTTAGCAAGGGTATCTGGAAAAGTGTATACAAGAGTAACAGTTTCTCGGAGTGCTCAAGCAGACGTATTTTTTCATTTTTTCGGTCGCAGCTTTTTTTTTATCGTAGTTTGGCGCGAAACGTCGTACTTCTCTCCTGCCCCGGCTATGATCCGTTGTGCTTTTGCGTGTCACAAAATCGCGGTTCGACAAAATTGTCGCAAGTTCCGGAGCCATTTTTTCTGATTTCCAAAGCTTTCCCAACGATAGAACGTCGTAAATACTTTATTTCAAAACGAAAAGAAAAAAGACCTTTTTTTAGAAATAAATTTATAGGTTTTAGTATTCATTTTATAGGTCCACGTATCGGGTATCAACTATATGTTTTGATTAATTAAAACTTCATATAATTGGTAATAGGTTAACGATAGATTATAAACAAACGAAAATATTTTTATCTCAAACCGTTCACCGTTTTTCAGTCAGTTTTACTTCATCATCGTCATCCCGCAAGCACGACGCTTGGTCAATTAGAGTCTATAATTTAACGTACAAATATAATAGAAAAATATAATCGGTAGAAGAATATAGAGATAGAATAGAGTTAGAATTAATTTTTTTTTATCAATTACTTCAGTGTATGTCGCATCATACTGGAACGCCTAAGTGTCGCATCGAAAAATTTATTTTATACACAGCTATCATTGTTTTCTGTTACTAATTTAACGTCTAAGTTTTCCATCACGTTTCTGTCCATCCCATAACTATCCTCCACTTTTCTAAAAACCGTTTCTTACTTCCATTTGTTCCGAGCCAAAGGGTCTTAGCTGCAAAAGCGTTTTCCCGTCTCATTTCGATTCTCTTTTTTTTACCGTCTGGCACTCGCTCTTATCTTGGAGCGACTGCTTTAATCTGCGCGTCTCTTATCAATTATCAATCCTCAAAATTTCTCTCGACAACTTATAACGCAACTAACGACTATAGGTGTTATCTTTCTTTGTGTCCGTGTGACTGAGGGGTATGTGGGGTACATCATCGAGTTTCGGATGCTCGGTCGATAACAGTAGAGAGTAAACATTGCCGATGTGGACCTGTATATTTTACTCACACAGTGTAGAAAAATCAACTCTTTAAGTCGTCCTGCGTGTTCGAGGATTTTATTTATTCGCTTTTATTTCTCTCTCTCTCTCTCTCTCTCTCTCTCTTTGTATTTTACTTTCCACGCTTCTTTTTGCCCATAATAAAAAACATGTAACAGTTTAAACGCTTACTCTCACCTATGCCTTTGCACTCCGTAGCTTCATTCAAAAAGTACGAAATCATCACTTTCCTAATCCTTTCTTTCATTCTTTTTGTTTAGAGCCTTTACTTCGGTTAAAAGCATAGTCTTCGATAATAGTACATCTACGTTACTGCAAATCGCGACGTTTTTTTGTGCTGAATCATAACAGTTTTATTTATTCATTATTATTTTTTTTTATTCTCTTTAACGTTACTTCGTCGTCACTTCTTAAAAAAGCTTATATCAGAATAATATTGTAATAATTTTTAATTAAATTGGAACACGAGCCAACCTGCTGCAGAGGATAACAATGTCGAGATCGGTGCACGAATTATATTATACGCAAGGTTTAATAACAATGCTACGCGCGTGTGAATTCTACATGAATGAAGGATAAGTGGGGAGCATAGCAAAGAGTAGATGTGTATATTGGTGAAATGTGGGGGGAAAAAGCCTCGCGAAAACTTGCAACTGAAGGGAAATAATTTATAACGGACTGGAAAATTAATGGTCAAATTAGGTTAATTGAGTCGTTTAATGCACGCTCCTTTGTGCATGATAAATAAACCACTTTAATTATATCGGAATAATGAGCTAAATTTATACTAGAACAATAATGATGACGTTATATATTGTAAAAGTCAATCGATTTTCCTGTCATCACACGATTAATGCTGTCTGAAATAAACGTCATTTCAGAATATTAATAAACACCGTAGAAAAAGTTAAACCGTTTGGCAAAGTCAACGAGTCGCTAGATAAAAAAGGTTCAACCCTCGCAGTGACTTCTCTTTTGCGAATAGAGACGCCACGTCTAAGGCAATGAGTGAAATTTCAACGAGCAAAAAATCGAAAGAGACGCGTCAACATTAATCAACAATCGAAACGAACCTCTCCCGCGCGGCTGTGGGACAGTTACACATATTTAATACGGTATACTTATGGAAATTTTTCACTAGGCTCCTCCCAAAAGTATATAATATGAGCAGAGAAGAAATGTTCACGCGTGTGACCTATGGATGCTTTACAATGTTTTTTTATAGAATGACAGAGAGGTGGTGTGTGTGTGTCTGTGTCTGTGTGTGTGTGTATGTTCGCCTATATCCCGTATATCTTCACGATACCTAGCCAGTGTGTATGTTTATGTATGTGTGTATGTGTGTCTGTGTGTCTTGCTACATCATAAATTGTTTTGGCGATAAAAACGTTTGCTCCCAGCAGCGCGCCTGGGCCTCCTCCTACCCCCTGCGTCAAATCTCAAGAGCATGTAGTAGTAGTAGTAGTATAGTAGTAGTAGTAGTAGTAGTAGTAGTACGATACACACCTACCTACGCGAAAGATCGAAAAAGTCTTTGTGTTTTTTTTTTTATTATTCATTTAATCATTATTATTCTTTTTTTACTTTGCTTCATTTATAACATCGCAATAACGCGTCGTCGTCGTCGTGCGTCGCCCTGGCGCCGGATGCGTCGAAAAAACACAGGTTGGTCATCGGCGTCGCGACGACGCCCGCCGCCTGATATACACGCGCGCCCCCCTTCTGTATATACGACGCTTATTATTAATAATGTATAATAGAAATCGCGAGGGCGCGCCAATAAAGACGCGCGCCCCCGAGAAGAAACAGTCAGTCTTAGAGGATGTATGTGTGTGTGTACGTGTGCGTATGTGTATATAATAGGAAGAAGGGTGAAAATCTTGGCGCACTCGGATTACACGTGCCATGGCTGCTTGCTCTCTTATATACCCGATAAGTCCTCGAGATTCCCGGTACTCTGATACTGCGATGCCCCTCCGTACCCCCCGGATCTTGGATATCGAGTGTCGAATCCTCGTGTGTACAGCGCACGTGGAAAACTGTTGCGTGGAAATGCTATACACCTGGCGCAAGTATATTGAAGGGGCTTTTGTCGGAATGTCCTTTCTGCTTTTGGGTTATTGGATTCAGGTGAAAGAGGATTCACTGAGTCTTTTAATAGAATGTTATTATGGTTATACATGAGTGGTTGTTGTGTTTTTTTTTATAACTTGCTACAATGAAAAAAACTACGTAAGTGGTGGAATTCATTATATGATAATTCGGTGTCTCTGGGGAAATATGACCATTTTGTGAGCGTGTAAAGCGTTCTAGGAATAAGAGTTAATAGCTTTATGATGGTTTTTTGTTAGTAAAGTAAGCAACGGTTAAACGAGAAAGGTTTACAGTAAAAATGATCATCTTTTACCAGAGACATACGATTTCGGAGATCACTTTGAGAGATTTTTTTGATATCGTTGTTAAAATATTACCTTTAGTGTATTAAATATATGAAATTTGAATAATTATACAATCGATATACTCTAAATTAGCTTTTTTATTGGCATGGTTCTGAAAAATCTATATCATCTCAATATTTAATGATAAAAATTTATGAAGTGTAAACTGCATAATATGACATAACTTTTAGACAAGAATAGAATTTGTTCGTAAAAACCCTTCGTTATCGCAAGCAATCGGCAAAAATACGTAATTTGGCTGCAAAAGTTAGAATTTCCATTTAGCTCTCACATCGTTCAAAACTTAACAATGATTCTGTCAATTGGTTTTTTGATAACTAAATCCGCTCTTTAACGCACCATCTATTTTTTTTCATTTCTCTCTTTATCTTTCTTTCGTTATTTTTCGGTACCGAGACTAAAATTTCACTTCACACTCCCGTTAACAATTTTTTATATATCTCGTAATCGCGATAAAGTGGTTATTTTGATATTTATGTTTAGTCCTAGAAAATAACCCACGAAACAACCGCACTCCATCCTCGGCGTAGAAAAAATACTGTATCATACCACATATGGAAAATGAAACTACCGCAATATGATCGACTAAAAAAGGAAACTATGTCGATTCGGGCAAACGTTCATCCGATCCAACGCCTCTTAAAAACTATAACCAATAAATTCCGTTCTCCCAAACTTTCCATCTGCGTTAAAAAAATATCGAAGCAATGTATTATTATCGTCAAATCAAAGATTAAATTTCAATGAACGTTCGGCCGAATGCTCTCGTGTGTATGTGTGGTGTATGAAAAATACCGTGCGAACACCCGAACGAAATATTAAGGCGACGAACCCGTCGGCCATCGTACTTACGAACCACCTGTCAGCGACGTCGAACGCCGAAATTGGCACCTATTCAGCGCGCGCCGCGTGAGAAGGAGAGAGTCTCTTCCTTATCTTCCGCTCCTCGCGGTCTCGTCGTCACGGAAACGAAATTCCTGCTTTATGCCCCGTTTTTATTACGTTTCTCTGATACTTGGAAATCCTCTCGTCTCCCCCTTCGCGGCTCTCTCCCTTACCCTCGTAAAAGTCTCGTTTCCCGACCAGTTTTCTCATGCGCCTCTCTTCTCGCTTCCCGTGCTTTTTTTTCTCTTTCTCTCTTATTTCTCTCTTTTATTGTTATATCGTTATTCATCATTCGCATCCGCCTTTCTTACCTCCCCCGGAGCTGGAATGACTTTGCAATTCTTTAACAACGACCAGGTCATATTATACATAATATTGTGCACATGTGGTTTCGAGTGTGTGTATGTATATATATTTTATTAGAGCTTACAGCGAAGAAACAACAACTTTGGTAAAATTCTTTAAAATGTTATATAAGATACATAAGTACGGGTTATTATACACTTTAATGCCGAGGTGATCAAGTTTGAGGTTTCGAACACGAGGTCTTTTTATATACGTAGAGCTTTATAGTGGTGAGTAATGTGCGATTAACATTTTTGTTTTTTCTTTTAATGCAGGAAGCGAAGTCATCACTGGAAATCGCGATGCTTTTAGTATACGTATTTCAAAAGACGAAGTTTTATTTCTGTTCGTATATATTTTCATTTTTTTGTCACAGAAAAGCGTGAAAATAGTACTCGGTATTGAAAAATAAAGTAAAATATGGAAATTTTATTCATTTGGAAGTAGAAATATTCCTTATTCGTTCCCTTTTAATTAAAAAGCTTACCACATCCTTTCATCCCTTATTCAATTAAAACAAGAATCAACAGATATTAATTTTAATTCACTGATATTCCCGATACAACGTGCATACCTCGAAAACAATGCTCGAACGTGACTACAGCCAAATGCAACCAGTGACGACCTCCGCTCCCTGCCTCCCCGAATCCCATATCCTATCCTTGTCCTTTCCCCTTTCCATATGTTCCCCGAGTGGGACTGGCTCGCTGCCGCCGAAAATAACTCTCCCTCTCTCTCTCCCTCTCTGTGTACTCTCAAAAGCGACGAGACGTAAGAGACGCGTAAATTATCGAGAAGAGAAAGAGAGAGAGAAAAAAAGAGAGTGCTTTCAAGCGTCCGCGTTATTGCAAAGTGCGCGGTGCTTGCGTAACGATTGCGCAACGGGATCGGCATTGCCGCACTGAGACAAGTAAGAATTTCACCGCGGAAAGTGAATGTTCATCGGGAGCATTGATAATGGACAATAAAATTTTATTGTTTCATTAGTTCTGATGTTTACGTTATTTATGCCTTAATTGCAATTATATATCACGAGTGTAAATTGTTAGGTAAATAAATATTGTACTTATTTGTTGAAATAAAAGAGAATGTTATATTAACGTTATACGAATGATGTAACTTCGTTATTTGCGGAGTATAGATAACCTCGATTTATATTTGCCGGACGATTAACGAGTCTCTCAGTGCGCACTCGACGACCCACCAAACAAATGGCCAAAGAGCGCGAAAAGCAGCTGCGTATAAATTACTGATTTCAGGCTTTTCGTTTTTTTATAGAAAGCTTTCGGCTTTGAGTGAAGATGAATTACGTGGGAGCTCTAAAGTGCGTGTCTATATGAACTACATATGCTGCCATTAGTTTATGCCAATACTACACACAGAAATATATATATATATATTATGCATCGATGCCGGTCTATGGGCTCTTTTTCGTAAACTTTTCAACAACGTTAAAATTCATGTTTCTCAACTATTCTGGGATTTTGCGATTTGGCGGTAATGTCGAATGTAGTATGCGAAGTTCAGAGTCGAAATTAAGTGTTTGTAGTATTCGAATGATTTTTATAAAAGAATAGAGCTTTTTTTTTTGTTGGAAATATTGAGTTTATATAAATAATAATAGTTTTGCACAAAGGTGAATTAAATCATAATTTAAGGACATAAGAGTAACAAGATTTTCTCTCGTTTGAATTCGGTCCCAAAACTTGCAACACTACATTCGGCCAAATCGCGCATCGTGCGGGTAAATGCGCGTGGGAGGGGTATTTTGGTATCATTTTTTTCTACTCTACGACCACTATTGCTAAGCTACACACGTCGTCACGCCTAAAACGACCGCCTAAAATCTACCGACGATGAATCAAAACATACATACGATATTAATATATATATTAATTATACGCACGTAACCAAAAAAAAAAGAGAGAATAACACAACAGCGGCATATCCGTATCTTACATTACTTATACCTGCAACAGGAGCAGCGACTGCGCGCCTCGCTGTTGCGTATATAATCTCGCGCCGCGATATACAAATTACTTCGACCACTGTCTGCCTTACGATATACATATCATGACGTAATAATAATAATGTAACGAGCTGCTTCGATCGGTAAAAACTACAAACACACACGATTATTGGCTTACGAGCTACACCGTTACTCGATGAGGAAAAAACAAAATTATAGCTTACAGCTTATTACGTTCAATGCGCTTACTCCTACAATAAATGTAAATGTTAATGTAAATATATATGTATTTGTAATGTATATATATACGTAATGTCAATGCATATGCTTGTAGATATATATGAAAACATGACTTTTTTTTAAAATCTTTTACTTAGAGCTAAACACACATCACCTGGCGACCGCGTCGCTTTTAGAGTATATCGTTACGATATTGTACAGTATAATAATAATGACGACCGTTATAGTATATTATGCGTAATATACAGTTACAGCGACAATTACGATTAATTCATATTTATCCAATGTACCGTATGTAATAAGACTTGCGATAGAAAAAATAAAATTATCATGCCAAGGGCCCGCGCGGGACCCCGTCGATAACAAATCAGCCAAAAACGTCCTTACGCGCTATAAGATTATACAGACTCGCGTGTGATTTTTCTTTTTTTTTTCCTCTTATTCCTCGGCGCGCGTCCGTTACTTACACCCTACAATATTATCATAATGTTTAAAACACTTACAAGCTGAGAAAACATCTATACGTGCGAAGCTCGACGGAACAACGGTTTTATCATTTTTTTTCTCTCTCACACTATGATAATGCGCGTGTAAATTTCGCGGTTCAACAAGTTTTGAGCTTTGAGTATTATCCTCTATCTCTCTTTCCCCTTTCGCGGGATTTTTTTTTACAAAAAATGCGCGCGTGACGATTTTATTTATACGAGATGACGAGTTAGTGTCTGTTGCTGTTGTGCTGCTCCTTTTTTTTGTGCATCTGTCCGGTACGCGCGCGGCAAGTTGTGTCCATGCGTGTATCTAAATATATGTATGTGCAAAGCGTGCAAACGACAGTTGCGGAGGGACTTGTTTTTGTTGCTGGACAGACACACACATATGCACCCACACACACGATGGAGAGTTCGAGAATTTCGAGATAATGTTTGTTGGAAATAAACTTTGCCAGATTTTCGTGATAATTGATGCGTGTGTGTTGTCTACGTTGCAAGTTGAAGCTATTGTTAATTTGAGAAATTAAGGTTGAAAGTTTATGAAATTTATTATCTGCAAGTTGATGAGTGTGTGTGCGTGTGTGTGTGTGTGTACGTAATTTAATCGATACTCTGTTATATCGTTGCATAAGTAAAGATAAAATGTTTCATTCACCAATTACCAGCCACCGAGTGAAAGGCGAATGATAACGAAAAAGTTACGCAATCGTTTGATTTTTTATGCAACTCTGAATTGTCGCAAAAAAGAAAGAAAAATAAACTACCGAGTGAATAAATCTTGCGTAATTATGTGAAAAATATATTTTAAATATGAATAAACACTTCGATCGAGACAATATTTATAAACATTTTGTTTTGTTCTTCTACAAATAAAAGCCATCTGTTCTTCTTCTTTAGAGGGAAACGATCACTTCAAAGGCACGACCCGTCTCCGCAGGCTGCTGCCACTGCTGCTGCTTCTGCGACATTCCATCGCGACACCAAAGGTGACTCGAGGACAAAAAAAGAGAATGGACAAGACGTCTGAAGGGTGGGGGGGAGGGGCGAAAAAAGAGAGAGAAGCCCCCGCGTGCGCGCGAGAATTGATCCCTTGCAGCAGCGTTTCTCGGAGGCGCGCCAGCTGTGACAACAGGCGTTTTTTTTCTCTCATCGATCCGCCGATATCGACGATAAGCCTCCCGCGCACGTGTGTGTGTGTACTTGATGAGTGTTTGAGTGTACACGAAAGCTTTGCGAATCGGGTCGTGCTTTTGAGCTTTGTTTAAAATTTGTTAAACACTCGTGGATCATCGGGGAGTTTTGTCGTGAGCGACGGATAGCTCTGCCTGTTTTTCCAGGAAACAAATAGTTGGCGATATTGTGAAAAGGAATCGTCTCTTCTATTGACGGTACTTTGATTTAGTGAAGTTACGGGTTGAAAGAATATTTCGAATGGAAAATGTAGAAGATTGGATGGTTGGGAATATTATGTCGATTTTATCGACTATGGACTATATATTTTTGTTATAAATAAAGCAAAAAAGCTCACTTATTGTATTCAAAAAGTGGGCATTTATATGTATTAATAAAATAATTGTATAGAAAAAGAAAACTTATATATAATAAATTAAAAAATAATCAAATAAAATATCATCGTTATAAAAATGTAAGTTTAAATTGATAAAGGAGCAAATACTTTTGCTAAATAAAGTTAACGAGAATACAATTATTACGATTAAAAATAAACTGAAAATACCATTTTAATTAACAACGTTTCAGTATAATAGTGAAATAAATAAATTTTTGGAAAGGTTAAAACAATAAAATGAATTTTTTCTTTATTACTTTCAAATTAGAAATCACGATGAAATAAAATAGGTAATCAAATAAATAATATAAAGGAAAAAATTGACTTTACAAGAGAAATGAAAAAATAAAAGGGATGACAGAAGAGTAAACTGTATTGTATCGGTGTTGTTTTTTTGTTTGAAATACTTTTATTGTTTAAAAAATGCTTTCACAATATTTAAAATATTTAACACATATTTAAAAACACTTTGCAATGATCATTTTTCGTCTTTTTATAATGCTCGCGCGCCATCATCTTTCACCTCTTATATCCGCCTCTTACCATCGTCTATTTCAATTCGTGTGTATATAGAAGCTTATAAGTAAAGAATAATTTTTTTTTCTAACATCGTGTAAATCAATCGATATATATTGTATTAATCTTTGTACGTGTTTCAGTAGAAATAGTTGAGACTGGTAAGACTGTCAATATTGAAAATACACCTTTTCTGTTATTATTATTAATTTTTTTTTTCTTTTTTTATACATAACTGATACAGTCATATATATCATCGTATGTAATCAATAGTTATTATTATGGAAGTGGGTGGTAATTGGTAAAATCCATTCACAGTCACGGAAACAACATTAGCCTTTAATATTCGTAATCGCTACAAGTAGAAAAAAGTCCATCTCATCTCGTCTCTCTTTTTCATCGTGTGTGCATGCCTGCTGTGCGCGTACATATATATATCTATACGCGCTTTTGTGTACGTGTATGAGTGTGTGTGTGTGTGTGTGTGTTTGTTTGCGGGTGTATATGTGTGCGCGTGCGATGGTCATCAAAGCTTAGAAAATCGAAATCGTCCGAGGGCAAAGTTCGCCCGTTAATCAACTTTCAACGCCACTTTTTCCTTCCCCCCTTGTTTATTCTTTCTTTTTCCCCTCCCCCCTTTTTAAATTACTCGGCAAGTAAACAAGTGCAATTTATCCCCGATAACGTTTTTTTTCTCCTGAAGGTATATTTTACGTGTGTATGGCCTGTTCCGCCTCTTTCCCTCTTTTTTTTCATTATTATTAGTTAAAAATCGCTCGATTATAACAAACTACTTCTCGACAAAACTTCCCGGCGCTTTCGTTTCGTTAATTTCATTTTTGCTCTCAATGCGCGCAACATTTTAAACGTCAACATGTGAGTCAACTCGCAAAAAGTTTCGTTTCGCGTCGTTTCTTTCTCTCCCTCTCTCCCTTTCTCTTTCGCACACCCTATATCTCGAAAACTACGGCGAACAAGCAGAAAAAAGTGTCGTAAAAAATAAATTTGCATCGAACAACAATTAACGCGTCGAAAGTCGCAACCGTCGCGAGTTAACGGAACCCTCCATTTCCCTTCGCCCTTTATTATTATTATTTTTTTTTATTCAAACCACTCGTCAACTATACGCGGTTCAACTTTTATTTTATTTTTTTTCATTACTTTATTACAGCTCTCGTCAACTCATTTAAAAACACGGACACTGATAATAATTAGCGGCTTTTTACTACGTCATTTCTTCTTATCCCTTTTTATCCCATAGAAATATGCGGATTAAATCGTCAGCAGGCGTTTTTTTTTTAAATATATCATTACAGTTTTGGTGTTCAGTTACAGTTCTCTTCATGGTTTTTTTCGGTTTATACTTATACTCATGGGTTTTTAAAATCCTTAATACTCGTCGACTCGAAGAAAAAAGCCTACCTACAAAGACGACATTAACGGATTACGTGCCATAAGTTGTTAATAACATTGTTACAGCGTTATTATCCATTATGCAATTGTTTTACAAGTGTATTCCTTATCCTTGACGGTAATTGTATTTTTTTTTCACACAAAAGCGCTCACTTTCACTCGCTCATCATGCACAAACAACACACACAGCGTTAAACTTTAAGTATAGACCATAGCTCGACATGGATTTTTCGCTAAGTATATTATCGTCGTGTTATTGTTTATTTATTGGTTAGTGGGGATAATCGTATTAGCTTAGCGTCATTATCGTCTTGAGTTTTGTTCATTTTCTGATCCTTAATTCCCTCCTCCCTTTGTGCCTATAACAATTTCAAAAGTCGCGCAATAACGAAATGCATGCGCGCAAGTTCGCGTGTCTCGCACCTACAACAGATAAGCTTTTAAAATATTTAAGGTGAAAAAATTTAATTCTAGAATGCTTCGGAGGTGAGTTGTTTGAGAAAAATAAGCTTTGTGCCAAGCTGCTGCTATTATAATACTTCTGAAGGCGATATTTTATATCTTTTCAACTTTCTATTCGTATTAAAATACTTTTATACTCGAGAAAAATATTATACTTTATTATCATTTTGCATAATCTGTCATCTATTTTTTTTTTCCTGCAATATGAAAAATTTTAATGTCGAGAGAAACACTCTTTATTAATACGAAGAAAAACTTTTCGTTGATTGTATCATTTCACTTACAAAATATTTAACTAATTCTAAATATTTCATAGTATATAATATTTGAAAAATTTGATTGTATCTTAAAGAGACTTTACTCATCCAAGCAATTATATAACGATAAATAATTTCTGAAGAATTATTTTAATATTTATTATTATTTCATTAACAATATTTATCAATGCAGGTGCTTGGTAGAGACACGACGAACTTGACGCCAGATTTATCGTACAGGGATTATTCTATATTCTCATTCGAACGACTTCCTCTGCGCACTGACTCCCCCCTATGCTAATCTCAAATATTCTCATTGTCAATTACATGCCTGACGTAAAAGAATAGAAAAAACGATTAATACAATAATAGAAAAAAGGGAGAATCAACAACGTTTTAAAATCTTTTTCTTTGTTTCGAAATGAATCATCGCTTTCGTTCCTCCTTTCCACTCGACTCAACTCAAAATCACTGCTTAGTCTTTTAACCATTGTGCTCATCATTTTGTATAAGTTCTTTTCTCTGTGCATATGTGTACGTGTAGGTGCGCATGAAATTCTGTTTTTCCTTTCATCAGGCTGAATGAATGAGTATGAGTCTCTCCTGCATTAATCGCACTCACGCTCTCTTCAACTTTAACAATAAAAGGACTTGGATTTCTTTTTTGGTTTTCCATCTCAGTGATTCACGTAAACAATAAATAAGCCTTTTAATCTCGCTTGTTATTTGTCCCATTTCCCCGTCCAGCGTCGCGCCCGTTGCGCGGATAATCCTTCCCACGAAGGGATCCTACATCCGCTACATACGATGAACCGCGCGCACGCACGTTCGGAATAATAATAATAATAATAATAATAATTTAGTTTGCGTGAGAGTAGAAAACGATTGCAATGATCACAGTCAGTTTTTTTTTTTTTTTTTTTTTTTTCGTAGAATGAGTCCAACAATTTGAATGGCTGTAATACAACTCGACGTGTGCGTTGAACGGGATGACTTTACGTAGGAAAAGTTTTAACGAATTTTGAACGAATAACAGTGTTGATGAATGAAAATGTACAAAGATTGAAAAACAGATGAGCAAATGGTACCTTTTCCGAGGGAAAGCGATGGCAACGAACGAGCCTGGTTTTACAAGGTATTTGTGCGTATAAGATTCGTCAACGGAATAATATGGTCATGATATATGATTTATACATGAATGAGTATGAAGTTGTTTTCTGTAGTCGTGAGTATCTAAGGGTGCACTCGAGATCGAACATGTCAACTAACGTAATCGTATCGGTCGATCTTTATACTCACACGGCCGCGCGGCAATCCGGTTAATCCTTACTTAATAATCAACATTTCGTCGGCAACAACGAAACAGTACTTTGACACAAATTCCGACTGCTCGGCAAAATTTCCGCTCGCCTCAGCGCGGATTCCCATCCGAAACAAAAAAAAACCTTATCTTATTGCTTCCGGACGACAAAATCGCGACGACGCGAGCGGAAAGTCATCGTGGCAGTCCGTTATTATTATAACCCCGTGATACATCACTCTCAATTTTTTTAAGTGAACCAAACTTTCGAGCTTCCTTTCATTTTTCATTATTATTACGTTTTTTTTTTATTCTTCTTCATACTTATACCCCATATAACGTCGCATTCGTCGTAAGAAAGATAAAATATATATCGAAATCCTCAATATAGAAATGAGAGTCAATAACGGCGTTGATACCCGTGTTTTCAGTTAAAAAAATTCAGAGCTCATAGCGATTGTCTTCTCGTTTATAACAAATACCTCTCTCGCTCAACGGTTACTCCTTGCACTTCTCTCTCTCTCTCTCTCGTCATCTTTCTCTCGTCAACATATGTATATAAAAAGGAAGAAAATATATAGATTTCGAACTTTGTAACGCGCGCGTATTTGGAATGTCGCTAAAACAATGATTGCCGCAGGCCTGAGACGCGATCGACCGATTTTCCCTGCTTCCTGTACCTTTCCTTCATTTCTTCATTCCTCCGTTAACAATGCGAGCAAAACGCATCTCATTTTCTCCCATCAATTAAAAAATACAAATACCTTACACAATACACGTACATATATATATAATTGTTCGTCGATACAGCAACACGAATAATACATTTTATCGGGAAAATTTAATGGTCACACCGCCTGGCGAAATAACCTCCTCCTGACTTCGTTACATCCTCGTCCTCGTTTCCGTCAACAATGTGGAATTCCCTCTCTCTACTCTCTCGGTGCATCGCGTTTTATTTCCCTCCCCTTATTTCGTCCCTCTATTTACTTTAATAAGGTCCCCTCCCCCTCCACTCTCGTCACAATTTGCCATAATGAAAATGGAGGAAACGCAGCGTTTTTCCCCCCTCCCCGGCCCCGTTCACGCCGAGCGGCTCCATAAAGGACAGGCCAAAGGAAATGAAAAGTAGCAGTCGCGACTCGTGCACGTGCACTCGAAATATTTTTCGGCGCATTAAAGAGAATGGAGGGCCCATTGTGTGAGCTCTCTGTATATACGTGGGTTTCTTCCATTTTCAATTTTTCGTCTCGCCTTTTGCCCCTCTTTCGCCTGCCCGTCGTTCCACTTTTTTTCCGCCCGTCTAGACGATCCGGATGTTAAAGTGTTTTTTATTGTTGCCTCAGTTTTGGGAACGGCCCTTTGTCGCATTGAACGCCCGGTGGAACTGGGAGAAATCAAAAGTGGCGTCAATACCAGCGTCAAATTGTTGCATTGATTATTTATGATAGCTATTATTTCATGTAATTGGTTCTCTTTCCGAGAGCTTTTAGTACAAATTATTATCTTATCAACATTTTCATGAGCTACTTTACATCTAAATTACTTTTGTTCCAATCAACGTTACAAAAAGAAGTTACCATTCAAATGAAAATAACGAAACCCGGCCACTCCGAATGCAAATACGCGGACTCTCTTCTTACCAGTCAAATTTACCTTACCGCGCAGTCCCATCGAAAATTCCATTTCATTCTGTACAAATAAAAAAAAAATTCGAAAAAACTAAATCCTCCAACGCTTCGATTCACGCATTTGCGCCAGGCGTTCGCAAAAGGGGTGACGACGTCTTTGCCGTGTATTATAGAGCTCGTCGCGCTCGGTGGGCCCGGACAAAGGTTGCCTCGTCTCCCTCTCGCGCCTCTTCCTATATCCTCGCGTAAATGCGTCGCTACACGCCCGTTGCTTCCTCATCGCCTCCATTTTTTCCTCTCACACTCTCTTTCTTCGCGCCGCACGCGCCTTGACTGCGACTAGGTATTTGCGTTTGGCATTTTTCGATGGCTTTTCTTTTCTTTGTTTATCAATGAAATGGCGTTTATTAAACTTTTTGCAGGATTTTGAGCGAATTAAACAACGGGATTATGGCAGCTATATGTCAAGCGAATACGGCGAATCGATCGATAAGCGCTTTGAGAGCATTCGACGAGAAACCGCAAGTCGCAGAAGCCGCAGTGTGCAGCGCCCTCGAAAGACATCCCGCGCGAGAGAGGAATGCGAACGCCGCCGTCGCCGCGACGACGGAAACGCGCCGCGGGGACTTCCTGTCAACCGCTGCGGCGAAGGTGCAAATTCGCACGGCGTCATTTCACGGGCCGTGGCGCACGAACCGGCTTCGCGTGTTATATATATATATATATATATATAGCTGTGCGCTTTGTCGTCCTGGCGGCGCGGCTACCGCAATGTATATACCGGCGTTTGAAGTTATGGGAAAATGTTTTTCGCCGAGCACGACGGGGATGTGAGTGTAATTCCGAAGATGAGAGTTGAAGTATATACACGGTTGTTTGATGCAGAGATGTTGTGAAGTTTAATGCACTTCGGGGTGCGTTATTATGGTTGGCCTGGGAACTCTGAAGTTCTGTTACGAATAATCGCGTTACATTTTATTGTATACCATTAGTGGCGTGTAATATTGTTTTGAGCGGGATTTCAAATGTCGAGCGTATAGCAGCGCATCGCGTAGCGACGAAGAATATGTTGCTTGGTAAAATAATGTCGGGTGTGGATTGTTACAAGTAAATTGTTTACAAGTAAAATAATGTCAATGATCGAAGGGAATTAGAAAACGAATAGAATCTAACTATATTTTATTTAACAAACCCATGCAACGAATGTAAACATTAAAAAGACCAATTTTGCGGTATTAATATAAAAAAATAGGAAGACATTGTCCAAAATTGAAAATACGTTTAACTAAAAAATGCAACTATCCTCTATTATCAATCTTCTCTTGCTATAACAGTAATGTCTCTGTGTCATTAGGCTAAAATTCTTGTCAACCTCAAGACGCGTAACAACCGCTTTGGCTCTGGATTATTACCCTACGGGAAAGAAGATTTCAAATAATTACGCCCTGTTCCAGCTTGTAAAAAACCGTTCAAAAGTAAAAAATCCTGGTCTCACTACAAACAATAATATCCCTTTCCCTGTTACATCCAGTGCGCCAAAGAAAGTTCATGCTTATCTCTTTCTCTCCTTATCGTTCTTCGTTTTGATCTTTCTCTCTTTCTCTCTTTTCTTAAGAAAGGATTATATTTTCGCATTCGTCGTCTTTCCCGCGTTCGCCATTCCCCTCGAAAAATTTGAATTCTCCGGTTGTCTGGTGTTCGAAAATTCAATAAAAATTGAAAATCTAAAGCGCGATTTTGCGCCACGTGTGTGGTTCGTACAATTCGGAAGAAATTCGGGTTGGTCCATGTCCCGTTCCTGTTTTCTTATTCGCGAAAAAGCTCCGGGTCTATAGTCGACCGCGGCGAACAAAGAAGCTGAAAAAGCAATGGTCCAGCGGCGTGTTGATTCAACGTCGAATCAACGTAGCGCTTATACACAACAACGTTATTATTGTATTATTATTGTTACTTTTAGAATTGGAACAAGATAAATCTCTACAGACGTATGAGTATAAAGGCAGAAGGCGAATCGCAAGAAAGACTCGAGTGTGCGCGCGATATATTGTAGTAGTGTATATAGAGGCGGCTGAAGATTTTCACAAGAAAGTGGTTCGAGTGTGGTTATTATCATCATTATTTTTCTTTTTTTTCTTTTATCGACAATAAAAAGAGCATCTTCCGGCGTGGAGCCCGCGAAAAATGTTTCGAGGTTACTTTTTTTGTTTTATTTTTATATCGGTGTGATGTTCCCTAGAGTAATTGACATGAAGATATATATATACTTTAATATAGTTGTATAACGCGTCCCTCGCGACTCCCTATAATCCCCTGCGCATCGCGAAAAAACTTATTATTTTTTTTTATTTTACTTCGCTTTCAACAATTTTTTTTCTCTCGTTCTACATAACTTCCGTCCTGTGGATTGATTTTCCGTGTACGTGTATACTTTCTTAAAATGCGGTTTGGATTTTTTTTTTGTTTCCTATTCTTAATTCTTATTCTCTCTCTCTCTCTCTCTCTCTCTCTCTTTTCGTCGTTAGAAAAAAAGCTGCATAAAAAAAGTCACCGCCACTTTCCCGTATCCCTATAGCGTCTTATCTATATTTTTCTTTTTTAGCGCTTTTATTTTAGCTCGTTCGGTGTGCAGATTTTGGTCGAAGCACGACTTTTAAGATTGTCTTTTTTCCTTCTCAGCATTATAACAATGGACCAATGGTTATACGCTTATTATATAAAAATAATTATTTGACAAAACAAATAAATGAATGTTGTGTATGAAATTGTGTGATTGGATGAGTAAACAAAGAAAATTGAAACGAAAAATGCAAGTGAACAAGAGGTGGAGTTGTTGTAAAAAGTGTTTATTGTTTTCTCTCTTTCAATCTCTCTCACTCTCGAACAGAGTCCCTTACAAAAATAAAAATTATGAAAAATCTTACAATAAGTTTCTCAATAATAATAATAATTATAATAATAGTAATAATAATAGTAATAGCAATGATAAAAAGGAGTTCAACGAGGCGAGTGCGCCGAAGTTGTCGGCGCTGTAACGCAGGTATGAAAAAATGCGATGACAACATGCAAAAATAAGCAAGAGTGACCCCAAAAAAGCGCGTCGTCGAGCTTCGACCAATCAATCGTTCCCACGTTCTTCCGCTGTTTCGCTTCTTCTTGCTCTATTTTGCATTTTTCTCTTTCTCTTTCGCACTCATTCCCATCACCGTCGTCGGTTCAATTCGCTTTTTCTCGCCGCTTCGCAATTAGCCTCGCTCTCTGCCAATCCTTCGCTCTCTACCTGTTCCTTCCCTTCCTTCATGCTCATCGTTTTTCATTCCTGCGTATCGCGCAAAATTTTCTCCGCACGCGTATATTATGTGTTTTTTTTTTCTCTCTGTGTATGTGGGTTCAGTACGCACGGTAAATCTATAAACCTACAAATAGTTTTTTTTTATTCTGTTCCCGGGTTAATTTTTTTTTATTCGACAACTCTCTTTTTCTCGTTCTTATCCGCTCTTTCGGTCGTCTCCTCGTCGTCTAACTTTCATTATTCCCATTTTTTTTCGTTAACTCTCTTTTGTTTAAGTTGAAAATTTAAAAAAATACATCATATCTCGATCCGACCTGATCCGATGTGCGCGCACTGTTTGTGGATTTGTGTTTTTCATTTTTCTCACTCTCTATCTCTTCTTTTTTTTTAATTCACACGCAAAATTCGCCAAACAACGCGCTCTCAGTTTGCTGTGGGTTTAAATTCGCTTGCGGCGAAATTCTTGATTTTTTTTTCTTTCTCTTACTCTACATCAACTTCCTTAATCTTAATTTAATAATGTTTATCATGTACCTCGCGTACACATCACGCAATAATAAATAGTTAATAATAGTAATAATTAATAAATACTATCAATAATAATAAATATTTAAATACATGTATACAAAGTTAGTTAATTAGATATGAGTTTTTAGGTATTTGACGGAACGAATCACGACAATGCTTACGTGGTAATAAAAAATAAATTATTTAAATGTAACTTCGCGACTCGCTCTGTTTAATTTTATTTTTTTTTTCACTCTCGATCACTCTCTCATACTCTCATATTTTTAATGAAAAATAGAGCTCGCAATAATGTTAATAATAATGTCAATAATTATAATAGCAATGACAATAATAGTATTAATAATAAAGACAATAATAATAATCATCGCAATAATAATCGTTAATATAGTGACTTTGGCGATAAAATTTGCAATCTTCTTAGTATTCACGACGCAACTCGACCGTAAACAATAGTGTCGACTTTTTCTTTGAATGACAAAAAAAAATAATAATAAATACGATAAATGGCTATAATATTAATAATAATTAATAATTAATAAATGTTTACGATGATATATTCGAATATATCATTGACCGTTTACGCCTACTGACTATCGTTAATTATTAAGTAATTAGTTTGTTCTTTAGTTTTAAATATATATTACTCCCTTTCTCCATTTTACGTGTATCCTGTTATACACAATACAAAGTAGCAAAGATTGTTGTTTGTTATTCTTTTTTTTTTATCAAGAGGCCATGACTAGACATTCAATCGTTATATGTTAATAATATTTATGTATAATAAGTATACACTTAAAATTTAATAACAAGATGGCGAGCGGCTCTGCGCGTGCGCGCAAAATGGCCGACGAAAAAATACACTCGACGTCTTTAACCTCAGGCTAAACTGTGTTTTTCTTTTTACTTTCAGTAAAAGTGTGTTAGCGCGCAACTCTGCTGCTCACCGAAAAATGCTTTATTTTTTTTCTCCTCTTTTACGCCCTCGGATATCTCGACGTGCGAGAGAAAAACTTCCTACGTACTACAATGTTTTTATCCACTTAAGTTTTTTGCTTTTTTTTTCTTTAATTCAACATCCAATTTTTTTTTAATTATTAGTTATTACTCGACTGTACACTTATTGGTTTCGCGACGACGTAATGTCGCGTGGATTTTTTTCAACATTTTATTTTTTTCAACAGCGAGCCTCACGAGGGTATCGTAAACATTATTTTTTTTAATATTGTTATATTGTCGTCTCGTTATGTTTGTTATCTCCTGCCTCGCTAGAAGTTACACCAAACGACGAGAAACACAGCTTCCTTCCGTTAAAATGAAATCTCGTGTAACAACGCTTGCTTCTGTGTTATCAGTGTGTACAGTGTATCTGTGTGTGAGGGATTAAATGCAGCGTAACGCGTAACAACGTCTCTCGGACGCAAAGTAAACAAAACAGCAAAGGAATGTATGTATTCGTCATATTCCCACCCATATCTTATAGATTCCTACTCCAAATCTTTTTTTTTTTTTTGGTTTATCTTTTCTTTTCTTTTGGGTAGTCACATCCATGGACGGACCGCTTCTCCGTGTCTCCCGCAGAAAAAATTGCGCAACTTTCCCTTTTTTCTTCCCCATTTTCCTCATCGGCGCGGGAATAATTTCACGATCGGGTTCGGCTTGAAGTTTCGCGCGCGCGCATTCGCCACACGTTTGATTGACGAGGCGGACACTATATATGTGCGATTCTCGAGCGCCTGTCCAATTATTTTATTTTATTTTATTTTTTTCAGTTTGATTTTTCAGTCTTACCGGAAAATAAGTGTTCGAAGCATGCAAGTATAAGTATATTTTGTGTTTGTTCGAGTACCCTCGTTGACACATTCTTTTTCATATCATAATCACTTCCTTCGGCTTTCGCCGCGCACTCTCCCGCTGTGTTTTGGTGCTCTCCACGGGAGGAGCATTTATTAATCGGCTCCGCGGAGCCTAACAATCGTTTCACATTACACTTCCAATTTTAACGGTTTTCATGAGTAACACTCGATCGTCGAGCGATCGCTCGACTTCCTCTACGTGGAAGATCGATTTCAAATTCGATGTCGCGTGTAACGTGTATTTTTTTTGTGTGTTATTGAGCGTGTATTTATCTTTTTTTCTGTAGAAGCTCATTGTCGACAAAGTCCACCTGACCGCTTGGATTTTTCATCGAAATGGCGCCTAACGTTCACCTGGTCTCGATTGGTCTTCTTTCTTTCTATTTCCCTTCCCGGAGTTTATTCTACACGCACTTTTAGTCGTTTCTCGAAAAACTCGCGGGTTAATTTTATCCATCGCCTCCTCGCCTCGGCGTCTGGCCTCGCGGACGCGAAAGACGCGTCTTTTGTATTTTTCTTTTTTTATCCTTACGTGACTATTAGAAAATAACGAAAACGATTATTTTCGCGCTATAAGCGAAAAAAGAGGTCACCTCTTTCCAAACTCTCGTCTCTTATACGCTTAAAACACCTTAGCCCCAAAAATGATCTTTAACCATCGCGACAAAAATTTGGAGCTCGCGTCCCTTGCCCTTAAGTTATTATTTAATACGTTAACTAGGCATGCAACAATACAATGTACGAAGTGGTATTAATGTTAATAATAATTAAAAATAGTAATCAACTATGCAAATCCTCCCCTCGTCTCATCTCTCATCATCACTTTTCTCGCTTTCTCTCCCACTCTCTCATACAAGTATAACATTATTATTTGGGCCCGGGAAGAATAGTGTGCATAATGTTTTTTTTTTTCATCAATTACTCCTTTCATCATCATCATCACCAACCACGCGAGGAGAAAAAAACGCCGGGCGCTCGTGTTCATCGTCATTTTTTTTTTTTTGGCGCGCGTTTTGCGAACGTACAAAAATATATGTGTCATCTATATCCGAACGCTAAATCCTAAAAACTTGTTTTTTTTTTTTTTGTTTGTCGTTTCAACTCTTTTGTTAACCAGTAGTTAATAATCGATCGCCGAGCGCCACGGACGGGTTAGTTCGTTTTTTTCTCCTCTTATATTTCTTCCCATCGCCTCACGGTTGTTACTGCTATATGTGTTCTCTCAATCAACCTGCCTGTCTCTCGAACCCCTTAAAACCTTAAGAATTAAAACTTACATCGTTATGGTCGCCTATCTCTCATTCTCGTGCGTACATTAATTACGTGTGTGAGTGTGTGCCTCAGTTAATTACACAACGATTGCTCCGCTCGTTTCCCCGCGCGTTTCTCTCAATACAGATATATATATTAAACATGATTAATTCTATATGTATATATATATATATATATCGTGTGTAAGTTGGGTGCACCGCCCATGCACGACTAGCATATTCGTATCACGGCTTCGTTACTCAATTCGACAATATTATTCGCCCGGCCACCCTCCTGGCACTCGTTATTCTGCAAAATAATTAACCGCTTCGATTCGTCGTGGCGGCGCAACGTTCATTTCCTCGATAAGCCACGAAAGCGCATTATTTTCACTCTTTTGTTGGCCTCGACGTCGAGGAAATTCGCTTTCTTCGTCTCCTCAAGCTTTAACAATTGATATGTGAAACGTGAAAAGCCCCTGGGATTCCATCGACGTCGCGGGTATATCTAATGCGCGTTCGCGACTTGCTGAATATCGCTTGGTTCCAATATTGTGCCCGAAGAAAAAACTCCTCGGTCGTACCAAACAGTTTTTTCCTCGATTTTGGTTTGTTTTTGATTCACAAGGTAGCGGGAAATTCGAAATGAGGATTCGCGTTTCTCCCTTGAGTTCAGTACGCGCGTGTTCTGTGATATGTGAAAGTAAAAGCTTTTGTTTTAGTCTCGACGCGGTCTGTCTCATTTTGTTTTTGTTCTTCATTCTTCCTTTGCATACGGATAACAAAAATCCTGAAGTCAAGGGCGAAATATGGAGAGAGAGAATATACTTCGCGTGCAACAATAACGCGCGACATCCTCCTTCGAATTGTCCGCGTGTTCGTCGGTCGCCGGCACAATGCTCGCGTTTAGCCGCGGCCCTCGTCATCTTTCTTTTTATTATAAAAATTATAGTCATCTCAGTGTATTTTCATCTTTTTGTCGTCCATTCGCATATAATTAAAATATTCCCTTTCTCGTGATAAACAATTTTTTTCGGTGCCGTACCTTGGATTTGAGAATGTTTTTGAGGGCGCGCGCGACTTTCGCGCAAGTGCCGCCGGCGTTCGGTTTCTTTTGGAGGTCGAGGAAATGAACGCGCGCTTCATCATTGCTTTTCTTTCTTCCCTTTTCTCTCGTTCTCGCTCTCTCTTCCCAGTACATACGACGCACATGTTATAGTTTAAAAATTCGCTTGAGTATCGTTATTGTTATCATTACTTTGTCTCTTTTTTGTTTATATATTATACGCTTACATAGAAAAAACACAGCTACTCGTCGATCACTATATAGAGAACCTGGAATGTGCTTGAATAGACACGACACTGTTATTTATTTTTTTTACCTTTTTCTTTGCTCTCGCTATAATAAGGCGAAGGAGGTTTTTGCTCTCGTCGTCGTCCTCGTCGTCGTCGGCTTCGACTTCGTCCCGAGGCGACTTTGATGACACTATGTATACTTGCGCCTCGATCATTATTATTATTATCGTTAGTGCGCGCCGGCATCTCGGGGCCAACGTTATATACCATTCAGGAATGTCACGTTTTTTTTTGTCGAGCCCTCGAATTTTCGAGAAAAAGCTAGGTGTATAAGTACACCTTGGATGGGCCTCTCTGTGTTTAACGTTGGCGGCGAGATGCGGCATCTCATTTTAGAAGTTCGTCGTTTTCATTTTTGTATAAGCCATAGGAACTCAAAGGGCTGGGAAATTTTATGTAATGTGTTGGAGGATCGGGGTGTTGAAGTATATAATAGTAGAGGCAGGCGGTTGGAGGCAATGCAGGCGGGAGAAAAACTAAAATAAAAAACACATAATTTAGAAAAAGAAGGTGTAGAGAGATAGAGTAAAATCAAAATAAAAACACAAGTCGGTGGAGTAATGTGAACTGAAAATATTATTAAAAAGCATTTTACAACAAAAAAATAACTAAAAAACAAACAAAAATACGCTTTACATTTAAATTAAGAACAATTGGGTTGTATCATTTAAAATAATAACATAACAAACCATACAAAAAGAGAGACAGTAGTGGTTTCGCGTTCATTTTCCCTATTGAGCTCGTGTCGCGTGTGCAATGCGTCGGCTCTCTCTTACGTCTCATTCACTCATTTCGCGGTTATAACGCTATTGTGCATGTATATAACATTTCGCTTTCTGCGGCCCTCGAAACTCTCGCCTCTCTCTCGCACAAACGTTCTCTTCTCACGCAAACAGCTTCATGCTTCCATCATTCTCAACCGAAGAATGCACGTGTGTATGTGTTTATGTGTGTGAAAGGGACAAAGTCCGCAGAAGCGCAGGGAAACGTATAAAAAAAACTATATAGACGTCAATTACGTGTACTATTAAATAGTATTCGGCAAGAGTGGAATGGATCGTTTGTTTCGTGTATATTTGTGTGTTGTGTGTGTGTGAAAGTCCGGCGAAGAAAAGAAACCTCGGCAACGCGACACCGCGGAAAATCCGTCTATAACGTATACACATATTAAGAGCAAATCGATTGGTCGGCATGTGTGTCCGTGTATATGACATTGTTTTCTTACTTCGTTAAATGCGCAAAGAGAAAACTACCGATAATAATACGCCTGAGAAAATACGGTTGTTCGTCGTCTCTTTACCTGCTGCGCCTTGCTAACTATTACTCAACGATTATAATAACTTCCGTAGTCTCGACGAAAAAAAAAATGTTTAGCTGTATAGATTACGATCTGTTCCGCATCGTTTTGTACATCAACGCATAATAATACAGTTAATAGTAGAAAAAAGAATGAGACGGTTCAGTTCGGCGAAACTTATCTAATGTATCGTCACTGTTGTACAAAAGAAGGAAAAGTTTGTGTCTTTTTGTTTCTCTTTTCGTATACGCGCATCGCGTCGCTCGAAAATTTTGATTCTCGTCAGTCGGCGGGGGATTTTGAGTTCGCGGGCTCGATCACCTTATCGCGGCTCGCTCCATCGAAGACGAGTACGTACGTGAAATGTTAAAAAACAAAAATAAGAAACATATCAGTTAAAAGTCAACTAGTGCACAGTGTCAAGGTAAGTACATGGCAAGTAAACAAAAGACGTCACGCCGAGTCCTGGGCTTTTTGAGGGAACACGGGAGTCGATCGCGCACCTGCGGTCTTGCACTAAGCTCGCGCGATGGAACCAACAACATTCGACGAAAAAAAGGATTAATCTCTTCCAAGTATACTATGACTTTGAATTCAAAGGGAATACCTGCCAAACCGCGAGACATTCGCTCGGAATTCAAGGAATTTTTTTCTTTAGCGAATTCTGTAATGCAAGACCGCGCGGCGCTGGAATCACGCGTACCCGCAAAAGAAAAGGGCTTCGTTGTTAAACGCGGCTTACGAGTGCTGCAGTGTAAAAGCGACTCCGTAGCCCGCGCGACGAGTCCTCGGACCCGCGCGCGGGAACTTTGGTCCCTCGCGCTCACGCTCCTCTCGTACAGACATATATAAATGTATATTTCACGCGCGTCGATCGAGCGAGCCGCTGAAAACCCGCAAGTTCCCCCCCTGTGCTCGCGATGCACGCGTGCGCGTGTGAGGCAGTGACGCTGTTCTCGACTATACAAAACAAAATCGGAATCTTAGTTTGTGCGGTTAGCTATCCGTTGGAGGGGGGAAGGGGGCTATATAGTAGTAAGTAGCATTAATAACGGCATTGATAATTGATAATAATAGAGAAAACACATGCATGTGGTCGAGACACGCGCGCGTACCCGACCCATCCAACAATAATAATAATAATAATAATAATAGTAGTTAATAATAATAATAATATTGATAATAATAATATAGTAATAATTGATAAAAAAAAACTAAGAGAAGGAATCGTACGTTTGTGCATTAATACTTATGTGTGCGAACGCGCTCGATCAATCCTAGAGTTCAGAATAAACTGAAAGACCGTGTTTTTGTCTAATTTATTTTATTTATCGAAAAATAATATATGCGCGAACAGACGCAAACTACACTCTTACAGTTCCAGTGTTCCCGTAGTTTCGGCACGGTGTCTCACTACTTTCGGCGGGGGGGGTCAGAAAATCAAAAACAAAATTGAGAAACATGAACGGAAAAAAGAAAAAAAAAACTAAAAAATAAACACAAAATGGAACAAAAAGAGGAAAAACCTAGTTAACAGACAAAAAAAACTAAAGAGGCAAATAAGTAGGAAAATATAAACTCTTACGTGAAGGATGTACAATTCGTTATACTCACTACTTGACTACGGCACTACTAAAAAAAATAATAATAAAAAATGGGGTTCCTAATAGTCATACAAAATAATAATATTAATAATAATAATAATAATAATAATCATAACTAAAGTGAAAACACAACGGATGTCGAGGAAGAGGATCGTACATGCTACGTGAGCTTTTCGTCGATCTAGCGTTCGTAGAAAAATGCAGAGTCACGCGATTCGAACAATCGCCTATTTTTCTCTTTTAAGTTTCGTTTTCTCTTTTTTACAAAACAAAAAAACTTCGCGAACTCGCACGATCATTTCTTCTCTTTCTCATTCATTTTCTAAATTCTAAACAATAATATTAGTCAATAGTGATAAGATAATAATAATAATAAAAAACGCACGAAACAAAAAATAGTCCGGAAAGTTTTGAAAACGTCGAACGAGCGCGTAATACTGGAGGGAGGGGCCTTCAACTTTCGTCCCTACTTCCTTTCTCATCCGCCTTATTAGATTTTTATTTAAAAAGAGCGAAAAACCAATGCGTCTTTTTTTTTTCTTTTTTTTGTTGCGGTGCGAATCTTTTTTTCGCTCTTTCATCATAAAAATAATCGGCGATTGTGTCTGAGCCGCTCATTATCGATTCTTTCGCTATTAACTATATAACGTCACTACACCTGGTAATCTGATTTTTACCACGCTTAACATACGATCTTTCTTTTTATGATTGTCATCAAGTAAAAATTAAGCGCGTCGTTTCTTGCTTATAAAAGTTTGTTAAGAAATTGTTCAAAATCAGCGCACCTGCAGTGGAGATAAAAAACAAAAGTAATACTTAACATTGACACAACATCACAGACGTGAGTCTATTTTATCGCTTATAACGCATAAAACAATTTTTCAGACAAATGGATAAACAAGAAACTACCTCGCTTGTACTTTATTTTTTTATTTTTTAACATCGATAACCGGCGACTCGCGCACAAACATTGTGTAAGTAAGAAGAGTAGCTACTAGGGATGGAGACGAAAAAAAAAACAAACAATCGACAACCACACGCATCGAGTCGATCTCACGTTCTATACGTAAAAAACGGCATAGTAATAAAAATACAAAGGAGCGCGGGCGATATTGTCCACGAGAATACATTAAATGCGAAAAATGCACATTTTTTTTCCTAACGCGCGAGGCAGAGACCACTGGCGCAATTTTTTTCCGGATCGCTAGGTATATCTGCGCATCGCCTCAAGTGCGCGCGGTTACTCTTTCGCGCTCATCGTTTTTTTTTAAGTTCGCTTCGCGCATAGTCGCCGCAGTAAAACATTCAGACGGAAAAAAGGAAAAAAACACATTCGCAAATAACGATTAAACTCGAGTTTAGCATCTCACACACTCACGCTTACACTCAGTTCTCCTTTTCATCTCGGCTCTTTTACGTTCGTAAATTGGCGATCGTCGATTATGACTAATTTATAGAAGTACAGACTAACTAATAATTATTAAATGCGAACATACGCAAAAAGCACTACTTATGTCGTACAATAAAAAATAGTAATAATAATAATATTAATAATAATAAAAATATAATAATATAATAAGAAATAATAATATTAATAATAAAAATGATAATAGTTGTGGTGTGCAGATGATCGTAATTACAAGGGCACGACAATCAACGGCGATTGTTACGAGATACAAAAAATGTGTGTATGTGCAATGAAGAGCCACGCGCGGGGAAAAAATCTATGATCTTTTTTTCCCTTACTTCATCGTCGCCGTGTCACTTCGGTCTTTTTGTTTTTCTCTCTCTTTCTCTCTCTCTTTCAAGTTCTTTCGATTCTTCTTCCTCTTGGAATATCTCCTCGTGCGCACGCCGAAGAGGGGATGCGCGAGAACTTCGTGGCCCGGTATACCTTACACGCGGCGGTGTACCTTGGTTTGCGCGCATGTGGGATGGGTGCAGTTTTATACATAAAAGTTTGAGGCAAGAGAATTGGAAAATGAAGAAAAACAGAAAAAACTAAAAAAGTATCAACAAAATCACCACCTAAACAACGCATAACTATCAGAGTCAATTGCCTCTCTCTTTCACTTTTGTCTCGTTACTAATTCGTTATTACTTTTGCTCAAACGCTTTCGTCTGCTTATTCAAATCAAATGCCTTTCGAGAATCGAACGCGCCTCGAGTACACAGTCAAGTTTGTCAACAGAACGTAGAAAAAAAAATTAAAACGTACAAAGTATATAAAAAATAAACACACATAGGAAAAAGAGAGATTACACTTAATCAAAGAGAGATTCCGGAAGGATGAAAATTTTCTTTTCGCTCTGGATGTGGGTGGGTGTGGGGATGTGTGTGTGGATGAAATATGACGATAATCATGAAGGACGAAGAGGGTGAAGGCGAAGAAGGGACAAAGTGGACGGGGATGAAAGGGGGGAAAAGTGACTAGCGGCGGCGAGCTCTACAACTAAACAACAACAACAGTATTTTCAGTTTATAACAACATTAACAAGTTTTGTCGCGCGTCTGTTTCATCTTCATCTCTTCTCTATTATCTCTCTCTCTCTCTCTCTCTCTTTCATTTTTTCCATCCCATTCCAATTCTCGCACAGTAGGTGTTCGCCGTCATCTTCTTACTTCTTATCCTTTTTCCCTTTTCACTCTTTGAAAACGGAAAAAAAGCTGCCAAACTCACATCTCTCGGGTTTCTCGAAATTTTTCTCGTCTCGTTCCTCTCCTCGCGATTGGGTCGATGATCATCGACTCGCACACGCTCGTTTCATTTTCTTTTTTTTATTCGATGGGCTCGATATAACTAATATACGTATATCACTTGGTGAGTTCGTCTCCTCCTCTCCTCGAGTACAATTAATATTGTTCATGAAACTTTATCATCCTCTGCCGGCCCCTTTATCCATCTCTCGTTCTGCACATCCTCGCGCACAACAATTTGGAAACAACCAGGTGCGCGGGGACGCGGATTATTGGCGCACGCGCGAAATCGCACAATCATACGCACACACACACACATACACACACACATACAGACGCATACACAAGTGTTCAGAAGAGAGATCATCATCCTTTCGAGCTCTCACGCGTGTCGGAGAGAGAAAGGAGCCGGCGGAGACTCGGCGCTCGTCTCTCCTGGTGCAGGCGGTGTCCGGTGTGTGCGTGTGTGTGTATGCACACAAACGCGCAGAGACGGGGAAAAAGAAAAACCAAGGAGAGAGACAGAGACAGCGTCACACGCACAAAGAGGAAAAACAAAAAGGGGGGGGCCGAAGTCGGAAATATATATTAGTCTCGCAGAGAAACGAGAGGACAGCATTGCCTTATATCATACAAACACACTTCCTTCCTCCGTCGTCTTGATCCTCAGTCCCTCTTCGTTGCTGCCGCTGCTGCTGCCGCCGCCGCTGCTGTGGCTGCTGTCCGAGCGTAGAAAAGGGCGCGTCATCGCTGTCTCTGAACGCGGCTCTATATGCCGATTGGCGGCACCTGCACATAGCGGTAGATGTAGAGCCGGTAATCCTTGCTCGCGAGCACGACGCTGCCGTCGTCCATGAGAGCGACGTCGAAGCACTGGGCGTGCTTCACCTTGGACTCGAGGGCCGAGACCAGCTGGCCGTCCTGCGTGAAGATGGTTAGGTTGAAGTTGTTGTGGTTGTCGGCGATCAGGATCTCGCCGGCCGCGTTGATGCCCACGCCGATCGGATAGTTCGTGATGCCCTCGCCGCCGATCTGGCGCAGATAGGCGCCCTCGTAGTTGAACACCTTGACGCAGTGGGCGCGATTGTCGCTGATGAAGATCTCCTGCTTGTCGTTCACGACGACGCCGTTGGGGAACTCGAGGTGCTTTGAGCAGCCGAATTTCTGGAGCACGTTGCCCGCCTGGTCGAAGATGATCACCCTCATGACCTTGCACTCGACAACGACAATGCGGCCCTTGGAGTCGACGGTGACGCCGCGCGGATGCTGGAGAATGTTGGCGCCGAATTTGCGTACGAACTGGCCGTACTGATTGTAGATCTGTATTTGGTGTGTGGGCGAGCGCTCGGTAACGATAATGTCGCCCGAGGTGCGCACCACCGCCACGCGGTTGGGATAGAGCAGCTGGCCGTCGCGTTTGCCGCACTCGCCGAACTGGAACTTGAAGCGGCCCTCCTTGTCGAAGATCTGGATGCGATGGTTGTTGGTGTCGGCGACGATTATGTCGTTCTGCGCGTTCACCGCGACGCCGGACGGCTCCGTGAACTGTCCCTCCATCACGCCGAATTCACCAAACTTGCAGTGATAGATCATCTTCTGCCGTTTGATCTGGCTCTTGAGCGGGAATATCGCCGTGGTGGGTATGAGCTTGGAGGTGAGGTCCAGCACGGATTCACCGGGCGCGGATTGAGCCGCGGCAACTGCCGGCATGGGGAAGTGGTCGTTCGTCGCGACGGAAACCGGGTAGGGGTCCGAGCCGCCGTTGCTCCACTTCTCGTACGGGTTGTTCATGCCGTTGAGGTTGAGGTCGCTGATGGTGGTGGAGAATGGTCCAAGGCTGTTGGCCGAGGAGAAGCGCTTGCTGATGACGCTGCCGCTGCTCTCGAAGGGCGAGGGCGAGGTGCTCTGGCAGTTGGAGCCCGTGGACGATATGAGCCCGTTGCTGTAGGGCCGGTCCAAGAGCAGACCCCCGAGGGAGCCCGCGCTACCGGGTCCGCTGCTCGCGTTACTGCTGCTTCCGGCGCTGCCGTTCATGCCGTTCGCCTGGCTGACAGCCGTAGGTCTGGCGATCGGCGGCTGCTTGCTCGGTCCGGCGTTGCTCTCGCTGCTGCTGCGCACGTAGCCGAAGGTGTTGCGCACGCCCACCTGTATGGCCTGGTAGTTGCTGACGAACTCGAGGTCCGCGCACTGGCTGCTTATGTCCGGATTGTAGCTGAGCATCAGCTGGAGCTTGGAGTCGAGCAGTTTCTTCACCATCAGCACCTCCGTCACGGTCGTGTACTTGGTCAGCCTCTCGACGAACTCGCAGGTCTGCTGTATCTTGTCGGCCATCTCGTTGGCCTTCTGCGTGACGACGCCCAGCGATATCTGCTTGGCCGAGAATATCGACTCGAGCTCCTTGAGCAGCTCCTGCTTGCGCTCCTCGAGCATCGACCGATAGAACTGGAAGGTGTCGTTGATCTCGTTCTGGGCCTTGTGGTACTGGACCTGTAGTCTGGAGGCGCCATGGTCGGCCGTCTTGACCGCCGCCCTGATCTCCTGGGCCTTGGAGCGGCACTCCTGCACGGCGCGAGACACCGACTCGAGCTGCTGGGGCCCGACCTCGGATATGTGCGCGCAGTCGTGCAGCGGGCTCGGGTGCTCCGAGAGCGTGCACTCCTTGCAGACGGGCACGGAGCAGCTGCGGCAGTAGTACTTGAGCAGCTCGCTCTTGTGGCGCGGGCAGAAGAGGGCCTTCTCGCCGTTGCCGCCGTTGATCACCAGGGAGCCGCCTCCGCCGCCGGCGAGGCTCTGCACGAGGCTGTTGTTGCCGCCGCCGCCGCCGTTGGGCGCGCCGTTGTTACCGGGCTTGCCCGTCGACTCGCCGAGGCCGTTGCTCGTGCCGTTGTTGCCGCCCTCGCCGAGCTTCGAGTCGCCGAGGTTGAGGACACGATGGCCCTCGAAGCAGTGCATGAACTGGTGCGCCATCACGCAGTTGGGACAGAGGAAGTTGGCGCAGTCGAAGCAGCGAGCTACCGCGTCTGACTCGGTGCTCTTGCAGCCGGTGCAGCGCACGCCCCCGTTGAGGGTCGTCTGCGCGGAGCTGCCTGTGTTGTTGCAGCTGCCGCCGCCGCCGCCGCCGCTGCTGTTGCTGTGGTTGTTGTGGTTGTTGCCGTTAGACCCGTTGGACCCGTTGAGGGAGGTCGTGCCGTTCTGCAGGAGGCTGCTGCTGCTGCTGCTGTTGCTGTTGTTGCTGGCGGCGCTGCTGGCGCTAGTCGCGGCCGATGAGCTGCTGGTGCCGAGCCGGCAGCGGGGACAGGGCGCGTCGCCGGGCTTGTTGGCCAGCGGCGCGTCGAGGCAGAGGTCGCAGCTGTCGACGTCGCAGATGGCCGAGTCGCTCGCCGGGGGCGAGCTGCCGCTCACCGTGAGCGGCGACAGCGAGGCCAGGGAACCGAGGGAATTCGCGCGCGATTCCAGCGATGGTGTCGGCGAGGCCATCTTCAGTCAACCGGCATACCTGCAATCAGAAACAACAATTCCAAGCGTTAGTTGGCTACTTAAAAGGGAAGCGAAGAGAAATGTTGGTAAAGATGTGTGAGGGGTTAGTCGCGTTATATGCTGCCAAAATCGTTCTCAATCGTTAGGTTATGTAAAATTATTTCGTTTGTGCAATAAAACGGCGTTTATAATGGGACAGCCCATAACGATACCTTTAATTAAACGAATAAATCCATCTATTCGCAATAAATCTAAACAAAGCAAAAAAAAAGACTAAGCAACGATCGGCCGAGCCTACATTATGCACAATATCTCTGCCATCTCGCGCATTACGTCAGTCGAACGGCGGCGGCGGCTCGCACGCACGCGTTCGTGCATATAAACATCAGACGCGGCGCAACAAGCCGCGCAACAGATCGGGATAAAAATATATCCACGAGAGAGCCACGGCGAGATCCAATTAAGGTATAGCCGCCCGCAGCGGTGACGTGCGTGCGCGCCTCTTATATGTAGACGCGTGGAGGTGGAAGCGTTATACACGGTGTTCTTTCACGACGAAAGCGGCGGCGAAGGTCAAGCGGTCCCCTGCGTTTCGGAAAAAGAAACTCGTCTCGAGCGCCGGGAGAGCTTTTTTGTGTTCCTTTATAGGGCGAAGGGTGTGGAAGTTTTGGGGCTGTGAGGCGTTGGTTTTTATTTTTAGATTCGGTGTAATTCGTAAGGTGGAATTGTACAAAGCGAAAATGCATATACGGAGGAACTTTGTTGTTTTGTAATACTGAAAAACACAAAAGAGCTTTGATAAAGTACTTCTTAATGTAATCGATTCGCGAGCGTCTAAAACACTCCTTAGATTATTCGACGACACTGCTATACACACCGTTCCCAGAAAACAATAAAAAAAGAACCTTCATCGGCTTCGCTATGAAACCCTGTCTCACTCGATATCCCCGGCACTCGTCGCCTTACTCATCCCCGAAAGAATCGGGGCTATAGCAGCGCGCGAACTTTTCTTCTTCCATCGCAAAGCCGCCTCGCGCCGCGGAGAAATAAATCGCGAGATCAGCTCGTCATCGATCAGCGGAGGGATGACTCTTACACGCCGGCTAAATATAGCTGCGCCGCGCCGATGAAATCGACAAGAGCGGCGGCGCGCGGTGTGTTAGTTCTGCGGAGCAGGAATTCCCACGGATAGAGCGAGCGCTTGTTTACCATTACGTCGATTACGTCGTAATGCACAGGCTGTGAAGTAATTCACGGCGAGAAGGCGAGGTTCTTTTTTTTGCTGTTGTGGTAGTGGTTGCATGGCGGCTTGAGGAACACGGTGATTAAGTGCTGCTCGCGCGCGTGTATATAAGGTTGGGCCTTTTTCCGAGAGGAGTTGTGGGATTGTGAGAATTTGGAAAAACGGGACTCCGCGGAAGAATTATAGTTTTAAATTTTCAGTAGCTGCGTATTATTTCTTCGGATTTATGGTGACCTATTGAGGTCTAAATAATGTTTTCGTAGCACTAATTACTTATCGAAAAAGTTTCATAAAAGAATGTGTCTTTACCGATATGTCTTTTATCAGAAAACCAATATCCATTCGCCAGAGTAATTGCAGATTTATAATCCATATATTCGATTCTCAGAATTCATGGAATTATGTTATATGGAATATTAAAACTACCAATCAATTTGACTCCATTCCCATATTGTACCAGAAGTAAAAAATGCATTTAAATCATTATTCACGGCAACAGACATTTTAAAACGACAAAAAAAAACTAGTGGAATTAAAAACTACATCCTATAGCACAGACCAATAATATAATTTCCCCATAACAGTTATTGGTCTGAAGTTTGCATCGTTGGAATGCAGCGAAATAATTTTTTACAATTAAAGTTACTAGACAGTAAAAAATGTTATCTAAACTTTTGTTATAAAGTTATTTTATACTATAAAATACTGATTCTTCGCGCGAAATTAAAATTAATGAATATAACTTTGAAGTAAAATCGATTTTTTTTCATTTCGTTGCACTCCAACGTTGCAAACTTCAGACCCATTAATAGTTTTCCCAATTTCATATAATATTCCGCAACAATCCTACCCTCACAACTACACTCACAACAAAGGTTTTACGACGTCCAGTGTGGAATCAACGACACTGAAGTTAACAGCTCAGACTTGGCAGCTGTCAGGGACAAATATGGCACAGGTGGGCGCCCCGAATAAAATATTTTCTCAATTATTGTAATTTTTGACATATTAATAAACCAAATTAATCTAAAACGTAAGAAAAATTTGTTTCGGACCCCCTGAAGCACGTTCATTCCTATAGTATAAGCTGCTAAGTCTGAGCTGCTAACTTCAGCGTTGTTACGGAATCAACGTTACTCCGCGCCAACAAACAAACGAAACCTCAGTCGCGCTATACACCTACACCATCTAAAAACAAAATCGATCGATCGCTCTACCTCCGCCGCGGCTATTCTCTCTACCTACTCATCAAATCTATCCACCTCCCTCCCTCTCTTTCTCCACTACACATCACTCGCGCAGCCTCTGTGTGCCGAACCTTTAATTAAATCGCTCGCTCGCTCGCTAGCTAGCTCACCTGAGCGCGTTCTATCTCTTTCGCCAAGGTCACGATCGCGGGTCGACGAACCGGAGAACACCGCGCGCTCACCTACGTACACGTACCTATCTACGTACTTGACTTTTTCTCGTACTCGTCGAGGGAGAGAGGAGTATATAGCGGCGCGTGTACGTGTATACGCTCGCGCGGATCTTTGAGGCATCTCTTTGTGCGGGTGGCTGCTGCGCGGTGTGAATGACCGGGCGCGAACGCGCGGTTTTTCGGAGGTCTCAATGGAATATGACGAGCCCGCGTTGCGGCGGTTAGTCCGAGATCTGAGTTTAATTGGAGTTGTTATGGTTAGTCGAAATGCGATGGAGGAATTATTTTGTCGAATACTGCTTTTTTTATGATATATTTTAGATTTTTTTTTTTTCAATTAGTGTTTCTTCTTTCTGTACGTTTGCTCAAACATACGGGTACATTTTTTTTATGCTTTATTTTTTATAAAAAGTATAAAGCAAACATACGATATATTCTTTTTCGTTTTTCAACAAGGAAATAACCATTTTTTTCAATATTTACCTGCACTCATTTTGCATTCTACTTGATGTTATTGAAAGGCAGACTTTAAAAAAAAAATAACTATCGAATGAATATTTGTTATTTATAAATAAATCATCGAAATGGTTATTTATTCTTTTTCAAGTAACAACAATAATAAACGTCGGTATAAGCTTAATTAAAACATTCGTACCCCCAAATGTTTTAATTATACTCTTCCACGAGCCAACGAAAATAAATAAATTGCAAAATTCAATCGAAAACAATCGCGGTACTTCATTTTGCAATTCAACATTTCCTCCTCGAATCCCCCGAAACCCACACACACTCTAACCGCTCGTTCCTCACCGTGATACAATTCCACGAGAGCGCGGCGCGGGCAGGTGTAACAAAGGAAACCGTGACGTATTCTACTCTTGCCCCCCTCTAATAATAACGTCGTTAATGACCCCGACCGCGGCGGCGGTTCTCGTTTACGTGATCGATTACGCGGCGGCTCGCGTGCTCGGGAAAACTGTGCTCGTGGGAAGGTTCTCTCTCTTGCTCAGCGGAGAGCGACCTTGAATTCTTTTTCGCGCGCGGTCGTTGATCCCGCGCGTCGTGGAAATTCAAAGGGGAGGAGGAAGTAGATAAGAGCGGGTGAGGATTTTCGAGGGTTCACGAGAGATACGTTCCAAAGTGAATGGGCTCTTATCGATTTTGGGATGTCATCTTTCACCGTCTTTCGGGCGCTGCTGGAGCCGTTGTTGGCTTTGTTCAGCGAGCCGAGTCAAATGAATTAATAACGCGGCGATACTTTTTGATAGGAAATTTATTAATTTATGCCTGGTAACGGTCGATATATTAAAGGCTTTTATCGGTTTTATAAATATGGACGATAATTGCTCAAAATAAATTGGCGAATTGAGTTGAGGGATGGGCCTAGATATATCGAAAGACTGATAGTTAGAAGCCTTATCCTTCAGAAAATTAGAAATAGAACACACGCGCCTCATTAGCAGAAGCCGGCTTATCATACAGAATTTAAAACAGAAAGCACGATTAACAGAATGCGAAAATACATAAATATATCTACAGAATGAACTAATTTCATACTGCCACAATTGTAGAAAACACATAGCACGAAACGCAGGTTTATAAAAAATACATAAGACGAATGCGGTATAATACACGGAGAGAAATTTTGTAGTGAAAATTACAAATATTCGAGACAAAATTACCAGTTTCTATGGTAATGGATGGACAGACTGACAATTTCAAACTTTTTACCAAAGTGCCTTGGTAAAATTTTTTTAGTTAATTTAAATTAAAAAAATTAACTTTTTTTATCCATATTGATGGATATATAGCATTTTAATATAGAAATAGAAACAGAAACAAGAATGAAAAAACATTAAACTGAAAAAAATTTTTACGGAAGCGGGATTCGATCCGACGATCTTTGGGTTGAGAGTCCGATGTTCTACCGACTGCGCCATGGAAGCTGTTACCAACAGTCATTTGAATCGCCGTTATTACTTACTGAAAATATGTGTATTGTTTTCATTTTAACGTCGCGCACGCCTCTAGTATCAATCTTCTGAAACACAATAATGCGCAGTGCGCATGCGCGAGTACACAAATACCAGGTTATTTGGTAAAATTTATCAGTTTTCTTAGTAAAAATTCTTAGGTTACCTTGTAAAAATGACTAGACCTCAATTTTTACCAGTGTGTCTGGTAATTTTTATTCAGATAATTTGGTATTTTTTTTAAGTGGTTATGGTAGTTTTTCCTGGGAAACTTATAAATTGTATTAGAAACCTGGGAATATCACGGCTTTTGACAGTCTATCCATGCGCTGCCAAGGCACCTTGGTAATTTTTACTCTAAAATTTCTCTCCGTGTATAAAATTCACCATGTAAGCTTTTCTATATTTGTGATATTCGTCTTATGTATTTTTTATAAATCTGCGTTTCGTGCTATGTGTTTTCTACAATTACGGCGGTATGAAATTAGTTTATTCTGTAAATATATTTATGTATTTCCACATTCTGTTAATCGTGCTTTCTGTCATAAATCCTGTATGATAAGCCGGCTTCTGCTAATGAGGCGCGCGTGTTCTATTTCTAATTTTCTGAAGGTTAAGGCTTCTATCAGCCTTTCGATATATCGAGTCCCACCCGAGTTGAGTAATACACATTTATTTTCCATAAGCCACAGCACAAATAAATGTCCACTCTTTATCACCAACAAAAACTTATGCCATCGAAATTAGCATTCACGTTCATCCGCAATGAAAAAAAAAAAAAAACGCCGGCATTCGCGGAAGCGCGCGTGGTGAACCGTGACACTTCATTCTCCCTCTCTCCAACCACCTTATTTTTCCTCCGCATCGGCATTCTTTTATCAACCGCGCGGTATTGTTCAGTAAGGGGGAAAATTCGGTGAGTCGGCGCGTGAGCGTATAGCGCGATGATTCGGATATTATCGATCCCTGCCGGCTGATAAGGGGTCGCTGAACCGCGCGCGAGCGAACGGCTTTGAAGGTGAGCGCCCGCGCGGCGCGTGATGTGCTTTGTATTGTTCCCGCGAGTGATGAGATGCTGATTGTTCTGGGAGATGTTACTGGGATTCGGCTTTCGAGCGGTTAAGGAAGGGTGGATGTGGCCTTGAAGATTTCGGGTAATAGTGTGACTTGTACTTTCAAAAGTATTTTGTTTTGAATTCTTCAAAATTAAAGTGTTTGATGTACTTTATGTGAATTGAAAGCGTAATATTTGTTCGGCATAAATGACATTCGATGATGTAATATACATCGAAGCAAGTAAATTATAGCAAATATTAATCATTTTATAATATCTCGTTTACAAATCAACAAATAATATTTCTTTACAATCAGTAACACACATTCTAAACGAAAGGGGCTATAGATTCAAAGGTTCAAAATAACCTCATCGTGCAACGCAAGTTGCACACATCTGTTTAATATTTAGAAAAACCTCTCCACTATTTATTTATCCAACTTCTATATACATATATAACGAGCGAGAGCTCAACCGAGGCCCACGGCATTCGCGCGCGCCTCTCGATCTCCCTCCATCTCGAAAAAAAAATGTCAGCTGCTGCTCCCTCGTGCGCGCATGCACACATACACACACAGATACACGGGGAGAGGCGGAAAACGAGGCGCGGGACGGGACAAAGAGAGCGTGTGGCTCTGCGGCCGCAGCGAGAGGGACAAGAGAATCGTCCAGGATATTCGCTTCGTGAAGGAATTCCGATCGCGAGCGGCCGATAAGGGAGGTTAACGCTCCCACCCCCTCCTCTACCCCTCTTCGCTCTCTCCCTTTCCTCCCGCGGGAACTGCCGCTCTTTTTCTATTTATTAATCGCGGGAGGAGGGAGGGAGAGGGGGGGAATCTGTTGCTTCCGCGTTGCGAAATTTATATGTACAAGGAGGCGAGCGAGCGAGCGCGAGTTTCCCAGGAGGAGACGAGAAAAGGATTTCTTTCCTTTTATTTTAGCAAAATTTTATTGAAGTCCGATCGGGGAAAAAAGTTGAACAAAAAAAAAAAGTGAAACGGTTTTTTTAGAGCGCGCTCGGGCGATTTTATTGCCGGCCGTTTTGAGATTACGTATATATATACGCGCGCGAAAGTCGGAGTATAGCGAAGCGAGGTTAATTTTGGAGCATGTATATGTGTACAGCGCAATACTCGCTGATATTACACCAGAGAAATTATTATAAAACGGGTAATAGCCGTGTGGGATTGGAGATTAACAAATTGCCAATAAATTTTGTGATCATTTTAAATTTATGTGTATTCCGAAATGCCTGAAATACGTGTATTTTTATCATTTATATGTAAAAACTGTATACTAATTTAAGAGGTTATTAAGGACGTTCTCCGACTCAACTTCATCAATATCGCAAAAATTGTGATCTAAAAATATTATTTATGATAGAAACCCTTCATGAGTTTTTATACACTACTCTAAAAATAATAAAAAATTACGGTGTAAGAATAAAGGTGCCAATACGATATTTGGAATAAATACCACTTACACGGTGTGACTATATATAGATATACAGATAACATGGTAGTTTTTCTTTGTCGCTATGTCTCTGAAATTATAATACCGCTGCCATATTGAAAATTATACCATATTATTCCTCTCGACTTCTAGTTTTATATCCCACGGTTGAAAGAAAATCACAAAGAAAACTTTTTTTACAGTAAATTAAAATCTATTTTTCCAACGAGCTTAGATAGAGATCCCATGTTAACGCTGAAATTTTGAAATCAAATATTTTTGTTTTGAATACCGCTTTGGACGTGGGGCTTTGAAGCATGTACTAAGGACTAAAAATCAAACATTTTCTGCAAGTTTCACAAAAATCACAAGAAAATCGTTTTCTCGGAGAACGTCCTTAAACGAATGTGAAACATAATATTTTTTCGTCAGACTCAATAACCGTTAGCAATTAGACGACAAATTCCACCCCATACCCCTTTCACCTCGAAATTTTCGACCCCCCAGCCTCTCGACCAGGTCGCTCGACTTCGAACTTTGAACTTGCGCTGCTGCTCGAGCCGACCTCGACGCGTGAGAACCGCTCTCCTCTCTTACTCATGAACTCTCGGAAGGAACGAGCGAGAGCCACTCTAGCCGTGCTCGCAGCCCGAAACGCTCGCTATATATGTATATACGTGCGAGCGCCTCTTACGCTTCCGCGAGCGCGAAAGAGAGAGGGCAAACCAGTTTGCGCGCGCGAACGCGCCCGTTGCGCAATGAGCGAACGCAAATTCCGCGCGCGCGCGAGTGTAATATATATATCGTCGGGGCGCGAATTTCTTCGTTAATTAGACGCGCTGCGAGAGCGAGGTAATGAGCGAGATTCGTCGGATTTTTAGGGAAGGATGCAGAGGTTTTTGCGCGGTGCTGTATTGGGTGATGTAAGGTGACAAAGGTTTAGCGAAAATATGGTAGCTTGGGGATACGGTATATGGGCTTATTTTGTCGCTGCGTACGTATAGTTGAGTAGTTGCCTATATGAATTTTCTTTTTTTTTTCAAGGTTTTTGTGAAGTTTCACTGCAATTATTGATAATCATAGGCTTTACATAGGGATTCTGGACAGAAAACTGTCGAGTTTTGCGTTTAATAAGTATGAATTTGTGGTTAAAACTTCGTTGCGCACTGACTATGTAGAATTTTTTTACACTGAAAATAGCGATTAGATAAGTTGAGCAAATTTTACGACGATTCGATACGAAAAATAAATACGTGCTCAACCGGAAACTAAGAACGTAGTTCACAATTATTTTAGTACCCTGTGCAATTAAACGTAATAATTCAGAAGACAATTATGATGTGGAAAAAAATTAAGGAGAGCTCAACACACACACAACACACATATGAGAAGATAAACTCCGAAAGGTATCGCAACAGTTATAATCCAAACCCGAAAGATCACTTCGATTTCATAAAAAAAAAAAAAAAAAAAAAGAACGACTCGTAACACACGTCAAAATTATCTAACCGTCGACGCAACATTACATCACCCAGCGAAAACCCACCTACGAGCTTTCTCCAGTCTCTCTCTCTCTCTCTCTCTCTCTCTCTCTCTCTCTCTCTCTCTCTCTCTCTCTCTCTCTCTCTCTCTCTCTCTCTCTCTCTCTCTCTCTCTCTCTCTCTCTCTCTCTCTCTCTCTCTCTTACTCTTACTTAAAAAAAAAAAATTCATCCAAAATAAATGAAATGCCGCCCGTACGCTTCCACCGCGCGCATATATACATATGCGAAGCTCTCGCTCTTTCGGGGGAGACAGAGAGAGAGCGAACGAAACGAGCGAAAGAGAGACAGAGAGAGAAAGTAAACGAAAAGTCGGCTTTTGAAAGGCGACGCTCGCGCTCGCGCCGGGTGTGCGCCGAGAGAGAGAGAGAGACGCATAACGGACATATGCGCACGGCAGATGTGTGTATATACCCGCTCGAGCGCGCGCTTGTGTACGTGTGTGTATGTGTGTGTATAGGGTGCGTGCACCCCTCGTCCCCGACGCGATCGATGCGCGACGCGTACACACGTATATATGTATATATATCTACGTATACGTACGTATATGTATAGCGAGTTCGTTTTGCCGATGCGTGATGCGAGGAGCGCGTAATTATTCGTACACGTTGTAGATGCCGAGCAATTGATTTTGTGAGGATCGTCGCAAAGTTATATTACTGTTTTCGATGATGTATAATTTTGCTCGTATATAGACGATAGTAGCGGTATAGATGGGTAATGGTGGTTGCAAGGGGACGATGGAGTTACCGTTACGAAAGAATGTGTTCGAAAATTCAAGGGAGCGCTGTGGGGTTGCGAGGGACAAGATAGATAAATATGAAGTCACGCTGTGCGTAACTTTTTCAGTTGAAGTAATAAGAGGTGCAGGCCGCGAAAAAGCACCTTTTTCGTAGTTGAAAATGATGCCATAAAAGAACGGTTTTTCGAGGAGCTTTTTATAGGAACTCTGGGGAGAATGAATTTTCAAACTGGATAGCGTTGTTCGTTCGGCATTTTACGAAAGAGCAGTTCGAGTTGTTGTAGACTATTGTATTTTTTAACGAAAAACATTGATTGGAGTATTTTTTTTATTCGTTCACGGTACAACGGTTCGAATATGATTTTTACTCGAACCTTTTTTAGAGGAGCGTAAAACAATAAACGTACTTCGCAGGTGAAAAATAAAAATCATAAAACTGTTCGTGTATTTATACTGCGAATATAAATCGACTCCGAAACGTTGGCGCCGCAAGACAATACGGAGTTCGGGGTGCGATGCAGGAAATGGCAGATGTAAAGGTCGCAGAGCGTAGCATCAGACCTGCTTTTTACCTCCCAACTATAACAACCACTTAACTAACCTAACACACAGTACTTATACCTAAAAACGCACACGAATTTGTCCCAAATAGAAAACGGAAGATCTCCTCGTCTCTCACGCTCACCTTTGCGGGACAACAATATCCTTGCTATAGTTTGGCGATGAAAAACTGTACAAATCCCTCCGGTAAGTAATTGTTCCTCTCTTCTCCCTCCACCGGCGCTGCTCATCCGCGCACTCCCTTCTGCTCACTTTTAGGTATATATCAGCGATGCGCTCTCTCTCTCTCTCTCAGCCAAAATAACCCGCGCACCACCAACAACACACTCTCTTGTACAATAAATATATAAAAAACCAACTCTCCGTAGAAAAGAGAGCGCGAGATCAAGAGAGATCGAACGAGTGCGTATATTATTCTATATATGTATACTCGAGTCGTCGGTCCGCGCACACAGAAACACGGGTCTCTCTCTCGTCCTCACACACATAAAACTCGAGACAACACGACTGCTTTCCTCTCTTTTATCTCTTGTCTCTCTCTCTCTCTCTCTCCACTCTCGCACGCGCGTTCGCCGCGGCGTTCAGTACAAAACTGCAGCCGGCGCGAGCGCGAAACCTTCACCCCGGGTCCCCTACCTCAAAAACTCTCCTCTCTCTCTCTCTCGCTCGTAGCGTCACCCCTGCGCGCGCGCGCACACATATATATACACGCCGGCGATGGCGCGCTGGAGAGGGGCGGACGCCGCGCGCTGGCGGCAGCGGCAGCAGTTCGTTCGCACGAGGGACCAGCGACCTTGGAAAGAGAGAGATGGAAGGGGCCTGGAAGGTTCGAGCGATGCAGCCAGAGCGAGAGAGAGAGAGAGAGGGGAGGGGAAGAACGAACGAACGTACGGATGGATGGACGGACGGACGGACGCGGGAAGAAGAGCGAGCTCGCGGGCTTTTCTTTGTGCGCGTGGACGACGTTGCCGAGAGTGAGTGAGAGAGATGTAACCCTGCTGCAGTGTGGCGGAGATGGAAAAGCGTCTCGGCCAGGTATAGCGTGCGTAAGCGTGTAGGGAAGGATTGCTGAGGAGAAAGAGGGCGGGTAAGATGAGAGGGAGAATTCGGAGGAAGAGATGGGTCTATACCTGCAGGACTGCAGGGAGGACCATGGGTATATATATATATATACCCGAGAGAAAGAAACGGTGTGAAGTGGCGGCCGATGAGAGAAATTTGGCTGTCGTTGGACAAGTCGCAATTGAAAAATAAAATAAGATTCTAATAAGGAGCATCTAGAAATAGCGATTATGAGGAGTCTTTTGTTAATGAAGAATCCGTTGTTGAGTTGAGTTAGCGTAAACAGCTTTTTTTTTTTTTTTTTTTTTTTTTTTTTTTTTTTTTTTTTTTTTTTTTTTTAAATATAAAAACGAGAATGCAGCGTATATTTATATACGTGACTTAACTTTTACTTCGATATAAGACCCTTATATTAAAAGGAAATTTAAAAAACGGTTACATAAACATATATAGAAAGTTTTAATTCTTGGGTAGAAAAATTAATTATCGTTGCTGTACTTATGGTTCAACTAATGATCAGGTATTATTTCATTAATAGTTGTTCTGAAGAAGAAAAGTCTTTGGTCTTATAATAATTAGGATGTAGCGATCATCCAGTGTTCTATCCCAATACCATTAACACCTAGATAACGAGATAGATAGAGATCTCGTAAAATCTTCATTAAAGAGGGCGTTCTTACATCACATCTTATACAGTAACGTCGATCCAACAATAATTAATCCTTATAATAATGATTCTGATCGCCTTCCCCTCAAAATAACACTACAGGGAAACGCCCGCAGGCAATGAACAAAAATTCGAAACTCCACAATACGAAAAATTCAAAGTTAACTGCTCCGACTCGCAGGCATCCCCGAAAAGGAAAAAAAAATCTCCAATGGAAAAACCCTCGCTCAGCCAAAGGAAAACGCAATCTACTCGCCGTCTATATGTATGTATAAAAAGTTTATTTTAACGGGGCGGCGACGCATCAGCGCTGCGTCAGGGAAAACGCATCACAGCGGGAGAAACTACGGACGGCCGGCTGCGCCCGCGCGCAGGTATATATCGCGCCGAAAAAAAAGGCGCGCGAGCGCCGAGTGCATTCTTGCACGTCACTGCATCTCCCGGAGAGATAGAGAGAGAGAGAGAGAGAGAGACGAGATTGGGAGTTTCGGTATATATATATACATATATATGCGTCGCGCGCGACTTTTGAGTTTATTACTGTGCGGTGTCTGGATGGCTTCTGGGACGACGGAAATGCGCGCTTGAAGCGGACTCGAGAGTGGTTGGCTACTGCTTTTTTTTTTTATTTTCGAGGAATGTAATAAAGTGGAAGAACCATGGGGCTGTGCCGTTCAATTGCGTGCTTGTGATGTTTTAAAATAATTCGTAATTTCCATTTATCAGTGTTGGCGGACAAAGTTTCATTTGTTAAATGTTTTTTTTTTCCTGTTTTTCATTACGCTTACATTAGTTTTGTCAAATTTTATGTAACTTTTAGCGCGCTTATTCGTTTGTATTACAGTGGTATTCGGACGTATGCATTGCACGCGGTATCACAAATTTAATAGCGCTTACTTCGTATACCGCTACATTATTATGATAACACAGTGTTGTTACGATAATTTAACTACGACGTCATTTCGTACATGTGCGCGATATTTTCTAATAACCAAAAACAAGGTGAAACGAGAATTGCGTTCAAAATTGCAATTGCATTTTGTGTAATGGATAGTGCAATGAAACGTATTCGTTCATTTGATAATCCTTAATATACAGTCTCATTCACAATAAGAGCATACTTATACATCGGTGCTCCAAAACGGGCCTTCCAACGTATACCCAACGACCTACCGGAAGTAACGCCGAAACCCCCGCGCATATTTCGCGGAATTTCGCGTCAACGATCGATAACCACCATCAAGCCCCAAAATCAGCAACACCTCGGAAAACTGCTGTACCTCCTTCCGCAACATCATCCAGCCAACAAGTAGTAGCATGGAATCGAAGCCATCGCCGTCGCCGCCTGCGACGGTTACATACTTCTCCCTCTCCTCTGCACAAGCTCACATAACACACTCACACACGAATGTGAGCGCAGGCAGCGCGGAAGGGACCTTGAAAGCGAAGCGGAGAGAGTGCGCGTCTGGCGCGCCTAGCTGAAAGCCAGCCCCCGCGGGGGGAAGCAGCAGCAGCAGCCGGCAGTGGCGGCGGGCACGGGGGGGGAGAAAGAGAGAGAGAGAGAGGGGACGAAAAGCGCCAGACGGCCAGGCAGATGGAGACTGGAAAGTTTTCGGGGCTGCTGCTGCTGCTGTGGATCTCGCTCTTACTTATGAGAGCTGGATTTTCGGGGTTTTTTAATGATCGGCAGGAAATCGCCGGAGAAAGATGATGTGAGTGTGTGTGTGTGTGTGTGGCACGGGCCGTAAAGTGAGCGCGTGACTTTTGAAGAGTGGGCAGATGGCGACGGTGAATATATATATATATATGAATATGCAGCGAAGCGGAGTTTAAATATCAGCTGGTTTATTATATATGTACGAGGCTGTTATGCTCCGCTAATCTTAGAGGTGGTTTACGGTCGTTATGGTGGCGGCTTGTTGTCGTGTGGCGGTTCTCGTAGTCTGACGCACGTGTCCGGGGTAACGGACGCGGGGCCTATTACGTTTATGGCTTTAAATGTACTTCCTGGACTGCTGCTCGATAATAAAATTCACGGTTTTTCGATATTCTGTAAGAAATATATATGTATATGTGTGCACGCGGAAATAGCGCGACTGAAAGTCGTAATACCTATTCTATTCCACACCTCTATACATCCTTTTCAAGCTATTCTTTTATAGGCGCGTACGCACGCATGTAAAAGAGAGCTGTTCAGATATATATATGTGGAATTTGGCGAGCGAGCGTGCGCTTTCCGATGAATACCGACGCGCGTGCGCGTTATTTTCAATATATTTTTTCGAGGGTTTGCTGCGCACGTAGCCGCGCTCGCTCTTCCGCTATATATAGTTTATTGCAAGGCAAAACGCGCGCGGCTTTGAAAGAGATGAAGTGGCTTTTGATGAATCCCGCGTGTAGTCGTAACGGCGTAAAAAGGAAAATGAAAATTGTTCCCCGGTAATTGCTTTCGACATATTGCCGCCGCTGTTCGTTTTTTTTTTTTTTTTTTTTTTTTTTTTTTTTTTTTTTTTTTGACTTCGGGAAAAACTATGATGTGTTCAATTTTTTTTTTTTTTGGGAGTATGCAAAATTTTACACCCTTTGAAAGAACGATGCATTCAATTAAGGAGTTGTAAAATCGAAGAACCGTGAAAATGGAAAAAAAAATTCAAGAAAACAAAACAGAATATTCGCTTTTATTGAAATTGAAACCTTACCTGGTAGAAAATTAACCATATTTTATAGCTTAGGTGTTAAATGGAAGCATTTTTAACAAAAATCATATAATTCATTAAGTTTTACTATTACTTAAAATATACATATTTTATAAAGTATAAATGTCATAATTTATTTCTGATTGGTACATAATTGTGAAATACAAGCAATGTTCGTTTTTAGCCATAAAGTTAACTGAAAAATAGATAGCTTTTGGTTAACATTTCTTCCAGGGTTTGCTGACCAATGATAGTTCAATCAATAACAATTATTCAATATCTTTGTTTCTCTAAATCATTAATTAATATTATAATTTAACATTACTTTTTACCACCAAGTACCCATTTTATTAATAATACAATTTTCAGTGACATTTGTTCCATACAATATGCAAAAACTGTACCTCACAATTGCACCAGCGTTTTTTCATGTCCCATGCAGCATACTACAACCCTCCTTTTAAATTGAAAAAAAATATTAAAAAAAGAAAAAAACTCAGTCCCACCGGCGTCCGAAAGAATTCGAAAACCCGCTCGTAAAAACAAACTTCCGCTCCCTCCCCCTTCACAAAAAAAAAAAACTACTCGCTCGTCTAATCCAGTCCCACCACCCCCCTAGAAAATTTCCTCTCTCTCTCTCCCTCTCTCTCTCTCTCTCTCTCTCTCTCTCTCTCTCTCTTTCTCTTTGGAATCGCGCTCGCAGTCTCCCCCCGGTTGAATGCACCGCCACGCACCCCCTCCGCGCGCGCGTGTTTTTTGCACATCGCGCGAGCGGGGCGTCTCGTTGCCATGGCGACCCGCCACGGCTGCACATCGACCGGCGGTGGCGGCGGCGGCGTCTACCGCCGGCGTCGCCGCGTTCTCCAGGGGACGCGACGCCAGCGGTGCATCGCCCTTATAGCGCGAAAGGCGAGGAGAAAAGGATAGGGTGGACGAAGGGTGAGGGCGGATAAGGGAGCGACAGTGTGCGTGGGTATATAAGTTGGAGGATAAGGGAGAGAGAGAGCTATATGGCGGCGAAGGTGTAGGAAAAGAAGTGCGGGGTGGGGGTTGATGGAAAGTTGAAATGGAATATTTAAAATGGCTTGTTGAAAGTCTCTTTGTGCCCGCGAATAACGTTGCTATGATAAGAGTGATGCGGGGTTTCTTTTGGTTGAATTTATTCGGGGAGGAATTGATTATTTTATGTAACGCGAAAAACGAAAAGAGTTTTAATAATTGGTTGTTGCAAATTAGTTAATAATGTAATAAACATTCGTGTGTACATTCGTATCCATTACTCATCAATAGAGACACACTGTTAAATTACTACTCCACATTTTAAAATATTAATTAAATACTATTAAAAATGCATTTTACGACGTATGCATATTTCATTTGTGAACAAGACAAAGTCTCAATTTCTCTTCAACAATTATTAAAATTAATAATAGAAAACAGGAATTGTATAACATGTATAACATTAACTTTCTAAACAAAGATACAAAAATCAACTATATACCAGAAAAAGAAGCAAAATCACGAACGAACTACATCCGACGAAAATAACAAAGGTCCTCTAGCTGAGAACCACTGCGCAAAAGATACTTCAAACTTCGCCTCCCGCTATGGTATACATACATATATATAAAGCCTCCCTCCCCCCGTCAGAAACGTTCGCGCGCAGCGGCAGCAGCAGCGCGAAATCCCTCGCGGCGTCAATTCCACGAGAGCAACCTCTAACATTCATTACGCCCTTCAATTTTATTACGAAGCGAATCCCATCGAGGAAAATCTTCAAGCGAGGCGCGAATACAGCGCGCGCAACTTCCGCAGTCCCGAGGATCAACGAACCCGGAAAAAAGTGTCGCTCTCCTCCGGAAAGAGGAGGTGGAGTGGGGAGGTCTCCTAAATTTCCAATTAAACCGAAAAACCACGCACGCGCGCAAACGGCGGTTAAGACTGCGGGCCGAGGTGAAGACCTTGGAGTCAGAGGCGCGCGCGTGGGTTCACGGTCACGTGCGCGAACGCCAGCGCGTCAACGACCGAGTGCGGACGCCGGAGCTAAAAAAAAAGAAGAAGAAGAAATTGGATCGTCGCGAAGAGGATGGGTTTTGATTGACAAGTGGCGCGCTCCTTTGCGTGTTATATATATCTGCGAGTGGTGAGGAGCGGAGGGGTAGAAAACCCGAGGGATAGGGTACGAAGAGGATTGGGAAGTTCGGTGTGAGGTGGATAGAATATAGGTGTGTGTGTGTGTGACATGCTCTCTACTAAATTTTACTATTTTTAAATAGTGAATGTTGATTGATTTGGCGGCGGAACAATTTTAACTAATAATTAGTGGTATTTTCACTAATTCAACTTTAGAGAGTGTACAACCACGTCCTACAAACTTTCAAGTTCATTAATAAAGTAATGGCTGGTTTATACTATCGATGCTACCAAAATAGCATCAATCTAAGGCTGCTAAGAAATCCATTAATTATAGTAGTCGCCGATGTCAATAAAAACTGGTTGACGATTTATTAACAGGCTACAATTATTCAAATATACTTCAGCATTTAGCATTGAATATGTCATTCCTGCCGCGCAGGCGAACCCCAAGATCAGATATATACCAATCATCCCCTGAAAACGTACAACTTCCCCACCGCCTAGCAACTCACGTTTCTTATACGTCCCCCATGCACGCGACACGTGTAGGGGTGAACGGAAAATTTTCGTGTTCGCGTGTCGTCGTCGGAAAACCTCACGTCCGCCCGTCAGTCGGGTTTCTTATTGCCGGTTGTATTTCACGCCATTTTTGGGCTGTATATATGATTAAGCCCGTTCGACTGGGTTATTGGAGCAGCGGGTACGAATTGTGGCCGAGACGCTTTTTCGCCCAGAAGTAATCAGATAAGTTATCGAACTGTGGACGTGTGTGTGTGGATGTAGTCGAAGGTGTTGGAGTAAATTGGCATTTTCGTGTTGATATAACTTGGGGAAGGATAAATATTGCTCTCGGTCGTTTGGTGTGAAAAATACGAAGCGGGAGGGGCGGAGAGGGTTAATTGACGTTTACCAACGAATGCTCAACGACTCGTTATTTATGAATGCATTTTTAATACTATGATAAAATACTGCGAAATTTTATTGTCCACAGAATGCCGATATTTTATACACTTTTTTACACTCCACAGCGCAACGTAACCTCTAATTATCCAACACCATTGTCTCAATTCCCAGCTATACATATACCCTCGCCAAAAGGAACAAAAAACGTCCAAAGACGAAACTTTAATACAAACTTTTTATCCCGCGAGTAGCCCATTGTTTCCGAACAATCATCGAGCGAAATATTAAAATCGACCCGGGAACAACTGCGCCGGCAAAAAAAACGACATCTCTCGCGGCCTTCAAGGATAAACACGCGCGCGAGCGCCGGAGCAGAAAAGATAGACGAGGAACAAGTGGTTCCGGACGAGCGGCAAAATCAATAACGCCGCGGCGATCATTAAAGTCATTTGCATCTGTCGTCATCGGTGCGCACAATGACGAATAGATAGAGAGAGAGAGACGATTTTCACGCTTGGACGACCATTCGCGTTCTACCTGGTTATTTCCACGCCGGTGTGCCTCTATAAGCTTCGTTGTCTCTTGCGCTTATTTTCTTCTTTTTTTTTTACTGTTGTTTATCGCAAGAAGACGCCAGCCGATTAATCATGGACTTGACATGAACACATATATATAGATATATACAGCAACGATACGTTTTTGTCCTGCAGCTTGTGTGTGTATGTCGGGAAAAGATAGGTCAGTGGTATAATTCGTGGGATTTCGAGAAAATTGATCAGAATATATATATCTACAAGGCAGTCGTGCAAAGTATCCAGAGATATATGACATTTCAGCCAAACCATATATATCCCAGTATTCCGCGGGAAATAACGCACTTCTTATCCCTCTATACCTCGTTCTTTATTGCCAGTTAACGAGCTCATCTGAGAAATCGTACGCGCCAGCAAGGACTTTAAAGGGTAATCCGACTAGCGATTTTAATTTAAACGTCGGACTTATTAAAGTTCAATTTGCCCCGGGTAACGACTACACTATACAGAGAGAGAGAACGCGTCGATCTCGAGTGTCACTTAAAGCGACGACGAAGGCGCGGCGGCGGCGGTGCGCGCGCGTGTGTATATACATATATGTACACGAGTGGGCGTGGATCGCTCGCGCGCCTTATAGATATCGAGGTAATCGCGTTCGAATAATTAGAAAATATAGCGCCCCGGCTGGAGGTGTGCGCGCGCGCATGAGTGCATGCTCCACTTGGCACTTTGAGTATAGTGCGAGCCTCTATTGGCAATGGCTGAACGAGGACGTCAGTTTTCGATGATGTAGAGTCGAGAGCGATGATAGCTGGATAGTTCCAATTAGTGATTATTAGCGTTGTTTGATGTAACTTGTTATCTGTATTTATTTGATAGATTGAAAATCTTGTATAAGTATAACATTTGTTCTCTCTTAACTACACTGAGAGAAGAATATTGTTACTATTAACATATTTATCTATTTGAAATACAACTATTTGACATATTTAAGGATAAAATGTGATATTGTAATAGTTACAATATCTATATTAACTAATAGACATATTCAGATTTGAAAGTAGCTGATGGTAGAAGTTCTTGTAAATTGTATTTTTTTAATTTAATAGCCAATTTTCTACACTGAAAAAAAGTATTGAGCTTACAGCAATGCCGAGTTCACAATACCGGATGATATTGTAAGAAAAATATCGGAAGTCACAAGAGACAAATAATAAGTTATATTTACAAAATAAAGTATTGCTCTCACAGGCTTAACAGAGTTTAGTTGTGAGAGCAATACCTATGCTTCAAATTGACAAAAATTATGGTTGCCACACAAATACTTTTGGTTCCTATAGTCATACGCGTAGCTATGAATACCACGCATGACAATGGAGATAACCTTTAACTATTTCCTTGATTTATTCTGAATTGCACTTATATTAAAGTTATAAGCCTCACCATGAGTAAACTTCATTTAAAAATAAGTTTATGATTAAAATAAAAAATATTTGATATCCATAAGTAGTCTCATAGTAAGATATTATCGTGAGATTCGGTACACTGAATTTTTCCAGGGCCGAAACCACAGTACAGCAATACGAGTATAGTTGTCACAGCTATACCGTATCCGTATAGGCCGGACATCAATACTTTTATTGCTGTAGGAGCAAGAATATTGTTATATTTCATATACTTTTTTTTTCAGTGTACCAGGATGATCTTGTTATATAACAAAAAGGTTTGAAATAAAAACTCCATTTAGTTTTTTACTCCAACGTTTCGGAGATTTTTATTGTTTATGTCCCTCATAAATAGGATAAACAATAAAAATCTCCGAAACGTTGGAGTAAAAAAATAAATGATGTTTTTATTTCAAACGTTTTTGTTATAAAATAACATCATCCTGGTAAAAAAATTGGCCATTAGATTAAAAAACTACTATAATAAGCATATTGTAGCTATTACAATATCAATGTTCTCAGGTAACATATTATAATTGTTTATGAGAACTTAACTGTTAACATGGCATTATAACTGTTACAATACCTATATTTGGTCATATTTAAACATATGCATGTTAACAGTTACAATGCCATGTTAAGAATAAACAAATCCTTTTCTCAGTGATAGATTTATTATTGTATTTATTATTGTCACGTCTAATAGAGGCCAAATCAGGCGTAATTTTTAAACAAATGTGAAACCTCATGCTAGACAGATACGCTATTATTATTATTAATATTATTATTATTTGTTTCCCAATTAATAATTATGAGCAAAAATGTTAATAAAAAGTTTAATACATTAAAAAAAACCGCTGCCAATTCATTGGCACGTAGCTTCCTCAAACTTAATTTACTGATTCCTTTAATTAATTTTTAATTCCAATTATTAAAAGTTTAATACTTCAGAAAGACAGAAATAACAAAACTCCAACATAATTTATTCAAATTTTTATAGATTATACATTTCCACAAAATTTCACATACATAAAATATATATCACAATTGCCTATAAATTTGCAACTGATATTTAGAGCTCTATGTATTTGAATGTAATTTATAGCATTCGAAACATAATTAAATTACCTATATTTTCTAAAAGAATTAATTTTCTAGCTATCACGGTTCTTTTGTTATTAACAGAAATGTAAAAATTTAAAAATTAAAAAAATATGAGTTTTGGATGTTCAACTATTACGATAGTAAAATTGTCTTATTTGCTTCAAAATTCATTGTACAGGTATATTATTGATAGTTCTCGGCAGAGTTTTTTTGGCAAAATGATTGGTTCATAATTTTCAGAGATATTATAAACTAAAATTATCTTTTTATAAATTAAATTAAATTTAATTATAAACTAAATTAAAAAAAATTATAAATTAATTCTCAAGAAATAGATTTTAAAAATGTCTAGAAAAATTTTAACCTTAAATATCTCTGAAATTTATGAACCAATCACTTTGCCAAAAGAACTCATCCGAGAACTATCAATAATATACCTCTACAATGAATTTTGAAGCGAATAAGACAATTTTACTCTTGTAATAGTTGAGCATATAAAACTCATTTTTTTTTCATTTTTCAATTTTTACGTTTTTGTTAATAACAAAAGAACCGTGATAGCTAGAGAATTAATTTTTTTTAGAAAATCTAGGTAATTTAATTCTCTTTCGAATACCACCCACCCCATTTCGATACATAGAGCCGTTCTCGAGAAATTACAATTTAAAAAAAATTTGAAAAAAATTTTAACCTCAAATATTTTCGAAATTTATGGATCAATCCTTTTGCCCAAAGAACTCACTCGATTGGTATACAAAATCTACCCCTACAAAGAATTTCAAAGTGATTAAGCCAATTTTACTATAGTTATTGAACGACAAAAAAAATCACTTTTTTTTATAAATTATTTTTTTTCTCAAAAAATAATGAATAAAAAAATCTAAAAATTTAGTAAGTTATAGTACTTAATATCCTTTATAACCAAAAAAATATTCATGTTAATATCTTTTTTTAATTTCGAAATATAACCTATTTACAAAAAATTACGTTTTCATCAATAACTTATGACGAAATATAGCTACCGACTTTTTTTTTTAAATTGTAGATAATTTTATCCTACATACAGAGAATTCATGATATATAAACAATATTTGTTCTAAATATTAAAAAAATCGAAAAAAAAAATGTTGAAAATTAAAAAATGGCTATAAAAAAAAAAATTAAATTTTACAAAAATAGAATATTGACCCCAATTGTGGAAGCAAAATCTAAAAACATGATCACTCTCCCGTTAAAATCGGTCGAGTAGATCATGAGATATCAGCGTATACGGACACACACACACACACACACACACACACACACACACACACACACACACACACACACACACACACACACACACACACACACACACACACACACACACACACACACACACACACACACACACACACACACACACACACACACACACACACACACACACACACACACACACACACACACACACACACACACACACACACACACACACACACACGTCCATACGGACATTTTCTAAAAATAGTGTATTTCGATTTCAAATTTGCTAAATAACATTTTTAACACATTATCTCATAAACTTTTTTTTTTACTATCACAAAGCTTCCTCTAGGAGGAAGCAAAATATATTTATTTAAGTTTATTGTAAATATTGTACTAATCATTTTTCAGGGTTGCAAATTGTATAAAATTTGTATACCAATCCTGAAAATTTTTTCCACGTATCACTGATAGAAAGAAATATTTGAGTCAAATTTCTGTGACTTAACTGTTAATACACAAAATTAAAATTATTAAAAATATGATTATGTTATTAATAAGTAAGTGAAATTGAATTAAATAATAAAATTTCAACTGTTTATAAAAGATTTTATGAACTTTTCATGGTTTTTCAATATTTTATTTAAAGTTTATAAACATATATATTTGTAAGTTTGTATTATAAATACTGATAATGTTAGTATGATTATTAAAATTTTTGAGAATACTATTAATTCTTGTTTATTTATTTGTGAGATCAATTTATTTTTAATAATTTTAGTTTCGTGTATTAACTGTTAAGTCACAGTAATTTGACTCAAATATTTTTTTCTATCAGTGATAGGACATCGCTACAAAACAGAATACACACCATCATATTTGTACTGTCTCGACAAACCAGCAAAACTAATATTGGAATACTCAAACTTTCGCGTCACCTCTAATCAACCATCCCCTCAACCTCGCCTCATTTCAATCGAACATTGACATCCACCCTATGTACCCTCCACTCGACAAATCCTACCCTTGTTCCCACCGAAAAATTCTCGGAACGCCAGTCGACCCATCACCATCAGAGCCTCGCAAAAAAGCATCGCGCGCAATAAAAAGCGGCGACGCCGGGGTTGGGGAAAATCCCGCGCATTGATGACTAATCGATAGAAAAGGACGACGCGCGGCACTAAAAGCAAGAAGAACCAAACGCGCGAGGGAGCGAGATATAGGTGTAGGTAAAGTGTTGGAGCGAGAGAGATAGCGGACACAAGGGAAGCTGCTGTAGCTGCTGCCGGCTAGACGCTCGATCGATCCAACAGCCGCGCCACAGACGCTGTATGTATATAGCCTGTACGTGCACGCCCGGCCCCGTAAACCACAATTATTTTTATTGTTTTTTTTTTTCCCCTCTGACTCTTTCCCGTGCTGTATGGATGTGGTATGACGGAACACGAATGTCTGCTGAATGTTCAATATATTTTTGGAAAAGGGGGTTCCGTTTGTACAGAGCGTTCGGGGACTTTGAAGGGATTATGGCTGTTTTTGTCGTCGATGTAGGAGGGAATTAAAGGGTTTTTTCAAAGTATGCCTTCTTTAATTCTATAAACGATTCGATGATTTACTAATAAGTGCAGAGGGATTACAAAGTTATGGTGTAATTGGCAGATTTTTCGGATAATATCCTTTGCGCTTGGTAACAAAGTTTTAAATTTACCTACCACTTATGAAATATTTATAGAAATGTTATACTTGTTACATACGTGAACGAAATTAATGGAATATGCTCGCTCTACGATTACAAACTGGTTATTTGATTATTGATGCGAATACGGTTCGAAAGCGTTCCTATTCAATGCAGCCAACGTTTAATTGATACGTCAAACACTTCTGCATATATGAAGGAATGTTAATACAGCGCAGTTTTATATTATTCAAAACGTAATATGTTTGGATGTTGCTTTTAAAAGTTTTCATAAATATTATTATTTAACGAATGCTTATTAAAATGTGGACGCAAAGTTATTTTTTCTTCTCATTTTAATCAGAATGAATTTATGTATTAAGAAACAGTTTTATATCATGAATTTTTTTTTTATCAACTTGTTGGATTGGAGTTTTTATGCACTCGTCTATGAGCTCTTTGAATTTTAATTCTTTCCCTCTTTATAGCAGGACTTTCGACTGCATTTGCTGAATTAAAAGTATTAATCGCTTACAATATTTGACATACATAAAAAATATCTTTAGTATTGAACTTTAAAATCGTGTTTTTTTTATTCATCTAAATCATGTATTTGTTAAATTTTCACATCTTTTTCATCAACTTAACAACTTGTAAATATTTTCAACAACCACCAAATCATTATTTCAAACATCTAGCACCGTATTACCACTGTCACGGAGGTTTCCATCGACGTTGGACACAACGTGGAAAACGAGAAACCACTCAGTCAGCATAAACATAACTAGCTCGTGATGCGCTCGTCGCTTATTTTTTCACTTCATTTTATTTATTTCTCACATACGTAACACCACGTTCCACTCAACATTCCATCAATTTTTACACCATCGTTTCACACTCGACTAAACCGACGTTTTAATAACCCTCCGAACTTCTCCTAATCAGCCTCCTAATCTTTCCATTACGCTCTACACTCAAGCTTGGCACGGCGCACGCCTCCGTTAAACTCTCTCCTCGGCTCCGTCGGCCATCGAGCCCCATCTCTAGCACGCGCTCGCGTCTCAATTTCTCGGAAATTTCGCGTTGCGTGATCTCCGCCTCGTGCGCCCGAGAACACCGAGTTGGTATCTTATGACATAATCTGCCTCGCGATTAACGCCGCTGTAGCTTACATATACAGAGCGGCCCCGTAATATGCGTTGCAGACAACGCGTACATATATACCCGGATAGTGCGCGACGCGATATTTAGATGCGCTTTGCGCACGCACATGGACAAGTTCCGATTGCAAGAGGGGCTTGCATGTGCACGCTGGTATTGGATTTGTTGCAGTTTGGCGGTATAAGGTGATTTGATTAAGTGTGAATTGGTAAAGTGCTAATGAGTCTGAAGTTTGCATCGTTGGAATGCAACGAAATAATTTCTTAAAATTAATTTAAGTTTAAACAATTGACATTTTATCTAACCCTTTGTTATAAAGTTATTTTATTCTATAAAACACTAAATTAACACACAAAATTAATATTAATTCGTATAACCATGAAACAAAATAAATTTTTTTTTCATTTCGTTGCACTCCAACGTTGCAAACTTCAGACCCATAAGTGCTAGAACGATGGTATATAAGGACGCGTCTATTTTATTTCCTTTTTTTTATCCAAATTTCAACATTTGCCCATCCAAAGCGCTAAGTAAATGATATTACACTTTCTAAAATTGAATTAGTGACAAAAATCACTAGTTTTTAGTTAATATTGCTCCACCGTAGAATTAGTGAATGTTCACTAATTCTTAGTGGAAATACCCTATTTCATTAATGAATATTCATTACTCAAAAATGGTAGAATTTACTATTTTTAAATAGTGAATATTCACTAATGAAATAGTATATTTCCACTAAGAACTAGTGCAGTATTTCATTAGTGAATATTTACTAATTCTACGGTAGAGCAATTTTAACTAATAATTAGTGATTTTTTCACTAATTCAACTTTAGAGAGCAGATAAAGAAGTTTGACCTAATGATTGAGAATAATTTTCATTGCGAAAAATCTTTTGGCAGTCTGTGATAGTTATATAGAAGAAGGCTTTCTAAGAGTTTTATGAAAGTTTAAGAATATAGTAGAGAAGTTTATAATAAATTGTATTGTAAGTACCGTGTTTGTGGTCCCTCTCCCGGGCGATCGCTTGATTGCTAAGTTTTCCTCGGCTCTCGTGACTCACCTGTAACAGCAAAAGTAAAACCAAACTTAGTCCGAGGGAAACTTCTAACGTCTAATTAGCGCACTCATTTTCATATTCATAACCAACAAAGGACATTTTCTTTCACGGACGGGCAAACGTCACGTCCGAGTCATTGGGAAAATTATATACAGCACGCAGGCAGGCGTCTCTCCGCCGCCGCCACCTCTGTTCTTGAGTAAATGAGCGAAAAACAAAGTTAAAAGAAGTTACGTTGGTCTCTGTGTTTACGACGAGCAAATGCAGTTAACAAGGATTAAAAGTTATTTATTCTTGCGAACTACGTTATATACATATACTATATAGGGGATGGGAGGATGAGAGGGGGAGATAGTGCGGCTCTTGTGAACGCACACAACCGAGCGACCTGCCACTCGACAGAATCAAAATGTAACCTCGTTTTCGAGCGTTCGAGGGATATATACCAGAGAATTCATCGCGCGCCCGAGCGTGGGGTTGGGTAACGTCTTCGCCAAATTCAATAAAAGTTTTGTAATTACGCCCCACGACTTGTATTTTATATTTCTTTGCGATGCCGCGCGAAACTTTTTTACTGTAGAACGTTCTTGGTAAAAGATATTTGCAATAAAAATAAAATTCTGGGAATCGATTTCAATTTTTATCCATAGGATCGAACTTTGTTGAAGTTGAACTCGAAATAAGTATGATTGATGTTCTTTTTTTTTTTCAAAATATTAAATAAAATTATAAAAAAAGTACGTATAGGAAGTTTTTTATTTAAGTGTAGACGTAACGTGTATATGTTTGCACCGAGTGACTCAATTTCTGATTGGAATCAAGAGAGCTAGTATGAATCACCGTCGTCAATATAATTCGTGACTGCAAATACTCAAACTCGACTTCTTTATTATTCACTCCTCTTCTATTCTCGGTCAGTTGACATACAGAAAATTTAGCGCCGCGCAATTACGGTTATATACTCTTCCCTATTATATGATTCACAGTTATTCCTGGTAAACGTTACTCTTCCGATCGATACCAATCTTATCATTTGACAAAATTCATTTATACCGCAGCCGACAAAGATACTTACCAACCTCATGCAACTAAAACGCTTCCTCTGATTCCAAACTCTCGAACAATATTTTAATATTTTCAAAAGCGTATATATATCGAAGCGAATATTTTATATTCATTCATCGCTGCTCAAAAAACTATAAAAATCCTCGCAACATTTTGTCAGCCATTAACAATGCATTCAACACGCACAATCCCACACCTCGGTTACACAAAATTTTCCCGTCTCCACGCGCCACTCACATCGTACACCATCATCCCTCGCGTCGTCCGCACCAGCAGCGGAAGCGCCGCAATCATTCACTCTCCCCCCGCAACCCAACCGCACTCTTTACACCCCTACATCTCTCCTCTCTCTCTCTCTCTCTCTCTCTCTCTCTCTCTCTCTCTCTCTCTCTCTCTCTCTCTCTCTCTCTCTCTCTCTCTCTCTCTCTCTCTCTCTCTCGCTACATATATATGTATATATATACGCGCACACACACACACACACACACACATATAGTCAGAGCGCGCGCGCGGGCGAGGGGGGCGCCGGGGGTCAGTGCACTTGGGCGAACTTCAGGCGCGGAAGGTCACCACCACCGCGCCGCCGATTCAGCCGCGATCGATCGGCGGCGGCGACGACGGTGGAGGGAGGGGAGGGCGAAGGAAGGGATGTGGACCCCCCCACCTAGCGGCCGGTGCGCGATATTGATCGGGTGGCGTGGGGCGCCGCGTCGCGGCGCCAAGCGTGAACCTCATGGGGGGGGGGGGGTATGATGATACGCGCGGCGCGCGCAGCTGCACGTACGCCGGGAGGGTTAGGCGGCGTGCACAACGTTTCCACAGGCGCGTCTGCATGGCTGTTGTTATTATTGTTATTGTCGTTATTGCTGTTGTTGTTGTGGGGGGTGAGGAGCATAAGGCTGGAGTCGAGGGAGAGTATGTTTAGGAGCGTGGGAATTGGATTTTTTCATGGTAGTTTGCATTTGAGAATGTTGAAAAGTTGAAGGAATCGTGGAAATGCGACTGAATGAAAGATGTGGAGGAATCAATAAGTTAAATTCAAGTTGTTTGGCAGAATTTTAATAATGAGATTAGTTGATGCATCATTGGTAGCCCAGCAATATTGATTTGGGGCAGCATAGAATTAGTAAACAGTTTAATAATAAATTCATTTCGCTTGATATATATACAGTGGCATTATTCTGGCTTTTATACATTTTCATTTACCTGCATCGGATAAAATCGTTATTTATTGAAACGTTAGCTACTATGTAATCCACTTTATTTATTCACTGCCACTGTATAACGCTAGCAGGCAAGAAAGAATACAAAATATTTAGATATACTTTTGACGAGAATTTATAAATCAACCTAGTACAAACATCGTCGAAACGTTAGCTAAGTTTATGTATCGCAGTATTTTGGTATGTAAATCCATTGTGTTCCGGTACACTAAAACCCGGGGTATTAATAAAGCTATCTAAATTTAAATCTAAAACGCTCTCTCTCGCTTGCTCGCTCGCTAGTCCGTTCGCTCTACCTTTCTCTCTTAATGTCGCGCCGTGGTGTATCTCTGTCATTTATGTGTTTTGTCTGTAACTACTTAATTCCCCTTATTTATGCGAATTGAAACTTCACTACGCCAGATAAATTTTCCTAACAACGCAATCATACGTAAGAGTAAATCCGTCTGTTTCATTTTTATGATTAAAATGTTATAGAACATATATAGATATTTCAAATTCAAGAGTTATTTACGGTTAAATGAATTTTAAAGTTACATAAATTACAGCAAAAGGTATCAGAACGTAATAAAACTTAACTAAAACAACAACAAAAAATTAAATAAAACATAAAGTAATCGTTGTTAAAACAGCTTTGCACTCGGTCATAACAATTATGCAAAAAATAAAATGATTACGGGAATGGATTACGTTGGAATTTCCACTGCAAGATAATACAATCGGCTCGGATTGTCACATAATGGTTTTATTTTTTCCATACAGTAATCCATTAGTTTAATATTTAACAATAAGCCAACACATGATGTAATTTAATGTTTTTGACTATATCTCTCTCCATTTTACGTTATTTTTTATGTTCTCAACCAAATTATCCCCTTCCACTTTATGTACGAAAATCTCATGTCAAAAGTTCAATCAACCACCAATATTGACGAATCTATACGACATATCGATTAATTCCATCGAACACGTCTGTTATCGACGAAACCGACGATCATCATCACCCTTCGCGATGGAAATAGGCCCGGTCGCATTCTTTTCGCATTCAAATAACCGCGACGTTTACATCTTATTGCGAGTTGATTCGGCGCCGGCGCGATGGGAAACGCCGCCCGGCGACGATGACAAATCGCTCTTTGATGGATCCCGTTTAATTTCGCGCGCGCGGCCGCGGCAGCCACACACACGCGAGGGGCAAATGATAAATTGCGCGGCATTAATAAATTACCGTTGAGGAAGTACAGTTTCTCACCGGGCAAACAATGATCGAACGCTTCCAGCTCTCCTTTTTTTTATTGGCTTGTCACTTTCTGCTTATTAATCCGTTCGTTTGAATGGGTATATGAATGCTCATACCTTTTTTGTTTAATTTAATGCTTCGCCAAATGATTTTTTAAAAGAATCACTCCATTGCAAAAACTAATTTAACATTTCTCTAATTGATCGAGATATTCATTTGTAATAAGAAGCACGTTAATTTAATGATTATTACTTGACCGAATTTGCATCCACCACTTCGATACGTAAATCGAAACGTACATTCAAATGCCTCTCAACTGAAAAAAAAAATCAGCTGACTGGCACCGCTCCCCTCTTGAAATTCTAAACTCCATCTCGGACGCACCTTTATCTACCCAATAAAACGGCGCGGCAATAAAATCTACGGCACCTCGTAAACAATGGCACTGCGCTCTCCGCGGCGGTGCATCGCGTAATTTATTAGCCCTGGCAGCAGCACAGCCCGTAGGTAGGTGTAATAGTATACGGCACACAGCGCGTGCGATAATGGAAAATGTTTCAAAGCCGCTCCACACATACGTATACTTCGGAATCGGCGAATTTTATAAATATTCATAATGCGTGCGGTAGTAGTGCAGCAGCGCAGTGCAGCGAGTGACTTCGCGGTGGCAGCCGATGAATTAAACATCGGACCCACGCGCGCCGCGTGTGCGGCGCTTAACGAGCTCGTACGGTTTTTACGCGAGCGAGTTGCGCGCGGCTCTAATCAGCTGATGCTGCTTTGAATTAGAAAAAGCGTACACAGGGATAGATGAACGTTTGTTAACCGGGAGTGTCGATGAACTCGCTCTATTTCAGCCAGGCTGTGTTTGTGGTTTCTGCCCCGCGGTTGGGCTATTTTGGGAATAGGGCGCGTCTTTTTCAATAGTTGAGCGGGGGTGATTATTTTCATTGATGCTGTGACGTAGTAGTGCCCAGTTTAGAAAGCGAGGGGTGCGTGTCTTATAGGGCTAATGTGAAATTATGTACGTGATGTGAAATAATTACGATAATATAATAGTGCACTATTACCTTAGTAGCAATTCATCTATATGAAATGGCCAAGAAGTTCGAAAATAGCTGGTAAAACGGGCTAATTAATCGCTATGATGAAACGATTTTTCGACCATTATTTGCCTATTTCTTAGATTGACGGAACAACAAAATATTCGTATTTCATTTACTTACTAATTTTATTTTTTATGAAAGAGCATTAAAGTGCATTGGATGGCGTATACGGAGAGAAATTCCCTAGATTACTAGAGTCTATTGTAAGCTTCTCACAGACTGCCCAAAGTGAACTTTTTACAAGGTACTATTATAATTTTTTATGAAAATCTATCAAATTTTCGTATGTGAATCATAAAAATTACAATAGTACATGGTAATCTTTTTTAAAAATCTCGTAAAAAGTCCACTTTGGGCAGTCTGTGACAAAATATAAATAAACAACTTTAACTAATAAATCATTTGTTGTACTCTTTCTATGAATAATTCAGCAAAACTTTTATTTCTCCATCTGAGTCTGTCTCCCTCCCTCCTTTTCATAACAGGCAAGCCTTCTGCTAGCTATTTTGAGACTAAAGAAACTGATCAGTTTTAGTATCTTTAAAATACTCAAGAACAAGTTTGTCTTCGAAAAACTCAATCTATTTTTCAATCTATTAAATGGCCAAAAAATAATAGGAGAAAAAGCGTTTCATCGGGGCTAGAAACTGAACAAGAGAAATTCCCATTTTATAGCAAGTTTCTAATATAAATGGTCAGTTATTAATTATAAAATGTTTTGGATTTCCACCACGGTATGGCTGTCGTAGTTAATCAATAATATTATACTATAGTAGCATGAATTTTATGTAATATGTGTCGTGGAAGTTACATTTCTCTATTTTCACGATAAATCGCCCTGATTCTTAAATATTTAACGACCGGCATACAATTGACTATGCTTAGCTACCCACACCTGACTCACCGTTAATCCCCGCTGACCAGTCCACACGCGAAATACTCTTTACTCACGCCAGATCGAACAATCACCGAAAATTCCAATTATTCACACACGGTCGGTGCCAGTCAACATCAGAGACCCGCATAAATTAACACACAAACTAATCAAATGACACGGAAAAAGTCCGCACGTATCACAAAAGCAATGAGCTCGCGCGCATGCGCTCATGCCTCGTCAAAGCAGAAAACGAGCAATTTGTAAGAATCGCGCGCGCGCGCCAGCTATAGTCGGCGATTTATTCGTCGCGCGTCGTTACTCTAAATTGGTCGATGCCGCCGGTGCGGTCGACGACGCCACGTAAGAGCGTATTATCGCACAGGTAAGCGCTCGAGGTGTATATATATATATATATATATATATCCGCGCGCGAGCGCGATAACCGGAGTGTGGGTCTTTATTATTCAGAGTGCAAGCAGACGTCTCTTTTTTCGCTACGACTGAATTAAAGATTTGCTCGGTTTTATTACTTAAAATTATGCAGTTTCCAGAGTTCTTTTTTTATGGAGTAAACGATTGCATATATTTAAAAATATCGAGAGTATCGTGTTACAGCATAATTCAATTAAGGAAATTAAATAAAAAAATTAATACCCTGGTAAAAATGTTAACCAGAAGCTAGCTATTTTTCAGTTAACTTTGTGGCTAAAAACGAACATTGCTTGTATTTCATAATTATGTACCAATCTGAAATAAATTATCGCATTTACACTTCATAAAATATGTATTTTAAGTAATAGTAGAACTTTTAGATGAATTATATTATTTTTGCATTATGATATTTGCTGAAAATGCTTCCATTTAATTAACACGTTAGCTATAAAATATGATTAATTTTCATGGGTCTAAAGTTTGCATCGTTCGAATGCAACGAAATAATTTCTTACAATTAATTTAAGTTATTAAAAAATAGCAATTCCATCCAAACCTTCGTTATAAAATTATATTATTCTATAAAACACTAAATCTGCACATAAAATTAATATTAATTAGTATAACCATGAAGGAAAATAAATTCTTTTTTATTTCGTTGCACTCCAACGTTGCGAACTTCAGACCCATTAATTTTCTACCAGGGTAGTTTTGAAAAGTTAACGTAAAAAAAAAAAAAAAAAAAAAAGTTACTGTGTAAATGGGTCTGAAGTTTGCATCGTTAGAGTGCAACGAAATAATTTTTTACAATTAATTAAAGTTATTAAACAATGGAAATTTTATCTAAATCTTTGTTATAAAGTCATTTGATACTATAAAATAATAAATCTTATACACGCAAAATAAATATTAATTATTGTAAACTTAAGGTAAAATCAAATATTTTTTTATTTCGTTGCACTACAACGTAGCAAACTTCAGACCCATCTCTGTAATAAAGTCGTTAAAAGAACTGACAGTAGCAATTATTAATGAAAATCAATGTTTTATCATCAAGTTTTACATGATTACAACACCTTATAAAAATAAAAGTCATTCAAACACTGATCTAAGCAATCATCAAATTAAAAAAAAAAAAAAAAAAAAACGAATTCTCAGTAACTATAACATCTAAATCGATTACATCACTATACTCACACCGATTTCCATTACCAACACGCTCAACGCAAACACAGACCGCTCATCTCTTCCTCGGCCTATCCCACCGTCACCGCCCAGGCGTCCAACTCGGTCGTAAATTAATTATTTACTCGCGTAGTAAAACACGACGTGAGAGATATGCACATCGATAACCGAGCAGCTCTATATGTACGATAAACGAAGAAAAGACGACGTGGAGAGAACCAACGTTCTATACCGCAATTAATCATCGCGTAGAGCTACGTGATCGTTCGCGCATTTCTTTTCCTCGCCTAGCACTTCCGACGTTATTGAACTTTGCTCTGCAGAAAATCGGCTAGTGCTCGCCGCTGTTGATTGCAGGTATCGATCGACGTCGGTACTCTGCAATTGTTTCGGACGTCCGCGCCCCTTTTTTAGCCCTTGAAATACGTGTATACGTACGTACGCTGTGGTGATTGTGTATGCTCCGGAGGTTTGGCATCGCGACGTAGGTATAGAACTTTAGCATTTTCATAAATGGAGGTGGAGGAGGATATGGTGAGAGAAAAGGATATTGCGTCATTTCGTTGCTTAAGTATAATAGATTGTTTAATTTTGAAAATATCGTATTTTGATTAATCTGAGGGCAGATTACTAAAGTAACATAACGGAGCTTATAGCTTAGCCGGATGCACTTGTACAATTTTTTATCAATCTTATACGTAATCGACTCATTTCGATAATCCTAATGAACTACTGTTTTTGCTTCACTTCAAATTGTCATTAGAAAAAAGAGCACTAATGCTTGACAACCACAAAGAAAAGAACAATCCGACCGTGATGCATTAAAATCTCATTACAATCAGCTCGATAATTAGCAAAAACTCCCCTCTTTTTTACCTCTTTATTATCGAACACCCTTTCGCATACACACACGCACAGGTACCCGCGCCACAAAAACGCGAGTATATACACGCTTGCTCGCGCGGACTTCCGCGTTTACGCGGAACACAAAGGCCGCTTTATCAAATATTTGCATACGTCCTCGTATTTATATACGCCGCGTGTACTGACAGGCGAACGGACTCTCGCAGGAGCGAATAACGAGAAAGACCAGTTGATGATAGATATCTCGGCGCTCGCGCGCGCGAGCGATAAAGTGACGAAAAGAGCGCGCGCGCGCGACTGCGTCACATTGTGGAGTCAAGGCTGTGCGGTGGACAGCAGCGCGGTTGTCGACGCTGCCGTCGAAAATTGCGTTTGCAAAAAGTTCAAGGAGGTTGTGTTTTTCTTATACGCGTGTCCGAGAGATATATAGAGGATATGGTGCGTATTAAGGCAGGGTCATCGGACTCGCCAAGCACGAGCGCGTATAACCTTTGATGAGCGACTTGTGAACTGTGTGAGGTTTTGGGAGGAATGTGCTAAGTTAATTATTGGGCAATTTTGGGTTTCTGAGGTTACGTAATTTTGGAACTCTAATTGGAGACAATGAGTTACTCTCTAGTCATTAAATTGTTGGTATTACGTTGATACCTCAGGCTACAATAGTATCTGGCTACTTGACTTCCTTTTTTTTTATTTCCTCTTCGTTGTGACAAAAAAGGAATACTTACAGCCACTAATGAACAACTGGTATAGAAAAGACCAATTTCTTAACATACTTAAGGGGGTGTAGTACTCCGTTTCATCAAAATAAATATATCGAATTTCGTCTTATAAGGAGATAGTTGCCCTGCGCAATGTAATAATCTACCATTCTACGCAGTTTTGAGCCCAAATACCAACGGTGCCCTAAAAAATTTTTCAAACGAAATTTCGGTTATTTTTGTTCGAAAAATTTTTTAGGGCACCGTTGGTATTTGGGCTCAAAATTGCGTAGGATATATGGTACATCATTACATTGCGCAGGGCAACTATCTCCTTATAAGACGAAATTCGATATATTTATTTTGATAATATAGAATTTACCGTGTTCTGTCGGTAAAACATATAGTACATGAGTACTACACCTCTTAACATAAAAGAAATATACGTGCACTTATCAATAATTATATAGCTATACGAGTTGAAATGAAACTATTAATTGGTCGAACATAATTCTATCGAAATCATCTATAATTCAATATCATTAGCTAATAAAACCCATCCTGCACTTATCGTTATTACCGAAAAGTCGCTTAAAACTCCTAATCAAATTCATATTTCAGCAAGGGGCGCACGGTACAGAAAAACCGCTATGGTAAACAACCCCCAGCAGCCAAGCTAATTAATTTTAAGCAGGTCTAGTCCACCCATGAAATATCGCGTTTATACACACAGACCAGCGCGCCTGCGCCCCTTACAGCCTATAAAACACTCCCGCGACTCTCCATTGCACAACTGCCGCGCGTTTTTGCCGGCAAAATACGTCAGTGGCTTTTTGCGCGCAGAGTTCCGATCGAGGGCAATCGCGCTCCCTTATACAGACGAGCGCAAAAACCGACGAGAAGAATCGCTTTTAATTAATGAATCGCGAGTTGGGCGCACTCGCGCGGATACATTAATTACCCTAATGAACTTAATAGAAATCACATGCTATTTTCGAAATTGCACGGTTACGCCTTCTTTAGTAGCGGGCCGGTTCGATGGGGTTAAGTTGATAGCGCTGTTTGGATAAGGGATGGTTTGAAAATCCTTATATTATATATAGAAATAAGGAGTTTCCAAAATAAACGACTATATCCGTAAAATTCTGTTGATAGAAGTGGGAGATTCATTATTCCTAACAGAGAAGAATTATCGTAAATAAAAAACGCTTCGCCTTTATCTCCCAAAGAAGACCTCGTCCAGTCCACCCTCTTTTCTCCCCAACTCTTCCACCCACGTACACAAACAGGCTGTCTCGGCCCCTATATGTACGCGAATTACTCGATCGCGCGCTTTGTCGGCTCTCAAAGGGATCGCTGTAGAGAGCGCCGACCGCGACGACGACGGCGGTAAAGGCTCGCGCTCACACACACATACACACCTGTGGCGCGTTAACGATTGTCGCGCGACAAAGGCTCGCACCGAGGGGGCGTCAGCGTTTTCGGCGCGAGCGCACGCGCACACGGAAAGAGGTTCGCCGTCAAGTGAAAATTACATAGCGCAACGCGCGCCTATACGTAGAGCTTGTTGGGTTGGAAACGGAGGGAACGAAACGGGGAGGGAATCATTATAGAGCTTTGTGAGAATTGTGGTGGATTGGAGGTAAGGAAAATGTTGTGCGGTTGATGTTTTTCTGTTGGGTATAAACAAACAAAAAAAGTGGAGTTCATCGGCAACGGTTTATAAATCGGATGATTGCATTTTAGAAAAGAGAGGGTGAAAGTCGAAAATGTCGTATACAAAATAGCGGGTACTAAAATTTAAATTTTGATGGAAGCGATAACTCTAAATTGACATATATCGTTAAGAGAATATAAAGACGTGACACGTTACAACATAATGGCGAATAATGTGAAAACAATTTTAACGAAATATCGGTCAATGAAAAATGACGCACCGTGCATATGTACTAAGAAACTTGAGTAGATTATAGCGACAGGCGAACGACGACCCCCGATAAAACGAGCATATAAAAAAAGGGGAACGGAATGAAAAATGAAAAACACTTTTACGGAGAGGCGAACGCAATCTAATGATGCGAGGAGGAGGGTCGGGAAAAATATGCGCGACCGTACGGGAGTTGATGTCGACATATTACTCTGGGAAAATTCAGTGGAATAGGTCACACACACGCACACACGTGAGGGTAAAAGTGTCGTTAGCGCGCGACCCTTAACATTAAAGTGGCCCAAAAATGTGTGCGGGGGCGACACGACGATCCAGCATGTATATATTATATAAAGGTTGCTCGAATTTTCCAAAGATTATGTGGAAATGTACAGGATGAACCGTGAAAGAGAAAACCGATAAACTGAAGTGGCAAATTATGACTAATAATCTCCGATGTAAAAATAATAAAGTTCAACCCTCAGTTGAATTTTTAAGTATATTAAATCAATTAAAAATTCCACTCTGCGTAAAAATAATTTTCAGCGCTAATCCCTCTGTCTCTCTCACTCCTCGTTACCTTCAAAACACGGGCTAATCCGAAACCTAGCCGCACGCGAAGCGAAATGAAGCGATAACCCGGGCGGCGAGGCGTTATTTTAAGGCGACTTAATCGCCGGATTTCCCCCCCTTCGTTATCGGCTGATCTTCATTTTTCTCACCGCCGCATCGGTGTAAAAATTGCAGCGCTATCCCCAGCGAGGAGGATTTTTGAGCCGCGGCGTTTAGTTTAATAAGGCGCGAGGAGGGGGATAGTCGTCGTCGTGATTTAGGTATTGGATTTAATTAGAAGATCACGAGCGGGGAGGGGCAAAAATTGCCCCGTACGTTGTGCGGGGCAAATCGGCGATTTTACGGTAGAATTAGCCTTATATGAGAAATTAGAGTGATCCGAGAATTTATCGTGAAGTGGGAATTACGAGCTCATTAGTGTTGCACGTTAGATTTATTTAGATGGTTACAGGGGGAAGGTTATTTCTTATTTAATTCAATTTAATTAGGCGATAAATTGACGCTATATCTTGATCTCTCAATTATTATACGATATGAGTGCGTGGTATTTTAATAGATGAATTTTAATTTACAGCTGACTATATAGCTTAAATATTTTATCGGGATTTTAAATGCATTTTATTTCAAGTGAAATACTCTATCGATCACTCGTCTACCTTTTCCACTTTATCTCTGAGCGATTTTTCAAAACATGTATGTGTAAAACTGACGTACAGAAGCGAGGAATTTACGAGTGGATGCAAAAGCGTAGAATATTATAATGCGGAGAAAGAAAGAGAGAAAGAGTATGAAGACGTGAAATTTTTAGCAATTTTTCGGCTCATAAAACAAGGCGCATGAGAAAGATTGATTGAATTTTATTCGATGCATCTTGAGCAGTCACCCGGAAATGCATCGCGGTGAGGATTACGCGAAGTTATTTATTGCGCTTCCATTCCAAAGAGAGCTTTTGTCTATAAAATTTGAAGGTAAAACTCTTTGTTTTTTTTACTCTTTGTAATATTTCTTTATTAAGGGGGTGTGGAATACCGACCTCTATTATGCGATCTACCACACCGGCCGGACAGCAGTAATTCGTTATAACTCGATTGTTACTATACGATTAATGACTTATCCAAATTCGCTTGCCCTCCGTAATGTAATTATCTATCATTCTGCCAAGTTTTGAGTCAAAATTTCAAGGACACCTTTAAAAATTTCTGGAACGAAATTTTGTTATTTTTCGTTCCGGAAATTTTTAAAGGTGTCCTTGAAATTTTGACTCAAAACTTGATAGAATGATAGATAATTACATTACGGAGGTCAAGCGAATTTGAATAAGTCGTCAATCGTAGTCACAATCAAGTTATAACGAATTACTGCTATCCGGCCGGTACGGTAGGTCGCATAATAGATGTCGGTATTCTACACCACCTTAAACTCTTATGGTGTTCAACGAAGGACAAAGATGTTACATTATAAATTTAAAATTACTATACCCATAAATCAATCATCAGTATTGCGTAAACAAAAAATAAAAGAACAACGTCATAAACAAGTCAACGAAAATGAAGCTTGAAAAAGGCGTCCCAATATTTTATTTCCAACACAATATCTTAACTTCTCGAGAGTTGCCTTCGAAATTCCAGCCATCAGCGTAATAAAGAGCCTTATATACGCCGGGCACGTCTCCTCCGCGCGAGCGCCACGATTCCTCAGCGTCCAACCTGCCCGCAAGGAACGAGACATAAAAGCAAGAACCCAACGTACATCACACCGAGGCAAGCCCTCGCGCACTCCAAATTCATTTTGGAAAGAACTTTTTCGACAAAGCGAAACATGTGTATATATATGACGAGAATAGCGCCGGAGAGAAAATCGTCCCTCGAGATCGACAATTACGGCTGCCAGCGGCGGCGAGGGACGCGGTGGAGAAAAATCTTGGAAAAGTTCGCGAGGAGGAGGAAAACAAAAAGTAAATTAGCGCGGTCCATTGGGAGCGCGGAGAGAGAAAAGAGCTGTGCCCTCCCCCGAGGCAGAAAAAGGGAGGACAGCTATGAGGAGAGTTAATTGGAATCGCGCGCGCAAATAGAACTGAATTTAGATTGAAATCACGCGAATGCCGCAGAAATCTGGCCAGGGGCGGAACGGGGGATAAAAATTCTGACTATCTCGATGAAAACACGCGCGGTTCAGCGAAAGGATTTTGTTGATACGCGTGCGGTTGAGCGTATGTTTGCCCGTTGGAATCGGAGAAACGTGAGCCGACGTCTATTAGTTTTGTCGATGTATAGTTCATAGACCGTTTGTTCGGGAAAAAGCGCACCGCGTTGGAATCAAATGTTTATTTTCGAGAAAAGTTGTGTATCGACCAACTAAACGTTAGCATTAATCAGTACAGCGAAGTACAGTATATATATATATCACTTGTATTATTGTTGGTCGATTACATAAATTCTACCGCCGACTAATCACGTTGCTCGTCCACCCTGAAACTTGAATTACTCCACCTATCGTCGCATCTAATAAAATGTAAACTAACCCACCTAACGCTGACTTATATAAGTTAGTCCAACATAACGTAATTCCCCCGAGTCACCTTTATTTACCTTAGATCTGCTCAGCTTAACTCTTCTCACCTCAACAACCAATTGCTCCCGGTCTCTAAACTTGCTCCAATTAATCTTATCCAAGTCAACTTGGTGAAAATTAATCTCATCCCATGACTAATTAGGTCACGCATACACAGCCCAAGTTACCACTAATCGACGTTATCCATCTCCTCCTCTCGATTCGACAAACTATTCCAAGACGAAGAAATTAGGCCCAATAAAGCGCCAAACTTCGGCCGATACATTTTTATTAGTCCCTTATCGCAGCCAAAATTAACCCACCACATAGCCAGCAGACTCGCGCTGGTACGTACACACGTACACGTGAAAGTAGAGGAGGATATCACGTACGGGCCTTGGTAAATATTTGAGGGAGCGCGCGCGATTAGCAAATTTATTGGAGATCGCGCGAGCAGTTACCCGGGCCTTCTATATATATATACCACCCGGAAGTGGTCCCGCTAATTCGTACGAAGTGCTCCCCGGGAAATCCCGGAGATTTGCTCGCCCATCGTAACCCGCCCGCGGTTTTATAGAAGCTTCTTTTTCCATTGGCGCCTGTCGGCCGCCGCCGTCGCTGAGTTGCGATGGCGATTAGCCGGTCTAAGCTGATTTGCGGCTGCTGAGAGCGACGAATTGTTTTTTTATAGAGGAGAAAAAGCGCTGATGAGAAAAGTGGGCGCTAACGTGGAAGCTGGAGGACCGAGCGTAAAGTGAAACGGGTGGGATGAAAAAGTGAGGCTTTGTTAATTGTGGACATTTATAGAGATAATTGAAGTATTTGAAATTTCGAACGTTGAGAATGAACGGAAGATCGACACTTATAGAGGTTCTAATTTTGGTTAGAACTCGTCGGAATGGTTTTAGTGACGATCGACTGTAAGAGTAAGAACTGAAAGGATACAGTTATTATCAATTTTTAGATGTATAATAAGTAGATGAATCTGGCTAAATCTAATAATGGCAAAAACCTTTGATCGAAATTTCAAGTATTTGATTATTTGCGAAATTCGTTGGATTTAATTAGTCGATCATCTCTTGTAGGATAACAATAAAAGGTATGCATTTAATCAAATTCCGTTTGTGTTATAAATGGGAATGCATGATTAATCTATTAGATTTCGAATTACACGGATTTCTAGTTAATCAAATAATAAATGACCGAGCCTGGTTCAACAAAAGGTTACTGTTCTCTTCCGCTATTATTAGATCTACATTAAAGGATTGATTATTTTGCATGCAAATACCGTTTTTGCACGGGTGTATCCCTCTTTCGTTGCCAGGTAATTTTATACGTCCACTGAACTCACCTGAAATCACACAAAGATGCTCGAAATGTGTAATCCAATCTATCCTCAATCCCAACGTATGATCTACATTTCTCATCGCGTAATCTAAACACATTTCATGTCAACCACGCCTAAATCCGCAAGGTCTCCATGTTCCTCCCAACTACAGCTTCAACCTCCAGCCTTTTACCCAATTTGGCGTTGTAAAAGTCTCAACGACTTCCTCCGGCTTTTTCACCGGGTACAAAGGGCTTCGCGAGACGCTGCAGAGGACGAGATTAAGACATCTCGTACTATATATGCTCCTGCAAGTGCTCTGGCCAAAAGGGCAATTCGGCACCGCGCCGCGTGACAGGTGAATTACGCACGGAAACGAGGCGCTTCCTAGCGAACTTCCACGCGTGCGCCCAGCGTATGGCTCTGTCCCATTTCAAAGTTAGATGAGACTGCCGTAGTTGCTAACGGGTTGATGGCTCGCGCGTGGAAGCATTATATTGTGTGGTCGTAATTTTTTCGAGATGTGTAAAATATCTGCCCGATGGTTGCCACAATATAGCTGCAAATAAGCTATAAACAGACTATAGACATTCAAACTGTTTTTACTAAACTTCTGAAGCACGCGATTGCAAATCAATTACCCAGCATCAAAATTCACGCTATCCTCCGAAGCTCTCAACCGCCCACGACCTCCCGTTAAAAGCTTTCCATAAAAACGTCATCATTCTCTTTCACCTCCAGCATCTCGAAAGACGATCCAGGCCTCGCGAGAAACAGGATAACGGACTGCGAGGGAGACAAAGGCGCGCGCGTGTATACCCGGAAGGTGCGCGCGAGGTGAGAGATGAGGGACATTCTCGCGCGCCCACGTGCGCTTCCGCCTCCCCTCCTCCGACTTTCTTATTATTATCTGCGGCGGTGATTTGTGTATGGAAATCGAGAGAGGGAGGGAGGGAGGAAGTTGGCGCCGCTAAATCATCGACGATGCTCGACGATCGTGGGGAGGGAGAGAGAGAGCTTGATGCTTGCGGTTTGCCTGTGGGATGATTGATCGTGTGCATACGTGTTGTTTTGGGGGAGAGGGGAAAGGGATTGCTTAATCATGTGTTAATGAGTTGCGTAATCTGCACTGAGAGAAAAATATTGTTATAGTTAACATATTTATCTATTTGATTAGAATTGCAATATTGTAACTGTTACAATATCGTATATTTGAATAAGGAAGATTTTGACGGTCAAACCCAATATAGTAACTGTTACAATATCAATGTTTACCAGTAACATATGGTATATTAACTGTTACAATGCCTATATTTGGTCATATTTAAACATACGCATGTTAACAGTTACAATGCCATGTTAACAGTAAACAAATCCTTCTCTCAGTGTGGCTGTTTGAACGATTCGAACCTGTGCGATATATAGAGTATAAATTAGACTGGAAAGCAAAAGTTTATCGAAAGCTGGTATGTATACGTTGTTCACGTCTCGTGGATTATGTAAGTGAAACCGTATAATTCACTGTATTTAAAATCATTTGTTTCGACTGGAAAGACACAAAAACGTTCGACCGCAATACGACTGTACAATAACACACCACCGTCGCCGGCATACAAAAACGAAGGAAAATGAGAGAAAAACCCTCCTCTCTACACGCATTAAATAAGCAACCAGTGAATACAGAAGTAGCGCCGATACAGTTACGATCGCGGCCAACGCCGATACACAGGCCTTATCGTGTCCCTTACGCGGGGAAAAAAGGCAGCCGCGCCTGATTCTCCGCGTCATAAATGCGCGCCTCGTAAAGATGCAGTATAAAGTGGGTATAGGTGCGCGCGGCCGAGAGCCGGGATATATAAAGGGATGAAGTTTTGCGCGCAGTGATATGGAAAATGCTGTACAGCGATAAAGCGCGCGCGCGCGCGAGTGTATAGGACGGGGAACGAGAAACTTTGCGCGCGCGAGAGAGGGAGTAGGGCTTTTCTTTTTATTGTTCAGCGATCGTTCCGCGGAATCGATAGATTGTGCCGCCGTGCGTTTTTGCGCGGTTAGTGGTGATAAGGCGGGCGGCGAGATCCGTGCTTTTTTTTTATTATTGTTTACTTTGCGGGATGAGTTTTCAGGTGTATTGGAAAGCTAAGTAATACTAACGTTATTTTTATTGCCGTATTTTATTTTCTGTAATATTCTTTTATAACGAGAATTTTATTGTAAAGCGTGATTCTATGAACTGTCTACTTTGTTATATTTCAACCCTGGTAGAAAATTAACCATAAGTTGGCCAGAATATGCTTAACCAGCATATGGCTTAGCCATATTCTGGCCAACTTATGATTAATTTTCTACCAGGGAAGCTTCGTTCTTACATTCCCACTGGGGGATACTCAACTTCTGCTTTTGGAATAGAACATAGTGCATTTTCTGAAACGAAAAATCGTACGTACATCGTATTTGTCAAACCGCAAGAGTGACTTGAGAACAGTCAATTTCCCGTGTGACGTCTTATATGTCTTTGGAACGAGAAACGGGGAAATTTTCAAAGTCTGCTAGGAGAAATTGGAAAAACCAACGCGCGGTAGTTACCTGACGACCTCGATTCCGGATTACGAAAACGGAAACACACTTATCTATAACATACTGCCGAAAAAAAGAGAGAATGCGAAATGAAAACGCGGAGACAGCGAAGAGCGCGCGGAGATAGAAAGGGAAAGAGAATGTATTAGCAGATCGGGTCAAGGGTTACGCGCGGACGACGAAAGGGTTAATAAAATTTAAATGAAAGAATATGCGCAGGGGAGGAGAGAGAGACAGGGCCGGAAATAGAACGGGAATGAGAGAAGTGTTTGTTTGTTCGACGGTTGACATACATTGCTTATACACTGCTTTATCTCTTATCTCTCTTTCGCGTCTCCCGTTCTCCTCCTCCACTCCCTCACTCTTCAGCAGGTCTTCTCTCTTTCTCTGCTATTATGAAGTACAGTTTTCTGAACATAAACACAGAAAGTTTTTCACGCCAAGAATTCCAAAGTAATTACTAAATGATATCAAAATCAATTACCAAGTCTTGCGAGCAATTTAAAGCCGATAAATAACCTATCGCCTCGTACCCTCTTAGAACTCTCGTAAATAACCAATGCGCGCCGATAAATCAGCCCTCGCAAAATCCTCGTCGTCCGGCATCAAAAAATTAGATCGCTTAAAAAGCCTGCCTCCCCATTCCCGTGCGAAATAACATCGACGTATCTCGCGGGTTTTTACGACTTCGTAAAGACCGTAGGAGACCCGCCATCAAAACTTCACGCTGCGCATCAATACTTGAAGAGACGAGGGGGGGGCGCCGCAGGAAAGAGGAGCGCGCGAAAATTCATCGGATCCGGAGAGGATCGCCATCCGATACTATGTATACGCGCGGTGCTACGACATACGCGACGATGACGTCACGTCCGTTCCCGCGGCTCTCGGGGCTTCAGCTGAAGAGGTTTCCCGCCGGGAGTGGCCGAAGTGGGGGATTGATTTTTTAGGCTTCCACGTACATGTTTCGAGGTGTGCGATGTGTGTAAAAAATTATTATTTTTCCATTTTTATTTTTAGGTATTGTTAAAATGCTGGGTCAATATTGGGAGTGTAAATTTTCAAAATAAAGTTGAAATGTTACGGGTTAAATGTATCGGTTACTCGTGTGTCTCTGATTAAGCAAATAAATAATATATTTGGTTTCCGATATATGAATGTAGCTAATATTATCCATTGTATAACGGTTTATTTGCAATAAATATTAAGAGCGTGAGTTATTTATCAATGCAATTGATTCTCAATTTACCGTAAAATTAAACGCAGAAATGAAAATGTTGCTTTTGGATAAACTCTCTATTAAATTGAGATTATACGGAGTAAAACTCAGAAGTTACTACAAGAGATATGAACTTATCCCTTACCTACCAAAAAGTAAACTTTCCAAAGCACATCAAAGCTAAATCTTGCAAATTTCGATAAACAAGTCTGGAAAACATTATCCATACATATCCGCGTAACCCCAAAAACACGAAAGTTCGTGTGTACCCTCGCGTTAATTATTCAAACAACCCTCGTACACAAGGCGTCGCGCAAAAATTCGAGCCTCTCTCGTCGAGCGCGTTATTGATTCGCCGCGTAGAGGAGGGGGTTAACTGAGGCGCACTTCCTGCGACACCCGACGGGGCCTCGTCCCCGGAATAGCCTCTCCGATTACCGACTCGACGGCGCGCGCTCGCGTCTTTCACCCTCTTATCGGCTCCTCTCGCTCTATCTCCTCGCCACCGCCGCCGTCATTATCGATCTATTATGGCATTCTATTAGCCTCTTCCCCCGGAGTCCAGCCGAGTGTTATGTAGTGCGCCGTGGAGAAGCAGCTGCGGCGGCAGCTACTAAAAGCCCGGGGATGAAGAGAAAGCGCATGCGGGGGGAGAAATTAACAGGTCGAGGTGTAGGGATGGAAGATTCTTTGAGTGGTGGTAGTGATGTGGCAGACGATGGGGGATCGGTTTCAGGTTTTGGGGTCTTGAAGAGAAAAATAAGGACAAAAGTTGAAAGTTTATTACTAATCAAAGTACTTGTATAACTATTGTGGTTAGAACTATGAGATGTTAATTAGTTGGCTGGTCAAACTATGCGCTTTACCGTGGAATAAACATAGGTCTCAAGTTTGCAACGATGCAGTGCAACGAAATAAAAAAGTTTTTGATTTTCGTTTAAGTTTATAATAACTGATATTAATTTTCCGTGAAGATATTTATTGTTTTATAGTATCAAATAACTTTATAACAAAGATTTAGATAAAATTTCCATCGCTTAATAACTTTAATTAATTGTAACAAATTATTTCGTTGTATTCCAACGATGCAAACTTCGGACCCATGAATAAACGCTGTGAATTCGAAGCCATTGGATCGACGGAATTAAAGAGAACACTGATTGAAATGATTTCCCTTTGATTAACAGGGCAACCCGATTAAAAGTATCGGAAAAAGGGGGAAAAACAAACAATCAGCGGTGATATTTACGAAAAAAGCTTTCCACCGTTACGGTAGGAAAAAATAAATTACACGATCATATAGCCGGCCGCACCATATATACATTTATCCAAAAAACAATATAAATACACTCATACGACAAATCACAATCCGCCCTTTTACCTGAAAAAATAAAAAACGAAACATACACACACACACACAATACGTACAAGCAGGGCAGAATCGCGCGAAATAATTTTGTCATCGGAAAACTATACGCTACGCGGCAAAAAGCCGAGAGCATAACTAACCGGAGCAAAAGCCGCGCGCGTTCGTTGGTTCTAACGAGGCGCGGAAAAGCCAGATTTAAATTAACGCCAACCGCGCTCGCGTCCATTACTCGCCCGGGCTCAGTCGCTTTTTCCCCTCCGACCGTTCGGTGCTTTCGTATACACACATATGCACATAGAAGCCTCCTGTATTTGGTGCCTATCGGCTGGAATCCTCGCGAATTTATTATGAAGCGACGAATGAAACGCTCTCTTCTCTCTCTCGCCCGCCCGATGTTCTTTTGTGTTTGCCAGTCGTGCGCGCGGGGGTGCGGCGATAAATTTTTATTCGCGCTATACTATCTGAACCTACCGCGTGCATTTTATGTGAATCGTTAAAAAAATGTGCTTTTTTCGGGGAGGGGTTTTGGAAAAATGAAAAGGTGTGCGGATTATTGTAATATTTCACTGATTGAAAAGGAATTTCGGTGAATATGGTTTGAAATTTAGGTGTTTGAAATTTCGAACGTTCATAGTGAACGAAAGATTTTTGCCATTTTCAAATTTAGCCGAATTTGGCTACTTAATACATTTAAAATCGGATAATAACTGTATTTCTTCACTTCTCACTCTTGCAATCACCAGTAAACCACACTCCGGGGAATTCTAATCAGAATTAGAAACTTTAAATTAATATTTCGTTCATTATGAACGTTCGGAATTTCAAACACGTTGAAATTTTAATCTTAAATATATTACTTTTGTGAGTTATAAATTTTTATTCAGTGGTTGTAATATTTTTTCATTTCATTAAGTTGAAAATTCACCGTGAATATTAAATCTGCAACCTTGTATGAAAAATAATCATTTCAAGACAGACTATACACGAGAATATCGTTAATCATTACGGAGTATTCGGCAGCTCTTCGAAATTCAAACCCCATTAAACAATGATTAAAACACATCGTCACCTACACGCGCGGACCATCAATTAACGTTATCCGAACAAGCAACAGTAGCGCGCGCCGTAGCTTCCGCTCTCTCAGTTTATTAATCAAACGGAATAGTTTCGGGCGACAAAACACCAGGACGTAATTCATGCGCGTTTAATAGGCAAGTTGTTGCGGAGGTCGTCCCCAGATCCACTCTCTCTCTCTCTCTCTCTCTCTCTCTCTCTCTCTCTCTCTCTCTCTCTCTCTCTCTCTCTCTCTCTCTCTCTCTCTCTCTCTCTCTCTCTCTCTCTCTCTCTCTCTCTCTCTCTCTCTCTCTCTCTCCGGTGCATATAGAGAGGCACGCTTGCGAGAAGTTTGCTACAATTAAGCGCCGAGGAGGACCGATGAGGCGAGAGAGGGAGAAGCAAATTTATCGACGGGGCAGGCGAGCGCTTAGTTTTACAAAGTTTAAAGGCGATTTGTTACGAGAGGGGGCTAACGAGATGTATTAGGTCGACAGGAGAGTGGGTGGGTTTCACGGAGGATTCGTTGCTGCTTTAATAGGGTAGGTTTTTGAAGGGTCGTAAGTAGACGGTAGTCTAATTGGTGTTTTTGATGTACGCTTTTTAACGATTTGTTCGTTGATTAAGTGTTATTTTATTCATTAATGCGAATCCATTTTTTTGTAGTTGGACTAAGCTGTGCAAGTTAAAAAAAGTAATCTAAAAAGGTTATACATTTATTACTTTACCTTTGAGTTCTTTTTAAAGATATAAATACGTAGTTAGGGCCGAAAAGCATAAGCTAGACGATTTACCTACAAAGATAACCTAATTGCTTATCTTAATTGTACAATTCAGGTTAATCTTAAACTCTTTCCGACACCCCAGTTCAACTTTATCAGTACATGGATGATTCTCAGAAAAACACATTTTGACGTGTAATCTCCGCGGTAATAAGTAATCCTCTTTCATTGAATAATAATGGACATCACGCAATTTTTAATTTTACTGATATTCTAAAGTAATTTACGTTTCATTTTTGTAAAAGAAATGTACTCTTTGAAAAAATTGAAGATTTTACATTATAAAATATCCACGAAGCTTACAGGACAGAATGTGTACACTGATAAAAGTATTTCTTTGCTGTAAGCCCCGTGACTTAACTGTTAAGCCACCGAGCTTTGAAATTTTGACAAATGAATATTCCTTAACTATTAATCCACGTGGATTAATATATAATAACGTGGTGTATTAATAGTTATAGTGAGTAGTGTATCCGTCACTGCACATGCATAATCTTCAGAACAGCGGTTAGAGATGCGAGGAGAGATCGCTGTAAACACACACAGACATCCATCCACATTATACACGCACATAATAACCGCGGGTCCGCGGTCGGCGAGCACAACATAGAAGATGGTGGCGCATGGCGCTCGCTTGTAGAAGACGGCGGTAAGTACGTCGCACAGCAGCGTGCCGTCTATATGTAAGTTCGTGCATGCAAACTCATGCGTGCTCGGCAGCTGAAAACACATAGGCAGCCCCCCCTTTTCCTTCTCGCTGCTTGTCACCTCGTTTTTCGATGCCGTTCGCCGCGGAGAATCGACGGCCTCACTGCACGCATGAGGGCAGAACGGAGTAGGCCGCCCATGTTTTCAGGGGCTCAGTAGTCTACGCCGCGTTCTGCATTGCCGACACAACCAAACCTTCCAAATCCTGCGGAAGTGTGCGCAAAGCCAGATTCATTAACTATTAAGAAATCTGCATTTAGACTAAAGTAATTGATGGATTTCATACAAAACACATACGAACGTACTGGTTATGAATATTATGTAATAGTAACGAAATTAAATACACCATGTTTTTAGATTTCAAAGGAATATATTCGTTTACTATAAATGAATACTTCTATCAGTGTACTTTTGCTGAGAATCACCCACATACTCAATATTAAAATTGAACTCGACAATTTAACCCACGAATTTCACTGACCAATTTTGCTAAAATTTTTGCCAACCCAGGCACTTCCCTTCAACAACTCCACGGGACCCATCCTTCCGCACCTCCATCAAACCAGAGCAATAAACCCGCGTTGTGTCACGAGCGCGCAATTAGAAATCACTAAAGCATCGGTCGTGAAGGCCGGGACAAAGACACACATACACACACAGGCCTCTCTCTCTCTCTCTCTCTCTCTCTCTCTCTCTCTCTCTCTCTCTCTCTCTCTCTCTCTCTCTCTCTCTCTCTCTCTCTCTCTCTCTCTCTCTCTCTCTCTCTCTCTCTCTGTGCACAAACTGCATACAGAAACTCTCCCGGCGAAACTCCGCCAAAGTAGTAGTCATAGCTACGCAGCAGCAGCGGCAGCAGCACACAGGGCATCGTTATGACATTATAAACTCTCGGTGCAACCGTGGCTCGCCGTAAACAAGGCATTCTCTCTCTCTCTCCCTCTACCTCGTGCGAACTGTTGCTGCTGCTGCTGCTGTCGGGGGGTCTGTGTGCGAGTATGCTTGCAAGCGCGCGGTATAGGCGATAAAACACTTCTTGTTCATGAATTAAGTGCAGGGAATTAGCTCGTTCCGGAGCGCTTGAAGCGACTTAGCGGGTTTTTTGGGACGCTGATGGGGTTTTGTTTATTATGCGATGAAGTTTGCCAGATGGTGGAGAGGATGTTGAATTGCTTTGGATGTGAAATGATATGGATGGTATTTTAGGAAGCGTTGGATGTTAATTTTAGGATAAATTGATAGCATGTTAGGTGTTACTAATATTATTTTAATTATTTTAACAGCTAAAACTTGGATATCGAGTTACGAAATTTAGTCTTAAAAACGTTTTGTTGATATTACTCAAAAGATTATACAATAGGGTAAAAGCACCAGTCGTCGATCATCTAATTTAGTTATCAAACACTTTTTTCTTTCGCGATTCTCAATCAAAATAAATAAACGACTGTGAACTTTAAGGCGGCGATCGCGAAGTAATTAACCTCTACTTCACTTTACGTTTATTAGTTTAGCAAATTTTATTTTTGTTTAACTGTTACAACGAAAATGTCTGACAACTTGAGTATGGTCGACCGCTAGTGCCACCACCCTTATTTCTAAAAACATAATAAACCAATTTTCCGGGAAAAAAAAAAAAAAAAAAAAAAAAAAAAAAAAAAAAAAAAAAAAAACTAATTCTTGACAAACAATTCTCCTTTATAAATGGTTATCCAATCATAACAAAACGCCAATAAATCGTATAAACGAACGTGAAAACGGTCGCCTTCAAACACACCGCCGCAATGACACTCGTCCACCCGCAAAACAAACAAATACAACACACGCAGTTGCTAACTCACCGCAGCTCCGATTTTTCCTCTACGCTGACGTTAAGCACCGCGGGAATTCGCGCGGTAAAATTCGCAAACAAAATAATTGTCACGACCGTGCAACTAAAGCGCAAAGTTGCAGTCCCCAGTATTATATATACATCCGGGCGCACGCGCAACTTTTCTCTTCGCGGTAAAGTGAAAAAGTTTCCGTGGAATCGAATTTTTCGCGCGCTCAATTATGTATATGCGGGGCCCCGACGTAGGGAAAAAGTTGTTGGCGAATGTATTCCGCGATTTGAATTTGGCGGTGTAAGAGGAGAAGGTGGCGGGAACGAGGTGGTGGTGGTGACGCGTTTTTTTTTTTTGTGTTTGCAAGTTGGCAATTTAATTGCGAGATTGCTTTCAGAAATGTTTACGTTGTAGTTTGGTATGGCGAGAGAATTTTCAGTGTCCTAATTAACGTGGAAACTCATATTTCATGAAAAGTGCAGGTACAAAGGTAAATAAAAATATTTACATAATTTTCAAGTGATGTACAATCATTCGATAATTCATGATGCTTATATTCATTTAAAAATATTGATATATCTTCTCCTCGTAAGCTAGATGAATTTATAGTCTATAAAACCACACTTCTAATGTTTCTTTAATAGATTTCAAACCTCCCCGAAATAGCGATATACTTCTACATCAAACTCGGCAACCACGAACCTCATTTCCCCGCTCGCGCACATCGAATGAACGCAACCCCAAAAAAAGACGTCCTCCGCACTCTCGCATTATCGTAGTCGGCAACTTTCTCTCGCGTCCGTGCGCGCGCGCTATCATAAATCTCCGGAGCTTTTCGCGCGGCTGCGTCGGAGATATTCTAAGGAGGGCGAACTTTTTTCTCTCGCGCGACCCTTTTCCAAGATTTAACTTTTCACTTTGCGCCCTCACGTGTCCATTGTGCGTCGCTGATGTCTTTCTTTCGCCTCGTCCGCGTCGTCGTTTCTTTGTTCTTCGCGTCAGCGGGAATTCGCTCCGGCTTTGTAGGTTAGTTAATAGCGCGGAAAAAGATTCGGTCGCGCGGCTTTGTGTTCGACGTCGCTGTGGCTCGTTAATTCCCTTTGATTATTTTACGGAGATTTAAAAAAAAAAAAAAGAACATGGTTGTGTAAGTTGTTTGCGTTGAATCTGAGCTTTTTTTTCAGTTATTAGTTTTTCTGTTTTTAATTTCTCTGTATTATTTTTTATATTTTATAAAAATTATACGTAAATAGGTAAACCCGCCAAACTCTTCCCCTTCAAATCATATCTACATTTGATTGACGTTCACAAAGCTATATGTATCCTTAAAACTACGTACAAATTACCGTATTTTGATGTGAAAAAGCGTGTCATCAGTTTCTAAATAATCCACGTACAAGACAAGACCCAACCATTACTCGAACTCACCTGAAATCATAAAAGAAAAGCATGAAATTATTTTGAAAATGAATTCCCATAAAATACAAACGCGCGTATATACAGCACATTGTACGCAAAATGTAACTCCTTTTTTATTACACGCGCAATATTCGAAACGACAGCGGCGTCAATAAATTCGAGATACGCGCGCTAATTAAAACGGGCAGGAATTTCTCGGGATGAAAACTCGTTTTCTAAATGACAAAGTCAATTTCGTTTCCCTCGCGCGCGCCGGCAGAACGGGAATTTCGCGCGAGATATTTTATGTTAAAGTCTCGTCGGAGTCCTCGCAGATCCCTGAGCTTTTTACTACCTCCGTATAAAAGGCTGCACGAAAACAAGCTCTTCAAAACGACGTTCGAAATTAAACGACAGCGTGCTTTCTAATTTTAGGGCACGGTGTTTATTAAATGCCTGTGCTTATACCGTTGATTACACTTTTGTAATTTTGTATATTTCATATACTTTTTTATTGCTCAAGGCATGTAAAAAATAACTAAAAATCAATATCCGCAACAAGTTTAATATCATACATTTTAAGGTACCTCATGCGGGCTATAAACCTAAACCTATATGAAATTTTTTTACAAAGATTCATTTACACATTCCAATCTTAAAACTGGTATGACAGGAAAAAGGGTTCTTAACATAACGGAAAAAATTTTTGTTAGATTTTATCCACTAAAAAAAAAATCAATAAGTATTTATAATCTTTTTTGTTTTTCATTCAATTTTAATTTTCAAGGTCTCATTTTCTTCCTTGTTCGATTTCAGGAGAGGGTACTGATATAAAAATTGGAAAATTTTCAAAACCTGTAAAGTTATATGCAATTGTTTATAAAATTCAGTGGCAAATCTAGAAACAATTGCATATAACTTTGGAGGTTTTGAAAATTTTCCAATTTTTACATCGGTACCTCTCCCTGAAATTAAACAAGGAAGAAAATGAGACCTTGTAAATTAAAATTGAATGAAAAACAAAAAAGATTATAAATACTTATTGAATTTTTTTTTTTGGTGGACAAAATCTATTTTTGCAACATTGGAGATTTTGTAACAAAAATTTTTTCCGTTACGTTAAGAACCCTTTTTCCTGTCATATCAGTTTTAAGATTGGAATGTGTAAATGAATCTTTGTAAAAAAATTTCATAGCTTTAAGTCTACTAGCACGCATGAGCTACCTTAAAAAAGTAACACTAAATGTACACAGTAGAGTTATCTTACAATCAAAACTATTCATTATTCGCAATCAGTCGCAACCTGACTTCCTACCTCGCATACTGCAAAAACCACCGCCGAAACATCTCCCTTCTCCCATTCCCCCTGGGCGTACACAGCAACCCGTCAAAAAGACACCGCTCTCGCGGAGATATAAAGACAAAGCGATATAAAAAAAAGCGGCAGGCGTGCGCGCGCGCACTCTGACGTAAGCCCTTTGCCGTAATTGAATAAGCGCGGTTGTAACGTACTTCAGCAGAGAACGCGAGTGAGAGGAACCGAGGGATCACCATATCCACGCGCGGCATACAAATTGCCGAATTACACGCGGCGACGGTTATATCGCGTGCGCGCCGTGATGTTCGCGAGCTACGCGCGCATTTGGCTATGTACACGAGCGGGAGGAGCGCATCGTGAATGAGTGAAAAATTGCGAGAGAGACAGAACCGATGACGGATAATGATGTTTGGGTGCACGACGCGAGCGAGCGAGCGAGCGAAACGATTGACGGCTAATGCGTCTGGCGTGTTCTCGTATCGGATGGGAATACAATGAGACTACTGTTGCGGTTCACGGGCAGTTCGATGTGGGATGGATTTCTTTTCGGATATCGTTGAATGTTTATTGATAAAGGCTTCGTTATTACGGTTGTGGAAGTGATTGTGAGCTTGCAAAATTGAATGTTTACTTTCGGCGTTTTCTCATGTATATTATACTTACTTACTAGCAAGATTCACATGCGCTTTAGTTTTCTGTTCAGAATGCTTTCAGCTAAATAAAAATTTTAAAATGTAACCTTTGTTTGTTTATTAAAAAGTATCAACTTGTTATAATTCTATTTTGAGAGTAAATTTTATGGCTACACTTTTAAGGCCATGTGAAACCGTGAATTTCAATATTTTTAAAATCAACATTCAAGCGTTTATTCGAAAAACAAATTTTGTCAAGCGCTCTGTACACATAAACACTATATCCAGGAATTTTTTTGAGTGATTCTATTAGCATTTTCGTTAGATATGCTCGTTTGAAAAGTAGGTCAATTGCAGATTCCGACTTACCGACAGTACGGTTTTTATTTAATTAAATAAATTCTGATATTTTTTTTTGAAAAACACGTTTGTCAAGCGCTCCGTATATGTTAATACTATAATCAGATTTTTTTTTTTTGATGATTCTATTGGTATTTTCATGAGATGTACTCGTTTGAAAATTATGTCGGTATTTAACATCACCTTAACAAAAGTACAAGATAAAATTTTTAATTTCAAATTTCCGCGCCACATCTTGTATTTATAAAACAACCGATCAAATCAGTCTTATTGTGATGACCGATTTTCATCCATCACTTTTTTAAGAGAGCATAAACCGCCATGTGCTTGCGTTCTTACATTTTAATAGGATTGTGAATAAAAAGGTACATGTATATAATAAATAAATAACGTTTATACTCTTAAAGAAAACTTTGTACCATTTCGTTTCCAGAATTCAGCATTAATTTTAATATTATACTATTTCGAGGATCATGCGCTCGCTACAATATAACCACCAAGGAAAAACTTCCACGCTCATTCCCACTGCAAACGAGAAAAAATCACCAGAACCGAGAACTCACGCCTGCCACCCTCTCTTTCTCAGAGCGCTAAGAAGCTAAGCGTGTCATTTCTCGCGTAATCGCAACGAGGAGAGCGAGACAATGAGAATTTTCAGTGCGCGCGTGGAACTGGCCTGATTGTGATTTACGATCGTCTCTTGCTCTCGCGAAAGCGCTTTTACAGCCGTAATCATGGACAATGGGCTTCTCCCTCCCTCTCCTAGGGCGACCCGCGGCAAATTCGTACGAATCCCGGCCTTTACGACGAGCCCAACAAGAATGTAAATTCTCAGGCGCACGCGCGTGCGAGTATTGGCTTTTGCGCGGCACAATGACAGTTGGGAGAGAATTGCCGATTGTCGGAAAAAGGCGCGTTTCAATGGTATGTCGAAGGGCTTTTTTGTGACGAGGAGTGATGAAAGGCAAGCTATTGCGTATTTTTGAAAATTTACTTATTCATTGTAGTGTGGTTGAACTCTTATAGTAATGCAAATTTTTCGTTTGAGTATTTTTTGTTTTCAGGCATCGTAATAATCGGGTACTTTTTTAACACAGCCCCATATTGCAACACAACTTTGCATATTGTAACACAACTTAGCAATTTATTTACCGATCTACTCTATCCAAAAGCCACACCAAAAAGTCCAGCTGAAAATGATGAGTCTGAAGTTTACATCGTTGGAATGCAACGAAATAATTTTTTACGATTAATTAAAGTTATTAAACAATAGAAATTTTATCTAAACCTTTGTTTTAAAGTTATTTTATACTATAAAATACTAAATCTACACACAAAATTAATATTATTTAGTATAAACGTGAAGTAAAATGAATTATTTTTGTTATTTCGTTGCACTCCAACGTTGCAAACTTCAGACCCATTGAAAATGATACCTCATCCATTAAGCTGGCATAATAATGCCGCTGAAGTTGAGGAAGAAAAAAAACACGAATCACCAATATAACCTTTCATGAAATTTTCCCCTTCGACAAATCAAGAGTCGCCTCTCCACTCTCTCATCCGAGACGGCCGAAAAGTTTCACAGAAAGGACGAGATGAAGAACCTGCACCACCGCGGGGAAAAAAGAAAGTAGCTGATTGCGCTGAAAGGGCCATTAAGGTATGAAAGCCGAGCGGGAGCGCAAAAGTGGCAAATATAGTGCGCACCGGAGGGGAGGTGGAATTTTTCCGAAAAGTTCGATAAACCTCATTAAAGGACCCGATACACGCACAATACGCGCGCTAGGGTCTTGAGAAACGCCTGGGCGAGCCTCATTTATCATCGCGCGGTTTTTGTGCCGCCCACGACGACGTCGAGCGGTCGAATTACGCGCATCGGGCGATAGGTATTTTCGCACGAGCGAGGGATGTGTCCACGGTGGGGTGTCGCTTCGCGGGAAGCTGTAGTGTCGCAGGGACGAGGGATTATTATTTTTGTGTGGACGATGATGAAGAGATGTGTGCGTTTGTGTAACGACGTAAATGGATGCTGTGCTGCAGTTGTCTATGAATCTGTCGAATTGAGACGAGAAATGAAGACTTATGGGCTGATTGACGGTGAATGTCTAATGGTGGTATACGTTTTTATAACGTTGGTAAAGTAAACTGCGGGTCATGTAAATATCCTTTTAATATAACTCTTTTGTTGCCAGACTCGCTGTTGAATAAGTAATAAATATCGATTACACAGCTAGCAACTTCAAAAATAACGCTGGCTGCTGTAACTACGGGACGAGCTTCGATTGCACAACAGAATTGGAGCTTCAATATTTACGTTCGCAAAGTAACGAAACCTCGGTCACTTCTCTCTAAATTCGAATAAGTGAAATTCACTTCAAATAAGTGAATATTCACTTATTATAAGTAGATAGTCGTCCACTTATTCGATAAGTGCACGACTATTTACTTATTATAAGTGAATATTCACTTATTTGAAGTGAATTTCACTTATTCGAATTTAGAGAGTTAATTCCCATTCCAACCCCTTCCATTTAAATTACGAGCCATAGGCACTGTTCGAGCCAGGAACGAAAGAATAGCTTTAATATTAAAACTCTCACCGTCCAAAATAAAAGTATATCCTTTTGTCCAGTAGTCAGTAGCACAACAAAAGAATCAGGGCAACTAATTGAAAAACTAACAGTGTCTCAAAAAAAAAGGTATACATATACAGCCGTATCGATCGTCCGCTCAGCGGCGAGAAAGCTCGCTAAGAAACTCATTACCCGGACAATGCCATCCCCCCGATCCCAGCGTCTCAACATCGAAAGGAAAAAAGCGCCGGCCAAGAGTGGAAAAAAAATATCGCCGCCACCTACACAAAGATATCTCTTCTTATACATTACGGTATACACGAGTCAGCGTCGACTCAAGCGCATGGTTAAGCTAAATTTTCCCTATTAAGAGGCGCGGAGGAGGAGGACGGACCGAGGCTCTGATTTAGTTAGGCGGCCACGAGGAGCCGCGCCGCGGGAGTATATCGATCCCCTACTCCTTCGCATAAATATGGCCAGGGCCTATTGCTCCATCTCCGGGGGCCGATAATTATTTACAAGCAATCGGCCCCTCATGCGTACAATCCTCGCTATGTACGGAGGGGTTCCGCTTGTGCGCGCGCGCGGCCGCACGACCGAGTGTCAATTTGCGAAATTCAATTTGAGCCTCGCATATAGGATGATGAATTTCCGCCGGGAGTGGGCGGGAATAGGAGGGTTAGGAGGGTCGAGAGAGAGGAGGATTATTGCATTGCGATGAGAGAGGGGTGGGTGGAGGGGTAGTCTTTTTTTGGGAATCCGCGATCAGGGTTGTGGGGAGCTCGGTTTTTTCGGGGGGATGAAGCGGGGTTGTGATGGATTTTTATTGGATGGAGTGGAGAGAGAGTGTCGTTTTAGCTCTTAGCGATCAGATAATATCGGTATTATATACACGTTTGTTTGTGTTTTTTATAAATAATGTTTGTATTGTAATGGGTTGTAACTGTTTTCTATTTGTTTATGTAAGACAAAATAATCAACCTTGATTTATTTATACCATAGCCCTAAAAAGGTCATTAATCAAATACGTTTATCCCACTGTAAATAGACATTGAACGAAAGAAAAAACAAAGGCTACCGAACGCAATTTCACTATTCATCGCGCGCTAAGCGAATAAAAATACGTGACTGCCCTCGACAAACACTGACGTCATCACGGCTTCTCGCACAATACCAAACCCCTTCCGCACCGTCAGCGGCATCACATGGATACCAATAAATTCGAAAATCCCCAAGAAAGTACAATCGTAACGGTTTCCTTATTATATTTCCAACGCAAACAAACAAACAAACCGAACGAACGAGCGATCGCTCGCTCGCGTACTTAGGTATGATTTGCACGTGAAAGCTCGCGTCGAGGAAGCGCGCGAGCGGCCCGAACAAATATTTGCCGAGAGCGCGGGCATCAGAGCGTTTTTCACTTATGCCATGGTATAAGCGTGTTGCTTGAAAAATATCCTGTCTTGACGCTGGGGTTTTGTATATACAGCCGACTTGGTAATTGCCGATGAATAGGTGAAAATCTTTCGTTGTTTATTATGTATGTATATATACGGAAGTGATGGATTTGAAGAAACTATCTGCCAGACCAATTTAATTCTACATCTGTATCCGCGATTGCGTAACTCTTAAACTTGAATAAGTTTCCAAATGAATATCACTCAATCTCCCGACGGAATTGAATCTATCAACTCATTTACATTTTACTTCCGCACATACACCCACGTAGAAAATCACAGCTTTTCCTTATACATACATGAATATGTATATGGGGCGTCCAGCAGAAACGGGCCCCCGAGCGCGCGCGGTGCCTTTTTTCGCGTAAAAGGCGCTCTGTTTAACTCGTTCATAATCGTATGCTGCGTCTTTGAAAAAAAAAACCAAGGACCTATGTCGATAGATTTTTTCCTGCTCTTTCCAATGGTGCCATTGTTTTTATTGCGAAACGCTTTCTTCCGGACGAAAACTCGAGTTGAATTTTGAAAGCCATTTTTCTCAAAGTATATCATGTTTTTTTTCAAAATAAACTACACCATTGGAAAGTATAACTCTTAAGCTTCAAAACCCTATCTTGGAGAAGTTGGAGAAATAAAGGGTTTAAAAGTAACAACATGAAAAAGACAGCGCCGAGGGTACGCGCGAGCCCCTCGCGCCCGTGCGTTCGGCACGTTTAAGTGCACGCTCTATTCAATTCGCTAATAATCGTGTATCAAGTCATTTTGCTGTTGATGCTGAGTGGCATTTTCATGCAACAGCCCACGGAAAAAATGCATGTGATGGAATAGGTGCTTCCGTGAAAAGCAATGCCAGACGAGAAAGTTTACGGAAAGTATCCGACAATTATATATTGACGCCCCAAGATTTATACAAATGGGCAACTGAGTATTTCAAAAATATTGAGTGCTTTTTTTCATCAAAAGACGATTACTTAAAGGCTACAGAAAAGCTACAAAACAGGCTAGCCTCAGCTAAGACAATACCTGGAACTCAATTGTTTCATTGTATTAAATTATTAAATGATGCCAAAAAGTTAGAATTTAAAAGATTTTCAGCGTCAGAAGATTCTCAATTATATCTACCGATCAAAAAAGAAAAAGTACTTAAAACTCAAACAAAGAAAGAAGCGGATGTCGCAAAAAGAACAATTCTTATAAAATCAAAAAAATGTAAAAAAATTAGAATTTAAAGGAAAAGGTAATATTGTTATGCCAGATTAAACAATCTATAAGGTTATTTTAAATTTCTGTTTCACTGCTTTCAGTGCGTTCATGGATATTTTTATGTTTAATATATTATGTTTTTCAAACTTTGTTATATAAATGAACAAAGTTCATTGTAATATTATACTAACTGTTACAACTAGATCCACAAAATTATGTCCACGCATTGGCATTGTAAGTTACAAAACATTTTATATTTACAAAAAAGAAAGGGCGAAATAGCACATCGCGTGTATTAATCCGCCCTTGAGCATAGCGTAAAAAGTTCGGGCAGCCGCTGTCTTTTTGATCTTACTATTTTTGAACTTTTCATGTTTCAACTTAAAAATATAATATTTTATAGTTTAAGACTTGTACTTTTGAAGAATATAATTCATTTTGAAGAAAAGACTGATATTTTATTGAAAAAATAGAGTTTAAACATTCAAATGGAATTTTCAACTAGAAGGAAGCATTTCTTTTTTCAGAGACTTGGTACACAATTATTAGCGAATTGAATAGAGCGTACACTTAAACGTGCCGTACGCACGGGCGCGAGGGGCTCGCGCGGACCCTCGGCGCTGTCTTTTTCATGTTGTTACTTTTAAACCCTTTATTTCTCCAACTTCTCCAAGATAGGGTTTTGAAGCTTAAGAGTTGTACTTTCCAATGGTGTAATTTATTTTGAAAAAAAAAACATGATATACTTTGAGAAAAATGGCTTTCAATATTCAACTCGAGTTTTCGTCCGGAAGAACGCGTTTCGCAATAAAAACAATGACGCAATTGGAAAGAGCAGGAAAAAATCTATCGATATAGGTCCTTGGTTTTTTTTTTCAAAGACGTAGCATACGATTATGAGCGAGTTAAACAGAGCGCCTTTTACGCGAAAAAAGGCACCACGCGCGCTCGGTGGCCCGTTTCTGCTGGACGCTCCCATATACATACTGAAAAAGCCCGCAAGGGTGTAAAGACCTCGCGAAAAGCCCGTCGATCCTTATCCCAACGACGTTCAGAGAAAGTCCAGGCGTTTCGCTAATTTATTGCGCGCCAAAGGCATCATGGAGTGCCGAGCTCTGAAAACGAGGACGGAGGTAGGTGGCTTGCATAATTGTGGATTTGCGCGTGCGAAAAGAGAGCCGGAGAGCTCGAAACTGTTGAATGCCGACTCTGTGTGTGTGTGTGTGTGTGTGTGTGTGTGTGTGTGTCTGTGTGCATATATGCAATAGTAGAGTATATTGCCGGAGGCGTGTGTGCGCACACAGAGTTCGAGTTTATATAGCGAAACTTTGGGCGCTTTCTGAATTTGATATGCGCCCCGCTGTGTTTGATGTTTTTAATCTCATATGCATGATGATTGCTGCACATTGTTCGAGCTGTTCGTTTACGGAAACGTTCGCGCTTGAATTTGATTATGATAATATACATGATAATAATAATGGTTCTTGTAGTTTATTTTTATTATGTCGTGGTTTTTGAGTATGCTGATTTGGTGTGGAAATTTTGCATTAAATAAAGTTGCCGCGTGAAGATAAAATTTAAATCGGAAAGCGGATGAGGGAAAATAAATTGGCAGAGCTTGCATATTTTATGGATAAAATCTGATTTACTCAAGCTATAACTAAAAAAAAGTGAGATTTTATTAACATCACCTCATCTGATAATGTCTCATATTCCGTAATGAAAATCTTATTAAGGGAAATGTCGTGGGTGAAAATCGGGTCAATCTACTTCGATTCGATTCTGATTATCCTTATACGAGCTCAGAAGCGTTTAGTCGACCTAATTAAAATCTACAGACTACTTCTCAATTCCAAATATAACACAAAACGTCATTTCGTACCACCTATATCTCACAACAAACACGGAAACTCGCGTTCATTCTAATTATATCCCCACGCTAATCAGGCCTCACACACGAGACCCCACTATTCTTCCAACTTCCTCGAAAACCCAACCTTCTCATTTCACCGGCGGAAAAATGAAATATTTTTCCCTTCCATTTTCGCCCCCGCTTCGACGGCAATTAAGAGCGCTGCGAGAGAAACGATCTTCGACATCAATTTCCAAAACGGGGAAAGGCAAACGCACTCGCGTCACGCGATCCTCACCGCAGAGATGAATTTTCACGGCACGCGAGCTTTTGTCTTGGCCCTTGACCCAACGTGTGTGTGTATGTGGTGGGAAGGTTGGGATAATTGTTTGCTGGATGCGTATAATGTGCCCCGGCAGTCGGGTTCGTGTGTTTTCTGAGGAAAGTGGATGTTGCGTTTCTTTGGTTGAGGCATGATGATTGTTTGCGCTTCTTGTTTGTTGAGTGATGGAAATCGAGGAGGTGTTGCGGAGATTTTTGTCAGATGGGAAAGGTGTGTATGCAGGGTAAAATATGTACCACCTAATAAATAAATCAATGGAAAGGGAAATACTGATAAACAGATACAGTTACAGCTTGATAAATCGTGTAGTGATGTAAGGACACGAGATATTTCATTTTCTCACCTTGTACGGTTCGTACCGAATGTTTAGGGAAATTGATTCTTTCTTACATGCAAATCGATAAAGAATTCTTCGTCGTTTGCTGTGATGTTGTTGCTTGATCTGTCCGACAGGCTTTTCGAATAAAATATTTTTCAAAAATGTTTACTAACCTTCCAGTTGTTTGTTTATTCAAACATCTGTACGACTTGTTGTCGTGTTTTGCAAACGATCTTCACGGGGCTTGAAAAATGTTATACTAACAATCTTTTTCCTATTTACAAAATTCATCGTGACAAAGGCAAATAAATCGATGACAAATAAATTCTTACCCAGAACGGTTACTACTGAAACACGGCATACACATAACTCTCTTAAAATCCATAAATTAAAGCGTTTCCCTTTCGATCCCTACACAAAAACTCACACGCGTCCTTGTCGCGATTCCATGCCCCGAACGAATTTGTCATCTCACTCAACGAGTGCCATATACCGCGCTCGCGCCCGTTCGGATTCTAATCTCCATTCGCGCTTGACACAGTTACTTTTTTCTGTCGCTCTCTCTCGCGCGCGCTCGCGAGCTAACGGCCGATAAAACGCGAACACGCGCGAGGCAGGCGTACAATTGGAGTTTATCGTCGCGTAATTGCACGCCGAAACAGCCGTAGTGCGGGGCTTAATTCACTTCTCTCTCGCTCTCTCGGCGCGAGCGCAAACGAATGGAATCGGAATGGCGTTGAAGGTTTTTGTCGCCGGGGCACGCTGTATAGCCTGTTGGCGGAATGGCAGCGGATATATAACCGATGCTTGTCAATTGGTTTAAGATTGTTTGGTGTGGTCGTAGTTTTGGGATTGAATATTTATGTTAAACGTTATTTTGTGTTTAAGGGTTAGGTATTGTATATATAATACTGAATTGAATATAAAGGTTAATTTCTAATGCTTTATCTGTCATTGCCAATACTGAGAATTTTTAATAATTGTTTTCGAAACTTTCATGAATTTTGTATGAAGTTTATTCGGGGGAAACACAGCCGGTAACAGTCGCAAAATCAATTGAATTTCAAAATACGAATTTTGAAAATTTACAATTTACTTTTTTATCGATTTTAATGTTAACGTAAAGTTCGTTTATATACAATAACGTACAAAAGAAATACGAGTAATTTTCGTAAAAACTACGACGTAACTTAAAACTATCAATTAATTTACTTGGCAAATATTACGCGCGGAAACTTTTATTCATTTCGCGAAAGCGTGGAGGTTACGTGTTGGCGAATATATTTCCATTCCATTGGCACAATAAACTTTTGCTTGGATTCTTGGAAGTCGGAAAATATGCGTTCACGTTCTTCATTTGGGATAATACGCAAGGAAAAAAGTTTGGTTGATGTAGTAACCAATGGAATAGTTGAAGAAGCTGCTCTGCATTTCAGAATATAGCAAATTAATAAAATAACTTATAACCATTTATTTAATACAATGGAAAAGCAATAAAACTGTTACTACTCAATGTTATATATATATATAATTGAGTAGTGTGTGTGTGTGTGTGTGTGTGTGTGTGTGTGTGTGTGTGTGCGCGTGCGTGCGTGCGTGCGTGCGTGCGTGCGTGCGTGCGTGCGTGCGTGCGTGCGTGCGTGCGTGTGTGTGTGTGTGTGTGTGTGTGTGTGTGTGTAATCAAGTTTTATATCGCAAACCTTTTTAATCAATTAGTTTGTGGCTCCAACCAACAAAGCCGATAATTACGACTGATAATCTTTTTTGTGCAAGTTGCACTATACATTCAATGAAAATCTACCTCCCTCTGTCCCGCATTATTAAAACGATCACAACAACTACCTACCACCACTAATTAATCACATTAAACCTGCACTACACTACTTAACACACATTTACCTCATAAATCTCAATTATCGCATTTTAACACTTTGGGAAAGAAACTGGTCGACGCCGCCCACACACTTCGGTTTCTCGCACTCGGGAGACCAGCAGCCTCGTATCAAGGGACGGCGCGCGCGCGCTATCGGTCGGGCGAGAGTAAAAAGAAAAAAGGTCACCGTCTGGAGCGCGCGGAGAGAGGCCGCCTCTATCGGGTTTACGGACGTGCGGGTATTTTTAGTGGCCCGCGGCGGCGGCGGAGCGCGAACTGCATGCAGGCGGACCGCGCAGATATACGGGCATCATCACGTGCTCGTATTATAGGGATATTTACCTTTCCGCGAGTGCCGCGCTTATCACGGGGATAGGTAGGGGAGACTGGGGTAAAACCGGATACTTTTTGGAAATTGTTTATTAAAAATAGATAACAAAATAATAACAATATTTAACACTAGAATTGTTTTTAGTTTACATTCAGGTAACTGAAAATCGACTTGGTTAGCCAAAAAAATATTTGTAAAAAATGTTATTAGAAATTTACGAAAGTATCAGATTTTAGCTTGTAAAACAATTGTCGGGGTAAAACGGGATACTTTCATTATTCTTTTCAAAATTAATTTTAAGCGGTAAATGAAGAAATCTTTTATTAATAATTATAAATTAACGTTTTTATTTATAAAAAATCGCTGAAGCCATATTTTTTTCTGACCAGCTTTGCCGAGAAGACTTTCTAATATATTTACGCATTTCTGTACCAAAAACAAATTAATTTTATATGTATAATGTATGAACAGCGCACTAAATCTCTATTATTAGTTTATTTTATCATTACATTAAAAGAAAAGAGAAAATAAGCTATCCGGTTTACCCAAAAGTTAAAAAAAAAAGTAATTATTCATTTTTTGCAATTAAAAGTAAAATTGAGAAACGGAATTGTTCCTACTTATTTATTATAACATAAAGAATAAGTTTATGTACGTACTGAAAGAATATGTTGCTTATAGGAAGGTCTTGCGAGCTAAAAAATCTTTGACCTCTTCTAAAGTCAACACGAGGCTATTTTTGACATGCCGATCGCGTACAAAATGATAATAGGAACATTCTCAAAGAGATGCCATAGATATTATATAGATCGCACTAGTGCTAACCGAGAAATTGAGAATTCCGGTTAATGGCAATGTATATTTTATGAAGCCAATAAAAACCAATTTAATCTAAAATGAGAATTCCGGCTGTGCCCCAGTATCCGGTTTTACCCCAGTCTACCCATATTTTCGAGGGGGGAATTCGATGGTTCGGGTTCTGTATTACGGAATGGTTTGGGTGAAGATTGGCAAGTACTAAAGGTTTAGTATTTAATATTACCTCCCCTGGTAGAAAATTAACCATAAGTTGGTCAGAATATGCTTAACCAGCATATGGCTTAGCCATATTCTGGCCAACTTATGATTAATTTTCTACCAGGGTCGTTTGTAAATTTATTAGATTTTACACACGCGTAAATAAACACGCTCGAATGTTCCGAAACATCAAGCAGTTAAGATCATAACGATTGAATAGAACGCAATTACAGTAGCTCGTACTGGAATGCGCAATAACTACTGCGGAAACTAATGAATGCTCAAACAAGACTATCTATCACGAACACAATTTAATCCTAATTAACATACACCTCGCCTATCAAACTGCCGAAAAAATACCTTTACATCCCGAACCCGGAGGGCTATCACGTCCTCGACCGCACCCGTGTGTCTAAAACTTCATCGCTCTTGCGCGATTCGATAGTTAAGACATAGAAGGGGAGCGCGCGCATCTCGTGTTTCGCAGCTATCGCGCGCCACGAGAAATTATGCAACAAGGAAGAGGGGGGAAGGGAAGAGAGAGAGAGAGAGAGAGAGAGAGAGCCAAGTTCGCTCGTGCGCGCGGCTCGTGGGAGCGAGGAGTCGATCGGGGCGAGACTCGATTATTAGCCTCCTAGGAAGTTGCTCCGGTTTTTGCGAGTAAGAAGGGAAAAGCTCGATGAGTTTTTCAAGAGGTTGTGGTAGGGTGGAGGGTGGAGTTTTTTAAGTTTTTGAGTTGATTCATTCGTATAAGGTTATTTATAGATATTTAATAAAAAGTGTATTTTATTTTCATTAGTATTTTTGTTCTTTTTAATGCTTTTATATTGAATTTCATAATTCATTTGATTTATAATATTGATAAACTCTAGACATAAATATTCGTTTTTGTTTATCGACTTACTCTAGACAGCATTTCTTTGAAGTTTTATAAGCATTATTTCAAAGTTAAACTTTTCCCGTTGTCAAACATATTTTTGATGTGCCCGTTATTCCGAGAAGAGGTGTTCGTAAATAATAGAGCTCATAACGATTTAATACAAAGCGATTGAAATAATTGATTGCCGCTGTTATTCCAAATACCAGGAATCAACAAATGTCCATCAAACATTCATGATACATCGTGCGCCGACGCAAAGTTCTTTTGATACTAAAGCTGTATATAGCGCAATAGCACCTTTGTAAATATTTAAATCGTACTTTAACTTATTTATGAAGTTGAATAATAAAGGTTTATCAATAATTTTTATAAGCGTGATGTTTTTATGAGAAAATCGTGTAAACTATAAGTAAGGCATACTTTTCAGATAGTTGTATTGTCTAAGAGAAATATTATACCTACATGATAGTGCTTCGATACTGATCAGATCATAAAACTACATAAAACTAATACTTCTATTCTAGGACAAATTTTCTAATAAAATGTCACTTTCGTCCGAATCCCCGCACCAAATCCAATAATTGAGCATAAATCCACACTCCACTCATCTCAACCCAAACATCCTCCACAACGTCCCATCAGCATCTCATAACTCAGCTCCCGCGGAACCTCAAAGATTCTGAAAGCCAACTACGCAGAGGGGATCATTCTCGCGTTTGTTTTCCGCCGAAGCGTAGCTATATACAGCAGAGCCGCGGGCGCGTCGAGACTCCGTAATCGCGCGCATCTCCGGCGTAATTCCGCGCGCGGCGCAACTATAACGACCCGCAGTTACGTCAGCGGGAAAGAGAGATCGCGTGCAGTAGCATATTTCTCTTTCTCTTTGCGCGCGCTGCGCCGGAAAAATCTCTCTCGACAGCGCGTGGGAGATAAATGAAAACTCGCCGATTGCCGTTGCTCCCCGTCGTCGGAGGGCTACGATGATTTAGGAGCTAGTGGGTGCGAGAGAAAGCTGGATCAAGAGGTTGCCGAGCTGTTAAGAGAATGATAAGGGATGTTTTGGTGTTGGGTTACTCCCAACAGGGGGAATTGGATTTCATTGTTAATGATTGAAATTTTGATAATTTTTATCAACATTTATTACATGATTTGTGATTATTAGGGTGGTGTTATTATACTTGCGTTGAAGTACTAGGTGGTCAAGTCGTTCACCGGCTTCGTACGCCGACAAATTTGATTAAGGCGATGTGGAGTTCAAAATCAACCCAATTTCATTATTTAATAAATTAATGATTTGGAAAAACACAATTTTCACGCCCTCCGTATATATAAATACTATACTCAAAAATTTTTTTCGAGCGATTCTATTTGTACTGTCATGAGATATACTCGTTGAAAAATTGAATCAAAATAACAAAAATGCAGATTCCTGCTTATCGACATTACAGTTTTTTTTTTAATTTTAAAAAATTTCCAAATATTTATTTTGAAAACCCCAATTTTCACGCCCTCCGTATATGTAAATACTATACTCAGAATTATTCTGAAGCGATTCTATTAGTACACTGAGAAAACTGTCGTAGGAAAATTTACTGAAAAGCTAATAAAAATTACTATTTTTTATAGCAACGATGGGATATCATGGAAATTTAGGTACTTTTGCTAACTAATATAGTAATTTTTGTAGCCAAGTTTAAACTTAAAAAAAATTGATTTTCATGATTTTATATCTATAGGATACCTAATATTTATACAATATTTAATATATTATTAATTAAATTTAACTATACAAGAAATAAATAAGGAAATAAAAAATTTTTTTTTACGGTGGTTGTGTATTCGAACCCTGGACCCTCCGCACGCTAGGCAGACGCGCTAACCTCTTACCCACGTGAGCTTCTTGAGTACAAAATTTTGGAACTGATACATTGGCTACCTTCGCTTACGAGAGAACTTTGATGATTATTTGATAGCAATAAATAACTATGATAATATAAAGAAATAACTCATAGCTCACCTGCACAACGTAAAAATAAAACAACTGAATCGATATTGTCGATGTTTTTGATAACTTAAAAGGAAGATAATCTCAAATTGCGGGAGAAACATAACCTCAATCAGACACGTGCTCCCGGCGTGTACGCAATAAGTACTACATATAGAGGGCACTTTTTGCTATGTGTAGTAGTAAAAATTATTAAGATACCTTGTAAATATTCCTGAACTATAGCAAAATTTTTTATAATTTGCTTATATCCCCGCGTTGCTATCAAATATAGTAATTTTTGTTAGTTTTTCAGTAAATTTTCCTACGACAGTTTTCTCAGTGTACTGTCATGAGATATACTCGTTAAAAAATTATGTCGGTATCACACATCCCGTTAAAAAAAAAAGAAAGTGCTTTGAAACCTTGATTCTCAAGAAGATTCATAGCCATAATCTCTATCTCCCACATACCTCTCTAACCGCCCATCTATTCACCCGACGCGAGCGCAAATACCAATCACGCCGACTCTAACGATCGCAACCACCCGAAATACGCCAATTAGCCGGCCGCTTGGCTTTAAATCAACCGGGATTTTCACGCACACGACTTCCCAAATCAGAGCTACCTCGTAAAACAACATCTTCGCCTAATTGTCGAAGTCGTTAACTTCACCGGGTTCTGGGCGAAGGAGGGAAACGACGAGGCTGCGACCGGATGCGCCATCACCGCGTGGGCGACTGCATGCGCGCTTCTTCGCCAAAACAGGTTTTCGCGCGTGTGCTTTTAACGGGTTCTGCGGGTATAGTGGCTTTGTCTGTGATCGCGTTTTGAACGTACTTTGCCGAGATTCATGATTATTGGGTTTAATTGTATGGCGGGGAAAGTGGTGTTTGGTTGGTTTGGGGTAATGGCAACGTACATTTTCTTATGGTTTTGTTGGGAAAAAGGGAAGAAACTATTAAGTGTTTGTTGTAGTTGTTGGTCGTACTGAGTTTTTTGTTTAAATTAGCATACTTTGCAATTTAAATTGCTGCATTTGCAGCAGGTATGATTTTTATGAAAGTTTGTACTATTCGAGTTCTAGTAATTGTTCTATAAGAATTTGAATGTATTCTGAGGATACAATAATTTATGGTAATTTTGATTTCCTATATTCTGAGTTAGTAACGATAAATGCTAGGCAAATTGATGCTTAAACTTGCATATTGTTAAACATAAGTATCTTGCAATTATACGCACAAAATCGATGTAAATTATACTATTTAAACGAATACCGAAGCGAAAAGCAAAAGTTATGGACAGTAAAACAACTTGGTTTTAAAAGCTTACTTTGTCATTGCAAAATTTCATTTCGTATATGCTTTGCCAAGCTCTATACTTCAAGAGAGGAATAATTTTGAGTAAAAAAGCAGTGCGAAATGTGCATTTAAATGGTGAAAAACGAAATGACTTTGGGCTGTTGTATACACAGAATTATTTCAAGGGTAACGTATAATTTTAAAGTAAATACCATGTTTGCGGAGTGAAAAATGCACTGTTTATTTCTGCGCGCGTGATAAATTTTATCTCTGCCAAGGTTGTGATTCCCTCACATGACTCACCTGAAATCAGAAAAGAGAAGCGAACGTTAATTGCGTGGCGCGCAGAAATAAAAATAAAATATGATAAAAGTTACGCAATGGCTTATATCGTTAAGCTCGATAAATATAAAGTGTCAAAATGATAAATAAAGTTCCATATCTCGATGTCGAATGAAAAAAAAGCTGGAAAATTATATCCGAATCTATCGAAATTTCTCCGCAATAAATCACATCACAGATAAACAGTAAAACTTTTCCGTTCAGCTTTACCTCGATTCACCTTTTTTTTTAAGATATCGATCCGAAAAATGCGCGGGCGTGCAATAGAAAAGGCAAGGCTCATATCGCTTAATTACATCGACGCCGTCACTTTCGATAATTTCGTGGCGTAATCGCCAGAGTCCCACATCCGCGTCGCATCGGGAACCGGGTAGACCGGCGCGCGCATATCCCCGCGGAGAAACACACACACGAGCAAGCGAGCGAAAGGAAGTCGTCGTCGAGTGTAGCGGAAAAAGTCGAACGCGTGAGGTCAGTGTGACAGAGACGAGAAAAGCCGGGGTAAAGGATATTCCCGTGGATTATTCTAAGAAAGGAGGTTTAATCTAAGAAAATATAAGGGATACATTTTGCCAAATTTCGACTTAGAATAGAATTATCTAATCGTAAAGTATACAACTTATAAGAAATAATAATGCAATTATTGGCATTCCCTTGAATGATGTATCTTCTCAAGTATTTTCCTTAAAATATCATACTCAAATAGGAAAAACCGCAAATTACCCGAACAAAAACTGATTAATATCATTGTAACCGGCGGACAAAAAGCCACCGGAACACCGCCATCGATCGCAAAAAAATGAATCGATCAATCCGCGCGGTCTTCGTCGCGTTTTTCTCGGTTTCCCTGGCGCGTCCGTTCCCCGAGCAAAGAAATTCATGGAGAGCAAAGAGAGTGCACTCGAGAACTCTCAATTGTCTCGTCCCCCGCGCGCGTGCGCTCCGGCACATCTTTGCCAATTGCAGAGAAAAAGTAGAGACGACGAGCGCTATTGAATTTATCTCTGCGTCTTTTCTTTTATTTTTTTTTCTTCTTCGCGAAAGTTGAAGACGAGAAAAGGAGAGACGAGATGAGAGAGAATGTCGAGGAGGAAGGAGCCGTAAAAGGTCAGACTATAGGCGAAAGCTGTTTTTATTGCTAGAAGTTTTCGAGTTTTTCTTTTTTTTAATTTCGAAAGTTACGGATTCATTTGCGTTTGACCTTGCTCGGGTTCCTCGAAGAACGAGGGAAAATGAAAATAAATTTGATTGGCTGGGTAATTGGTGAATATTTTTTACTGCAGTTGAATTGCGATTTGTTTCTATAATAATTACATTTTAAAGTTTTAATGTTAGTTTGTACTATAAGAATAAAAATGCAAACATTCACACTAAAATAACCATTTCTTAAAAAAATATCTATTTTTTCGTAAACAACGTGCAAACCTCTCGACCCTACGTACAAGAAAACCAACTTTCCGCGACGAAGCCACCGACCACTCGATCGCGAAAGGAACAAAGAACCCCAGTATAATACTTACGCGCTCGCCCACGAACGTATATAAGACGCGCGCGAAAACAAGATGATGCGCTCGGTATAAGTGGGAGTCCCATCATCACACACACGCGATGAGAAGAGATCATCCGCGATCCTATATACGTACGAGATCGATCGACCTCATCGATCGCCCTCGAGCCGTTTGCGCGGGAATCCGAACTCCTCCTTTGTTTCCTCTCCCCCCGTTCTCGTCCTTTTCAATTTTCTAGAACACCGCTAATGGCGATGAGTATTTTCGTTATTGCACTCTCGTACACGTGCACGCGCGCGTATAGAGTAATCGGAGTTGAGGAGATTGAATAATGCAGCACCGACGCGCCGGCCGGCCGCTCGCGGAGGCGGGCGCGCGAAGAAAGTAGAAAATTTTTTGAGGTTATGTCGGGGGAGGGGAACTTTCGTGATTTCTATCTCGCTTGCGTAACGCCGTAACCAAATTGAGGGTTTCCACTTTCACGTAATGCCCTCACATTTATACGTGTATAATAATGGATTTTTCCCTCGTGCATTCGCTATACACGTGTACGCGTGTGTGTGTCTGATGCAAAATTAATTTTAACGTGTCTAATATATATTCAGCGGCGTGTGATAAACTTTTAAGGTTAGGTGTGGTGAGAATCGCTTTACCTGAAAGATATACAATTTCGCCGGCGAGGATCAACTTTTCTCACTCTTCTCTCCTACATTTAACGTTTTCCGACTTGCACTGTAAAAAAAAGTTCTATACCAGGAAGTTGAATCAGCAGTTACTGAACAAACTGTAATGCAACACCGGCTTAATCACAAAGATCCACCCGTCAATAAAATGTAAACACACCAGCGGCGGAAACCAAATACGGTAGCATCTTATAGAATGTTGACCGATCCCTTCCAAACATTGCAAAACCTTGGAAACACACACACGCACGGTTACAAACAAAATCCACGCTCGAAATCCCGCAGGTGAAAATCACGGCAGCTTACATATATATAACGAGAACCCGCCGAGTCCCATTCCCTCGCGGCGGTGTGCATGTAGCAGCAGCGACCTAGCCTCTCCGCTTCCTTTGTTTCATCCACATGGATACTGACCGCTGCTGCCGCTCGCTCGCTGCTGACTCGCTCGCCGGCCATAATACCTTCCTCTCTCTCCCTCCACCGCCTTATACCTATACCAGCAGTATATAACGTGTAGGCGAGCTCTCTCTCTCTCTCTCTCTCTCTCTTGCGCGCGGTCTTACCGTTCTCATGGCGCGGGGAATGCAAAAGGCTGAAAAAAGAAGCGAGGGGGCAGCAACTCTCCACGCCAGCAGCGGCTAAAAGAACGACGACGACGAGGAGGTTGAGAGCGGAGGTGGGAGAGAGAGAGAGAGAGAGATTCGCTCGCTCGTTTCCTGAGCGCGCGGGAAATCATGGGAACGCGCGAGCGAGCGATCGCTCAATGATCGCGAGAGTTTGTTTTTTCTTCCTGCGCGCGGGTTTTCTGCGCCTTTTTGCACCGCGCGCCCGCACCGTGAATGCCCGCGGTGAGATATGCGGGGGGAAAGAGAGGGTTAGGTTAGGTCTTAGCGTTTAGTTACGGAGGAGAGGCTGCGCGCGCGGGATGTTATTTTGGATTTTTTTTTGCACGGAGGGGAAGAGGCAGGTTCGCGTGTTCGGATGTAGGAAGTGAGCGCGAGTGCGCGGGGAAGAGGTTGCGGAGGGATATTCTGTTGCAGGAGAGAGATGCTGGTTTATCGCGCCGCAAGGATGATCTGTGGACGCGATAGGGAGGAGTATTGCTGTGTCTGCTCCGTTCGGAAAGGGGGAGAGAGGGAAAAAGTACATGTAACAAGGATTTATTTCTATATGAGGGACTGTCGTAATTAACTGGTGAGAAATGCGCGTGTGGATTCGAATAAATCGGTAAGCTGTTTCTTCTTGCGGAGAGGCCACTGTATTAGAGAACGTTGAATGACGTGTGTTGACTATACGCGTCCGGGTGATGTGAAATACCGACATAATTTTTGAACGTGTACATCTTATGCAAATACTAATAAAATTATTAAAAAAAAAATTGAGAGTTTAATATTTACATATACAGAGCGCCTGGCAATCCTCTTAAAAAAAATACTTGGAAATTATTTAATTAAATAAAAACCGCAATGCCGGTAAGTAGGAATCTGGATTTGTATAATTTTGATCTAGTTTTTAAACGAGCATATCCGATGTAAATGCTAATAAAATCACTTTATAAAATGCTGAGCATAGTATTTACATATATATGGAGCGCCTGACAAAATTATTTTTCCAAATAAACGTTCGAATATTAATTTATTAAATCATGAAATTAGGTTCATTTTGGACTTCACATCGCCTTAAAATAATGTTCAATATTTTCGCGAAAAATTTGTATTTTAATGAATGTTTGTATTATACGTAAATACACATTCGAATAGCAAAACTATTTATTTTCACTGCAAAAAAAAAATCGAAACTTTGTGAAAACCAAGTGAACAACAATTCCCCGAATGAAAACGAAGCAAACGGAAAATAGAGTTACGGCCTTTCCTCAATGCGTGTAACAACGGACATGTTACGTGTTACATGTCCGTTGTTACATGAAAAAAAATTTCGTTGTCCGATATCAACCAAATTCATAATCAATGGTAGAAAACGAACGGACCTTTTCCACAAGTTAATATCATAAACATAACCTATGGTTACCTATGGTTATAATATATAACCTATGGTTATAATATATAACCTATGGTTATGTTTATGATATTGACTTTTGGAAAAGGTCAATTCGTTTTCTACCATTGATTCTGAATTTGGTAGATATCGGACCACGTAACATGTCCGTTGTTACACGCATTGGACGAAAGGCCGTTACAATATTTTTCCTTCGACTTCGCGTGGTCTCTAACCAACAGCAGCTGTCACAAAGGCGCCCGCGGCACGATTGACAAAGCGCGCGCGCACCGGCACCGCATCAACAAAACCACCACACTTTGCCCGCACGCGCGCGCGCGCGATACACAGCCATTGGCAACGCTATATACACAGAACGGCAATGCAAATAAAGTAATTGCACGCAATTTCGTGGTTCCGTTGACATCGCGGACCTGTGTGTGTGTCCGTAGCTGTAATAAATTTTCGGCGGCGGCCAGGCGCGCATGTGTAATTACGCGCCGCTGCGGCGAGACAATGGCGACGAGTTTGCCGCCACCCGCCCGCGTGGAAATGAGTCGGAAAAATAAGAATATATACTGACAATTCTCCTACTAGGTGTACGTTTAAACGCAGTGTAATTGCGCGCTGTTTTTCTTTTTTTTTTCTTTCTCTCAGGGCAGCGCGGTATGCAAAGACTAGGCGCGCGGAACGCGACAAATAGTTCGGCTTTTTCTGTTGATGGAGCTCGCATTTTGGGAGGTATGTACGCGGTAGTTTACAAACAATCTTGCCCGGTCGCTTAATGAAATTCTCGCGCCGCGGTCGCGGTAAAAATTAACCGGAGTATAGAGACGGGACTTGCAAAAGAGTGCACGGCGCGAGGATTTATGGCAAACTGGATTTTCTTCATAAACTGTATATCCGTACATACAGAGTTTCTCTGTTAGATTCGAAATGCATTCTTTATTTTGACCGACGCGGCAACGAGTATTAGAAAGCGCAAGTATTTTTAAGCTCTGAAAGTGATGTGCAACAATGCGGCCCGGCCGAAGAAGGAAATAAAAGAGATAAGACCGCGAAACGCGCCCGGAATGCGCGCGTCTCTTCTTCGCGTAACGTACAGTCGCAATGAGGCCTAATTAACCCGGCGTCATTGTCTCGGAGAGGAGCAAGTACACGCGCTCTCGTAAAATAACCAAACATGATGGAGATGGAAGCTGCGAAGGGAGGCGCTGCTGTGAGCATGCGGAGAATGAAATGTGGATTAGCAGAAACTGGTTTGCTTTAGTGACAAACGTTACGTTTTTGATGGTTATTGTATTGCTTCGAATCACAAATTTGCTAGGTCACAAGTTCAATAGGACGCTATAAAAAGTGATCGGTAAAGATCGACCGCCGTTGTTTGTATTTACAAGGACGGAGAAAAACAACGAATTTCCACGATAAAACTCCATTAGCCCGCGCACGTGCGAGATCACTCGGTTAATTCACTCGGCCCCAGTCTCTCTGTCTCTCTCTCTCTCTCTCTCTCTCTCTCTCTCTCTCTCTCTCTCTCTCTCTCTCTCTCTCTCTCTCTCTCTCTCTCTCTCTCTCTCTCTCTCTCTCTCTCTCTCTCTCTCTCTCTCTCTCTCTCTCTCTCTCTCTCTCTCGGGGCTAAACACCATTATCTCTCCCTCTGGCGAGCTCAACTTTACACGTTTTTCTGCAATTAAAAGGGCGCTGCACCCTGAGCTAGAGCTGAGCACGGAAATCGCGACCCTCCACGCGCTATCGGCGCAATCTGCGACAAGAAGGAGCTAGCCACTCTCGGGGGGGGGGGGGGGGGGCTCTTCGTTACGGCGCGAGCGGTGCACGAGGGGTAATAAAACTCCATTATCTGGGCCGCTGCGGCCGCGACGGTAAATACGCCGGATTTATTGCGCAATAATTCACTTTTCCAGATAATCAAATGGCCGGGGCATCTCTCGATAATTAACGCCGGTACTACTAACCTCCCCTCCGCTCTGATCATGTTCGATTCCCGTGTATAAGCGTATATAATCGAGCGTTTAATTAGGTACTCCCTTGATGCGTGTAGTTTTTGAGGTGTTGGGTGTTTTTGCTGGGTTGGAGAGAGGAGAGAAGCCGAGATTACGCGAAAGAGTGAATCGTAAGTGGCTTTTTCGAAGATGAATGGGCTATTATTCTGATAAATAGGTAATGCCGCGTTATCTCGCGCGCAGCGGCGGCTGCGATTAATGCAGGCACGAGGAGAGTTTGTGTATACATACTACTACCTATCCGTGTAATTATTTTATGATTGCTTGATGGTAATGATCTGATGTTGTAGGGTTTGGGGTAATACACATTGCGAGATTGAAAGTTTAACTGCATTAAAATTGATTGTTACTTGGTTTGAGGATGGATGAATATAGATTCAATTTTTTTTTTCGTGTAATTTCTTTAAATTGCAGATAAACGATATAATGGTTATTGAAAAAATATAATTTTAACACTTATGGTAATAATAGAAGGATAACAGGTTTATGGCAGATTTAAATTAATTATACTATGATGTAACGAAAGTGATTGTACCTTTTTTTTGTCTATGACGTAACATAATATTAAATTTAAGATTTAATTAAAGTATTTAGTTTGAAGTAACATAGCAATACTCAATGTTATCTTTTATTACTACAATTTGTGATCATCTGAAATATAAATTCCCTCTCTTTTTCAATTCAATTTCTCCACTACTAAATACAGCATCCTTCACGTCGAGACCACTCTAAACATACCCTTAACGAAATCACTTTGCTGGCAGAGTCTATTATACATATATAGCCGCCTCTTTCTCCCTCTCTCTTCCTCCTCCATTTCGCGCTCTCGAAAAAATAGATCTTCCGAGAAAAGAGGGAGGAGGGGCGGCGAAGGCGCGCCGCGATCGCATCTGCGTATATTTCACGATTCGCTCTTTCTCCTTCTCACTCTCTCGCGTTCTCGCTCGCTTCTTTGTTCCGGGAGTGGCTGTTTTATGCGCGCATGTGTATACGTGTGGGCGAACGAGCGCCGAGTTCCCTCTCTCTCTCTCTCTTTCCCGGGTCCCTGACATCGCAAGCGCGCGCGCACATAGACCTACGTCGACGGGAGAGGAAGTACAGTGATACTGATAGTGCAGAGAGGGAGAGGGGAAAGAAAGGGAGAAAGAGTGAATTGTTGAGTGGGTTTTGTTTTTTTTAGTTAATTTGGTAACGTTGTGGTTGGTAATGCTTTCTAATGGGCTAAATAAAGAGTTGCTTCGAAATGTTTATGATCCCCTCAAGAATCGTTTTAAGCGAGTCTGAGCGAAAGGAAAAGCGTGAATAGCTGTATGATCAAACATCACAATAATCTATGATTTAATATATTAAAATGCTAATTTATAATAAATACCACAACTGTTTGTCTTCGATAAAACTTTTGTCTAGACTTTTGGTAAAATAACTAGTTACATTTCATTTAGGCTCCAAATAATAAAATTCAATCAATTCAATTGGCTTTAATAATTCGACTTTAGTATCACATAATTGATGCTGCTTGTCGCAATTAAATTATTTCATACAGGAAATCAGTAATGTTAACAATCAAGTAGTACGAATAATAAGAAGGACGTTTATACTTAAAGATATAGGTATAGTTATAGAACTAAAAAAAAAAAAATTTTTTTTCTCTACTAAAATAAATATAAATTTTATGTAAATTTTTATTAAAAAAAAAAAAAACTAAACTTTTACTATTTTTATGTAAAAATGATCGTCTTTTGAGCGTTAATGGGATAAATTAATAATATTATTTTCTGTTGAATTTGAACACATTGGTCACGATTGTTTTCACGTAGCTCGTTGAGAATTTTTTCGATTTTGACATTTGGAAGGGTTGTAGTTTGAATTATGCAACACAGAAAATTTCACTCAAATTATCCGAATCGTTTTTATGTTAACAATGGAAGAAACAGCAGAAAAGAAAATTCATCTAGTTTTTTATCATGGAAACATAAACATTTTTGCTTGTAATCTTTTAGTCTTTTGAATTGAGTCTAGGAAATTAAATAAATACCGTTTGAATTCAGTGATATCTTTCTCCGTATTACATAGAAGCAGCTTTACCTCAAATAAATGTGTTCTTTTAGTATTATGAGTTTTTGATGAATATATTATTCGCATACCATTAAATGGTATATTTGAAGCTTTAGGAAAAGAGCTTTAACTAAATCAATCGTAATATGCTTTTAAGCGGAAATGAATTTCAAACTCTGCTCCAGTAAATATCCGAATTCTATAAAACTTCTCAGTGTAAAATATACATTCCGCGCAGTCCGAATATTCGTTCCGTCTAAACGAGAGACTGAAATCAATTCCTCTTGCATAAAGGCAAACGATCTGCCAGGTATTTATTTCCCTTATCGCAAATATATAAATGTGAACTTTTACAAAACGGCCGCTTTTGTATCTCGATATTTGAATTGTCATTATCAGGAGCATAAACGCGCAGGCGTATTTCGATATATAAAAGCCGGAAACGAAATAAACTGATATAATATATATAAGCGCACGCATACACGCGGCTGATAAATCAAATCAAATTGTGGAAAGGAAGCACAAAAGAGAGACGGGGCGAGTGAGGATCGGCCAAATTATGCAATGACAATTATTTAATTCGCACGTGCAGCTACGGCCGAGAAGGCGAACGATTTTCGACAAGCCATAATTTATTTAGCCGCTAATTGTGATTGCCGATTATTACGCCGGATGCGACGGAATATTTGCGTTGATTGTGAATGAGTGTGTAGCAGCAGACAAGACGCGAGGCGATCAATTTCTTTTCGAAACGACAATGCAAACGAATGGGCGAGTTACTGTGAAAAAGCGAATTTAATGCTGGATTTTACTGTGATGAAAAATTATAGGCGTGATAACTGATATGTAGGTTGAAAAACTGTTTTTAAAATGTCTGTCAGCGTGATAATCGTGTTTTTTAATTTATCTAGAGGTAGAAACCACTTTACTATTTCTTTATATTATTTTTTATATATAGATTTCAATGTGATAATACTTTTTCCTTTCCCGCATGCTCATTGCTGCACAGCAATATTTTTACACTACAAAATATGAATAATGAATAATTTTTTGATCAAATTTATTTCATAGAATTTATTACAGCCGCATGATACATTATTGACATGTTATTCAATATCCAACCCACAAATTTAACTATTTATTAAGCAATATTACTATCATTAGAAAAATGTTACTTTTATACCTCTAAAATTATTTCTATTTTCGTTTAATCAGTACTAATTACAATCCAATAAAATATTTAGCAGTATTTTCTCGGTTCACCCAACTACTGCTATGCTCATAACAGCCCGACCAAACGTAACTCAACAACGCAATACGCAATTATAATTACGTTTGAAAAAGGAAATCGTTTCAAAAACAAGAAAAGCGCAACGGACGGAAAAAGTAGAGAGTACACGTATAATAATAAAGACCACGCACACACTCCTGCATACACACGTATGAACAATATATATACCGACGCGCGTATACAGGGCGAGCGGGAGAGAAAGAGAGTGGAAGCCCGAAGCGCCGCGGAGAAACGTTTTGTTCCGTCGAGCAAACATCCGCTCTCGCATTAGCCTTAGTCCCCTCGCTCTCTCTCACTCGCACGGCCAAGTGTGTAACCAAGGCGCATACACACGCTTCGCTGCTCTCTTTCTCTCTCATTCTCGCGCGAATGCTCGGCCGGGTGTTTTACAATTTCGCGTTGTGCCGGGCTGTTTTTTTTGCACTTTTCCGCCGAGAAACGTAATTTTTGAAAATTGGAGACAGAACCGTGGGAGGTGTAGGATTTGTGCGCGCGGTGGTAGAGCAGGAAGCGGAAATTGTCAGGATTTTCGTAATTTTTTCGCGAGGAAAAATGTTTTGAATAAATGTTAGAGACGCGTGTAATACAATTGTAAGCAATCTCAGAGGACTGTGCGTGTAGGTATTTTTTAAATTAAACTCTAACGAAGGAAATGGTTATATTCTCTCTCCACGGATAACCTTTTTAATTAATCCAATTTGACTCTTTTTCTTATTCTGCTACCATTTGCGCAAAGTGACCGAATCTTCTATCAATTGCAACGAAATTAGTATGCACTAAACACAAATTCGCAATCCTCGAAATAACTCTTGAATCCCATTAAACGAGAAACACTCGGAAACCGTCAAATATTAGCAAGGAGTAGTGCGTATACACTCCGCGGCACAATAGGCCGAGATAACTGCACTTTCCCGCGCGCGCGCGCAGCTGTACCGACAATGGAAAACAAAGCGCGATATTCCAGCGTAATTTTCATAATGAAAAATTCCCCCCTCATGTCCGCCCCCTCGCTCCGACAAAACGGTCATTCCCTTTGCGTCTCCCTCTTTCTCTCTCTCTCCCTCGTAACCTACCGGCTGCTTTCTTGCGCGCCGCCTTTCTTCTTCGCCGCCGCGCCGTCCCTTAACTCTTTGCCAAGAGGCAAGCCGGCGTGATGAGTAGTAGAGCGTGCGAAGAAGTTCTTGAAAAATTATTTTTTCTTTCAGTACAAAATTAAAAATCTTTTTTGAAATTTTTTTTTTTTGAAACTAAGTTTTTTTTGTCTATAGTTTCAGCTATACTGTATATATATTTATATAAAATAGTACATTATGCAGCCAGAGTAAAAATTAAAATTATTGCAACAACACTGCTATTGTATTGGAAATAAATATCGCTCATATATTGGCGATACATTATAGTACAACAATTTCAAGACTATTGGCGCTATTTGCCTTGGGTGTTATTGCCGCTTTATTGCTCATATCTTTACATTTAACTATAAAAAAAATTTCTCAGGTGGATTCGAACTAGGAATCTTTGAATTACTAGACTTGCTCGCTACACGGAGAGAAATTTTGTAGTGAAAATTACAAATATTCGAGGCAAAATTACCAGTTTCTATGGTAATGGATGGACAGACTGACAATTTCAAACTTTTTACCAAAGTGCCTTGGTAAAATTTTTTTTTAGTTAATTTAAATTAAAAAAATTAACTTTTTTTATCCATATTAATGGATATATAGTATTTTAATATAGAAATAGAAACAGAAACAAGGATGAAAAAACATTAAACTGAAAAAAAATTTTTACGGAAGCGGGATTCGATCCGATGATCTTTGGGTTGAGAGTCCGACGTTCTACCGACTGCGTCACGGAAGCTGTTACCAACAGTCATTTGAATCGCCGTTATTACTTACTGAAAATATGTGTATTGTTTTCATTTTAACGTCGCGCACGCCTCTAGTATCAATCTTCTGAAACAGAATAATGCGCAGTGCGCATGCGCGAATACACAAATACCAGGTTATTTGGCAAAATTTATCAGTTTTCTTAGTAAAAATTCTTAGGTTACCCTGTAAAAATGACTAGATCTCAATTTTTACCAGTGTGTCTGGTAATTTTTATTCCGATAATTTGGTATTTTTTTTAAGTGGTTATGGTAGTTTTTCCTGGGAAACTTATAAATTGTATTAGAAACCTGGGAATATCACGGCTTTTGACAGTCTATCCATGCACTACCAAGGCACCTTGGTAATTTTTACTCTAAAATTTCTCTCCGTGTACCCACTGAGATATTTCGTTGTTTCTGTCAATGAACAATGTAGAGGTTAAAGCATGTACTTCAAAACAAATGATCCAACTATAAACTTATTTCAACTTTTAACCTTCATTTCGTTCATTGACAGAAACAACGAAATAGCTCAGTGGGTAGCGAGCAAGTCTAGTAATTCAAAGATTCCTAGTTCGAATCCACCTGACATTTTTTTTTATAGTTAAATGTAAAGATATGAGCAATACAGCGTCAATAACACCCGAACAGAAATTGACTTAGGGCTAATGTCAGGGCCTTATCCGATGCCTTAAAATAATCATAAGGTCCTGACATGGCACCTGGTGAGGTCCTTAACAAGTCGCGTAATGGGGCGCACCTCCGGCCCTGGCGGGCTTTCCCGGGCATAGCTCGTATTTTTCACTGTTTGGTAATTTACTGCTTTAAATAATGCACAGCTTCTAAGCGTTGCAAGTTATCTAAAATAATTCAATAAACTTTTTCAAATAACACAGATGTGTTACTCTGTAGTAATGACATTAACGTAAGAAATGAAACAAAATTATTTTTAACCTACTAAATCCAGACATGTCATTACAATATCAAGGCTTGTTCAGGGCTTCGTAAGGAGTACCGTCTGATGGATACATATCAGGGCCAGACGAGGGCCATTCACGTAGCCCTAGTTTAATATCTAAATATTTTTGTAAAGCGATTTTCAGGCAAATTAAGGCCTTATCAGTCCGGGCCGGGGCCAGACCAGCACCGCGTTACGCGCCTTGCTGGGGGCCCTTACGGCAAACCTAGTTAGGCCCTTACGTTTACGCAGGGCTAGCCCTATTCATTTTCCGTTCGGGCATCCAAGGCAAATAGCGCCAATAGTTTTGCAATTATTGTACTAATGTATCGCCAATATATGAATGATATTTATTTCCAATACAGTAGCAATGTTGTTGCAATAGTTTCAATTTTTACGCGGGAAGAAGGGAGTAAAGTCACGGATTATTCAAAGTATATAATAGGGAATAAAATGCTACTTTTGTCCCGCTTTTCGGATCAATAAAGTGGCCATTATAGTGGAGTCGGGAATAAAAGAATTTTAATTGCTTGATTGCAGTGGAGTTTAGGTCAATTCTCACGCGAAATACTCTATTATAGAGACGCCAACTGATTTTTTAAACAGAACGGAGTAGAAAAACGTCCATCGTTTGTGCAGTAACGAGCGAACCCGAAACAATTATTCGTCGCGGCTCTGCCGTTATAGGCTCGCACTGCGGCACTGCATGCAGAATTGTGTGTATACGTGGAGCGCGCGTTTTATCGCCTGTTGCGGGGCTCGTGCGCCGAAGCGACGATTCGTTAAATTTCTGTCCGCGCACTCGCGCAATAGCTTTTTCCCGATCTTTAATTGCTCGCGCGACTTTTGTAATTACACTACTCTGCTCGGCTACGTTTTTCTCCCCGAACATGTAATAATGGCTTCGTTTATTGCTGTTTCGATGGACAGAAGAAATGTGTGTCATTATCGGAATTGAGATGTTTTGTTGCTTGTCTTTCACAAGTTTGATGTAATGATCGATGTGTATCGACCAGAACCGTAACTATATGGTATAAGCTGGAAGAAAATAAAACATTTTATTATTATTTTTGAAACTTTTGATGAGGTATGTACTGCTATGTGTTTTCACGACAATTATCAAAGAATGTAACTCTATGACGGTTGAACATGTAACATTTGTATTTACACTTCCTGACCTTATTTTATTGTGCATGCTGCGATTCCCGAGAAAAATTTCAACCAAGAAACGAATTTTTATACTCTGTTTACAGTATCACCTCTATTTTTAGAAATAAGTTTGAAAGAATAATAGTTTAAACGAAAGCCATTTATTCAAACAGATCCGTGTGTAAGGTTAGAAAAGAAAATAAAAAGAAAAGGAATGTGAGAAAAAATAACTAAAGAAAACGATGGTTGTCCAATGGGATCACCTTTGTCACCTGTTATAGCCAATTTAGTAATGGAAAAATTGGAAAGTATTGCTTTGGCTAAGTTGGTTTTTCAGCCAATTATTTTTAAAAGATATGTTGATGACATTTTTGCAGTTGTACCAGAATGTTTTGTGGATGAAATGGTGGATGTGTTTAATTCTATCCATGATAGAATTAAATTCACAAAAGAAGTTGAGAAAGATTATCAATTGAGTTTTTTAGATATTAGAGTCATTAGAGGTAATAATAATAGAGTGAAATTAGATTGGTATAGAAAACCTACATGGTCAGGTAGATTTTTTAAATTTTGATTCTCACCACCAATTCGGAAACAAGACAGGTGCGATCAAAGGTGTCATTGACAGAGCGATTAAATTGTCACATAAAGATTTTAGGAAAAAGAATTTAAATTTAGTTAGAGAAACATTTATTAAAAATAGTTATCCCGTAAAATTTATTGATAAAATGATTGATGAGAGAGTGTGGGAAATTTATAATGGTGGATTGAAGCAGCGGGTAGATAATCAAACAAGGAATAGAAATGGAAAGAATGCATATTTTAGTTTACCATATGTTAGAGGTTTGTCGGAAAGGATTAGAAGGGTTTTTAGTAAACATAATATTCAAGTTTTCTTTAGAAATGATAATAATTTAGAAAGGTTATTTAGTAATTGTAAAGACAAGGATGATAAATGTTTGAAATCGGGAGTTGTTTATAAAATTAATTGTAGGGATTGTAATGGGTGTTATATTGGTCAAACGGGTAGATATTTGAAAAAGAGAATATATGAACATCAATATAGTTTACGCAGCTCAAGTTGTACATCGGGTTTGAAAGAACATTGTTTAAATAGTTTGCATTCTTTCGATTTTGGGAGTATGGATATTTTGGAACAGGGGATTAAGAATAAATATAAGAGGGAAAGCCTTGAAAGTATTCACATTCTAAGAAATCGGAATAATGTAAATTTAATGATAGAGTCAAGTAAATTAGATAACATTTATCATTCTTTATTAATTTAAGTGAGAATGGCAAGTTGGAGAGGAGAATGTGGAGGGTGGTGGGGTAAGAGAAAAGAAGGGGGTATGGGTGCATGGTATATAAGGAGGTGTATCGCGGGTTTTATTTCAGTCCCTGAGGAGGAGCCGGAGCAGGCTCGAAACGTCGGACAATGTGGTGGTGGTGGGCAGTCAGATCGTCCTTTGCTAACAAAGTTTTTTCCAGATTTTAATTAAGTTTTTATTTCAGATTCTGCGGGGGTGATTATAAACAAGGGCAATCTGACTGCCATAAATATTAATTATTTTAATTTAATTTGTAAGACTGTAAGACCGATGGAAAAATTCTTATCAGTTGATAAAGAAAACAAGCATACACGGAAAAAAAAAGTTTCCAGTGAAAATTACTCCTTCAATGACTAAAATTTAGTAAATAGTATAGGAAAGCACATACTCGAAATGTATTGAATTTTAAAATCCACTTCATCAAATTTTAGTATTTTGGAAAATAAAGGGGAAATTTACAATTAAATTTTTTTTTTGTAATCTAAGGTAAAGTACCCAGTACTGGGACAGTTTCGACCATACTTTTTTTTATAATCTTATAAACGTAAAGGGAAAGCACGTATGGTATGGTTAGGGCATGTGTGACGAGGGAAGGGTAAGAAAAAGCAAATATATACATCCGAATGCAATTAGAAGTAGAAAAATAGGAAGAAACATTTTGTAAAAGCCAAATATAGTTAAGGTAAATTATTTATTTATTGCTTGTAAATAAAGACACAAATGTCACAAGTATAGAAAATAAGAATGTAAATAAAAAAAAAAAGTGAATGACGTATGCAGTATGATAAAGTAATCAAGTTATTCTGTAAATCGAGTTCATTTCTGGGCCGAAAGGCTGAAATTATTAATAAATAAAAAATATAAAAAAAGTATTGATCTAAACTTGATTTTTTGTATTTATTGAGCAAGGTAAAAATAACTATGTTCAGAAGTTGTATATCAAAAGTTGTTGACATTGTTCCACTTCTAACCAACATTCAGAATGATCCATCAACTTGCTTCATAAACGTTTCAACGCGTAATCACAGTCACTGATTTCTGCTCATTCACTACTAAATTTCAACCCAATTCAAAGCACCCCACGCATATTTCTTCGTCAAAGTGTGCCGTCGAAGCAACGCAACATTTTAAAGCCAAAGCGAATTTCGCTCCTCATTACTCGACGCGTTGGAGCGGCCTTCTTCTCCCCCACATCAACCCATCGCACACGCCTTAAAATAAGATAATAATCAGCGTCGCGTGAAACTCAGCGCCTCGGAAAATGTTGCCGAGAGCACGAGCGACGCGCGAAGGGCCGTAAAAGGGAGGACGCGAGTGACGCGTTTTTCCGTCCCAATTCGCACCGAAAAATTCGACGCGTCCTCGATGAAGCGATATATTCTCGAGATTGAATTTTACCCCGCGGGGCGAGGCGAAGGGCGCGAAATGGAAAGAGGGGGGAGTTTTACGGAGCGAGTGCGCCCGCGACACGAAATTTCTTTGTTTTTAATCCAGGAGGGGAATACAGCCGGGGATTGCAATGGCGTTACGGGACGATGAATAAGGAAAAGAATTCTTTGGGTTATTTTTAGATTTTCGGTTGTTTTCTAGGTGCGAATTTAATACGCGAAAAATGTCCCGAAAATGATTGAAACTGAGTTTTGTAAACAACACAAAGGGCAATGATGTAATAAAGGTGTTCAATGGCAGATTTGATGAAAAAGGTCAGTTTCAAAAATATTTAAAAAAAAAGTCACTGCGCAGCTTGATCGGTATGGCAGCCGAAAGTGCCGAGAGGATAAAATAAAATAGGAACAGAGTGGCAATTAGGAAGGCGCGTCAAGTGCGCTGATTGTGATATCGAGTGGAATTTAAACAAGTGGGAAATTTAGTTAAATGATGAAGTTTGACGGGGATTTATTTTGGAATTTCGCTTAACGAGTATATTGATTGGAAAATTTCATTTGTACATTATATTTCATGATATTCTATGGCCTTGGGCACTTAAAATACGCGCGTAATTTGAATTAATTAATTGAGAAAAACCCTCTTGTAACATCCTTGTAATTAAAACATCTGTATATCCTTCAACGCCATCAAAATAAAAGTCGATCCTCCAACCGTAATAGAAAACGCATTTTCCACGTTGCTTCTCGTCCACTAACTTCCGCTACACTAACTCTTCTACACCAGTCGATAAAACAAGAAATGTATCCAGCCAGCTATCCAATGTATACGCGAAAACCTCTCTGCGACTGCTTCGCAACGTACACACACACACAGGCGGCGTGCAATCGCGCGAAAATCATCCGCTCGCAGCGGCAAAGCGACGACTCGCTCGCTCTCTGGCTGGCTTATGGCACAGTAGGGTGCAGTGACCCGTCCGGCTGGCCGCGTGCGCGCGCGCGACCTCTACGCCTCGCGCGCGCTCTCGGCGGTAACCCGAGAATAAGGAATTCCCGGTGCGATGTCGCACCTCGGTGCGCGCGTGCACAGCCCTCCTCTCTCCTCTCGCGAATAATTAATGAAACGGCGAGAGCAGAGTATATGAGAGAAGCAGCAGCACCGCGTGTGTACATATACGCGAGGTTCGAGAGAGAGAGAGAGAGAGAGAGAGAGAGAGAGAGAGGTGTGGTTGGAGATATGGCGGTGGTGAAAAAGCGTGGAACGGATGGGGATGAGCAGTGTGGGTATTGAGGGAAAGAAGCGGTTAAAGATGCGCAGTGGATGATGGTTTGTTCGAAATGAGGACGAAAAGAAGCAGAATTTTTGTTGTGAGGCTAATCAAAAATATCGGATTAAAGATGTAACTTGCCAAAGTATATAAAAGAACGGAGAAATTGAAGAACACGGACAGATATGGGATATTTTTGAAAAAATAAAAACTAAAGAAAATGCGATAAGTATTACTCTTATTTTTACAAACATACTATACTTGACCAAGCGCCGCGAAAACTACAAGCCCAAATTAAGACAATGCGAAATTCAACGATTAAAACAGCATTAATTTTCGCCTTGCATACTATGCACACACATCGCCTCCCGCATATAGCTGTCGCTAAAATTTCCCAGCTACGCCAACCGCATACCCAGCCCCATTCGCGAAAAGTCTCTCGTACGCCTGAGGAGGAATGAGGAAACGCATGAAAAAAAAGAGACGAGTAAAACGCGACGGGTGCCATACGGTACACGATGCACGCCGTTTATTTATTGCCCCCCCCCCCCCTTTCTGCCGAGACACACGTGCGCGTATTACACCCGCCCATTAAAACGACGCGGTAAGTACCGGCGTCGATATATACCGTGCACGAGTGGTTAATAGAAATTATCGGTCGTCATGGCGGATTCGAGCGGTTTCGCTGTTAACGCGCGGCGTGTGTCTGTTGCTCTCGCAGCTGTATAAATATATATAGGAAAAATAGATATTGTAATAATAGTGCCGTAGGTGAGCTAACTGCATATCTAGAATAATAAGGGTTGCGGGTTTATAGGAAAAGGTTGGTATGGTTAAGAACTATATTCGAGTCTATTCGTAGACTATGAATTTATTTTAAATTCATAAATTAACTAAGGTAAAAGACCCAGAAGATGGACACTTTGACCAGAAATTTTCAATGATTTTTTTCTCCGTGAAAGTCATTGGCTTGGGTAAAAATTTCGGTATATGTATGAGCGGAATACATTTTTGTAACGAATAAGACAAAGTATTGTTAATAAATGATTAAAATACAAAATTTAAATCGGCTTTAAGTAATGACTCAATTGTCGGAGAAGATGGACAGATGATTTTTTTCTTGACAGGAATAGTTGGTCAGCGAAATTACATTAGTTTGAATGGTCCGACTACTGCTACCACTAAATTCATATGGAAGGTACAAACGGACAGCACCATCGGCTCTCACCATAACCTCATAATATTTGATTTTCTTAATTTTTTGTTTTGTTTTGTAAGCCACAAATCGACTTCAAATTAGCTTCATAAGAAAGTTCATACAAAATAGAAAATTAGAAAACAAAATGGTTCGATATTTTTTAAATTTTATATATGATTTTTGTCACTGTCCATCTATTGCTTCAACTTTTCAAAGTGTCCATCTTCTGGGTCTTTTATCTTACATATTAAGGTAGGTGAAAATGAATCATTATCTTGTATTACACAGCTCAACTTATAAAATTATTGTTCAAATTTCAAACCATTAAAATGTGATAATTCGTAATAAAAATTTGTCATATTTTGCAAACAATGTATTTATTTATCGAAATTCGTTGTTTTTAATGCTTTCCGAAAATAAAAGATTCGAAATCGATACTTACCCTAAACATCTGTAAATACAACGCACGATTCGAACTGTACCTCGAATACAGAAGCACATACTTCTAACCGCATTTTCCATTTCGGTGGGCGCGGCAGCCAATCGTTAACCCACACACCTTTTATAATTCGTTCCGCTATACACCCTTGCGATCAGCGAAAATGCGCTGTATATCTGCGTGTTCCCGATTTTTCCCCACGACCGCGCGCGTATTATCCCATGACTGACGATTGGCTGCAATTCGCGCGCGTGCGTGCGGTGATGGTCGCGCGGCCGTTAATTATCCCGGAGATGGCGCGTGATCGATGTTGCAGCCTCGGTGTACCGACACCCGCGCGTATCCGTATACATAGCTATAGGATTTTTGGCAACGGAGGGTTCGCTGAGGATTCGGAAAAATGCCCCTCGGTTCTCCGTTATTTATTATTTTGGTCAGTTTCGACGAATGCGTGCAACGCCAGCGTATATCGAGCTATATTTCACGCGTCCCGGTGCACGGCAGCTGTGACGTATACACTTTTAAGATTGCTTTATCTTATATACAGCAAAATAGCCGAAATGGAAATGTAAATCAAACCGCAGAACGGCTCGTCGCATCCAGAGATAATATTATCCAGTAAAATAGAAACAAATATACACATTATACACACACAAGTTGAGGGACAAAAAGTTTACCTTAAAATTCGGTCCGTCGTCGTGCCGTGCGTGTCTCCCTATAGAGCAAACTGGCAAGCAGCCACTGAGCGAGAGAGTGAGAGAGAGAGAGAGAGAGGAAACGCCTGAGTCTCGCACACGCGCACTAAACTCGCAAGAATTTTCAACAGTGCTGGGCCGTGCTGATGCTACTGCCGCCGTCGAGTTGTCTGCTTGGCTCTCTCACCTGCGCGATCACAAAACACAGTTTTAATTAGTTCTCTCGCTGACGCGCGCATTGTGCCGACTGCTGCGGCAATTATATACCCCCGCCCGCCTGTTTGTCTTCCCCGCGCTCCGGGGAAGCACCCAGGGAGTGTGTTATGCGTATAGCGCGTTTGTTTTAAAGTGTATGTGTTTGTAGCGGCTGGAGAATTAGTGGATTTATTAATGTTGTAAAATTTCGCCTGAGTGGATTTGAATAACGGCTCTCGATCGGCCGAGTTTCAATTAAATTTCGCCCCGGCCACAGCAGCAGCCGGTAGTATTATTCGGCAAATTTGCCCTGTAATGTAGGAAACGCACTCGTGCGTGTACCGCGTTTAAGCTAGGATCGAGAGAATACATAGTATTGTTGATTTTGTAATATTTTAATTATTCTCACGGTGCGATTAAACGCTGTTGCATTGTAACAAATGTTGCTAAATTAATTTTAGATGCGGCGAATATTAATTTTACTTATTAGTTATTTACTGTTTAAGTATACGGTATACTGTTACTGGATGTTTTAAATAGATTGAATATATTATATAAACTAATAACGTTCAAAGGTGGAATTTATTTATTGCGCGGAAGAAAATTTAGCGGAGGAAATAACCGTAAATTATTTTAAAGGGATACCGGAGCCATTGTGCTTTCCTATACACTACGTCATCATATATTTCCTTGCGTATTCTAATCCAGTTTTTAGATTTATCGTCCAAGATTTATCATCCCAACGACAATTAAAAACCGCCATAACCTTAAATAACTCTGCAGTTACTATATTTTCCCGCCTTCAATTCGTTAACGGAGAACTCCCTTATACACATACACATACCACCCGAATCCATCACAAATCCCCCCACGCTCTAAAACCGCATCCCCTCCCGTTCAAGGATCGCGCTAGTCCAATGGCGCGCACATCACTCTTGTAATTCCCTCAATTCACGCCCACGCGCGTGCACACACAGAGCAGCGCAGCGATAATAACGCGAGCTACTTTCGCTGGCGGCGGCGGCGGCGGCGATCGATGATACACATTACCGGACGCATAAAACGAGCGAGGGAGAGACAATCGACGCCCCGGAAGCGCGTCATATACAATGGGGCCGCGCTACGACAACGCGTGGCTGCCTCAATACGCGGGAGAGAATTTGCGATTAACTTCGTGTGTAGGTGCGGACTGCAGAGATAAGCGCGCGCGCGCATGCGGTGTTAGATTGGCTAGCTATGATGTGCGCTGGTGGTGGTGGTGGTGTGTGTGTGTGTGTATTTTTCGGTCGGGGCGATGAAAATTAATAATAAAGTACTCGATGATGGAGGCGCGATAGTCGAGCGGTAATGATAGACGAGGAGTGGTGAAATATTTGTGCGTGTATGTGCTTTGACACGTTGATTAGAAATCGTATACTCTGCAATTAGGACGGGCTATACGTATAATGTATACAACTGGTAAATCGTACAGCGTGTAATAAATTTGAGTGTATATGTATATGAATATTTTGATAGAGCTGTATATCATTGATGGCTCCATTACGTGAAAAGAGTCGCAGTAGCTTTAATTCAGAAAAGTGAATAATAGAGAGCACTGGAGCTTTCGACGAGGAGGACCCGTCCACTTTTTTATCGCAAGTTTTCACACCCCTTGTGCCATTGTGCAGAGAGTCCTTTTCAATTCAGTTAAATTTGTTGAATTGGAGAGCCGGAGTTATTTTCATTTAAGAGAGAGAAAGAGGATCAGGAAATAATGCTTTCGAGGCAATTCGTTTTTATCTATAGATATTTTTTATCGTGAAGTTATGCTATTACCGTAATAATCTTCCGTTCTAAATTGAAATCTTTTGAAAGTTCTTGTAAACTTTCGAGCGCTTTAATCTATCTGTTGAAGGTGGAATAGTTCAAAAGCTATCAAAGATGAAATTCTTACCAGCGGAATAAATTCAAAACTCACGATTTCGAAAATTTCCTCGTGAAAATGTCCGTTCTATGAAAAATATCCGCGCCCATCGCTTAATACAATCGACCGATCTAAGTGACACCCCCATAAAAAATAATATCGGAAATTTTGCATCCTCGCGTCGCTGGGAATCAGCTGATTCACTTTTTCCCCTCCCGCCGCATCATCCCGCCTCGCCGGGGATTTTATCGCGCGCGCGGCGGCACTTCCCGATATCGCGGAGCAGGAAGATGATTCGGGTTTATGGGCTTCGGCGCTGGAATGCGCTTCACTTGAGAAGGAGAGAGTCGATAAGAGGAAGAAAGGAGAAGAGGGATCCATCTTGTTTTCTTTTTTAGGCGTTTTGTGATGCCGCGCTCTTTTATGAATTTGGGTGGCCGCGGCGCGCGGCTTTTGTACGGTAGATTTTCGCGAGCGAAGAGGTTTATTTTGAAGTCTTGAGAGCTTTGATTTTTAATCTATCGCAAATGTAGTTTTTGTCAAAGGTGAATGAAGAATTTTGTTGAAACTTTGTTTTACATTTCTTTTGATGTATTTTTATAAAACTTTTTTTGAAGTCGTTATTAAGTTCCTCTTTCTTAATTATAAGAGTTGTAATAAAGGAAGTTATGTACGCAAGATTGCGATAAAAATAAGGAAACTAATATTTTTTTCTAAACTTTTTATTTTATGACTTTTCGCTGTTTTTAATTGAAAGAAGTTTTAAAATTGAAATAAGCGTAACATTTCAAGTTATATTTCTAATTTATTACTGCAGTTATCATTAATTACGTTTATCAAGTGTGAGCTTTTATCTCTAAATTCATTACAAAACCGGAAATTCAGTTGTATATAGTGTAATCCACGTATTATCACGTACAATGTTCACTTAAAATGTGGGAAAATGTAGAAATTGAATAATAAATTAAATAATAAAGAATATTTATTGTGACGAGGTAATTAAAATACTTGCATAAAAAATGTTCTTTAAAAAAAAAAAAAAGAAAATAAATACCGCAATCAAGAGTATTTGAGAAAAATAAACAACATTGACACGTACTCGAGTAAACTTCCACAATATCAATGTCGCATGAATTTCAATCTCAATTTACTATACAAAACACGCTGAAAAAGAAGAAGGATAAAAAAAAGAAGAAGCCACACACAACACTCGCATTTCCTTGATCCATCTCATTCACGGCTGCAGCTCACCGTTCCGTCCGACCTCTCGCGTCTGAAAGATCTCTCGCTCCGCGTCGCCGCGCCGCGCATGCAAATGCGCGCATCTCTCTCCCGTGCGCGTGCGATGAAGAAAGGCCGACTTTTCCGGCAGCGTAATAATACTCTTTTTTCCGCGTTCCCCTCTCTCTCTCTCCTTCCGCTCGTAAATCGCGGCGCGTGCGGTCGCGGCGGCTGCGGTTTTCGGCTTCCCCGTCTTAATCGCCGGCGAGAGAGAGAGGGAGTGATTTATCGGGAGAGCGCGTGCGCGAGTTTTGCGACTTTTCTTTAATAATGCCGAGGTATGGGTTGCGCGGCATTATGAAGCTGCCGGAACCGGCTTGCCAAGTAGAGAGATGATGGTGTGAGATATACTGCGCGAGGTTAATTGTACATGAATTTAATTACACGGGTGTGATGGACGCTCGTAAAATATTTTTCACTAAACAATGTTTTTGTGATGGTAAACGTTGGTTGCAATTTCTTTTTTAAAACATAATATTTATAGCGAGGAATTGAGCCGATTTTAAATAAGGAGTTAATTGCAAGGACACGATGCAGAGTCTCAATCGTTCGAATGTGTTTATTAAATAAAAACGCGAGAAAAGAGTTTCAGCTCACGTTATTGTATTGACATCCGGAAAGTTCGAAGACCCATATTGTCAACAACAAGCGGTTTATACCTTCATCGCGAATTGTCCGACCGCTGCGACTCGCTAATATATCCTCGACTGCGCGCGAGCAAATATTTTGCCATCGAAAGTGGCAAACGAAATACTGCAATACGAGGAAGAAAAGGACGCTTTTCGCGGATGAGCGAAGTGGCTTATGAAAATGAGGCGAACGTGTAGGTATGTGTATATAGGTGACGAGCAATAATGCACTCGACTCGAGAGCTGCACCGGGCACTCGAAAGCGGCGGCCAGACGTTGCCGAGAGAGAAACAGCGCTCTTCTTCTTCCGGTTATTCTTCTCGACGGACAAAAACACTTTTTTTGCGAACAATGGGGAAAAGCAACGTAAATTTGTAAATTACAAGACTAGAAATTTTTCGAGACGGTTGACACAGGAATGAGCGAAAACGATGTGCTTTTAATTAAATTCTTCGTTAACAACACGGCGTATCGGGAACGGAGTGACACTCAATCTCGAAAGTTTTACAAACACATGATTGAATCTCAGAGCAAACTACACTGTAGTATTGAATCTCTCTTTCTCGCTTTCATCTCCGTGTCTCAGTTCTCTGTATATACATACACACAGCAGAATCCGCGCGCGACAAAAAAGGACTGCGCGCGCGGCGTTAGATTTCAAGATCACGCGACGAGAGGAGAAAGAGAAAAAGCGAGAACGAGATAAAGACACGTCGAGTTTTGTTACGTCAGCGGTAAAATATCTCTCTCTGGCGGCTCGAGGGACTTACATAAGACGCGAAGGCTGCACACGTCGCTCGTATATACGAACGGGCGATAATGCGAATTATAGGCTGCGATTTTTTTTCCCGAGGTATTTCAGATCACTCGGCGCGCTTTTTCGGAGAACCTTTTGTATAACGTCCTCTTTTCCGAAAGCGTGGCGCTGATTTATCGCGGAATGAGAGGCGCGTAATGGCTGATTTATAAATGGGAAAATTGTTTGTGGTTTTGAAAACGCTAATGTGGAGTACGCGATGATTGAAATTGTTTGTTTTATAGGCGGGTGACGGATACGACGTGGTGGTTTTACGCATAAATCTCCTGATTTGAGTAATTATAGTCGCTAATGAATTGAGTTATTTCAGCGGTATCGGTGATTGATACTACTTTATAAAGGCAGAGCTTGCACACGCGAGGATGAATAAACGTAATTTTTAAAGCGCGTTAAAAGATAATTAATTATTCTGTAGGCGCGGGTTATTGATTATTACAAGACTGCGTCGTAATAAGGACTGAAATACATCTTATGGGCTGCAACAAATTATTGCATGTCGCTGGTATACGATTCCATTTTGTGCGCGATGTAATGAATTATCATCATAACGGTTTCGAGGAATATAATCGGGTTATTATAATTGTTGTGGTCACGAGGAATCATAAGTTATATACAATGAAATCAAATATGGATAATGAAAAGTGAAAGCGTCGCGCATTAAAAATATCTACAGTTTTTCCTTTCCTTTGAAATTATACACTGACAAGTATTTAATTTTAATTGTCTTCCGAAATCTAATCTAAATGCAAAAATTTTAGATATTGCAAAAAATTATAACAAGATAAAGCTAAAAATGTGGATTACTACTAATATATTCTATAGAATAAAAAAAATAAACACATTAAAAAAAAAAAACAAAAAAAAAAAAACAAAAAACAAAAAACAAAAAAAAAAAAAAACTTCCAAATATGGGTTGGATAATCAACTATGGTCCACATGTAATATTAATAGTGGAATCTTAGATTCCAGGTCTAGTTCGTAAGTTTTTTTAAGTTTTTAAGTTTAAGAACGCCGGACCTATGTGCAGGTAGGGTAAATGTACCTATTTTATTACTGCGGTACATCGATTTTTCTCACCTTTTTTCCACTGTTACTATTTACGTCTTGACTTTTAAATTTTGGGAAAAGGATAAAATGATAAAATAGCTTTTCATAAATATGTAAAAAAGTATTACAACCATTAAAAATAAATCTAACAATAAAATAATTAATAATTACGTAAAAGTGCTATTTTGTACGTTATTCTGCGGATGGATTGGCGCTTGTCCCTATCACGGCGGGCCGCATGTCCCTATCACTGCGGGGTAATATGAAGGCGAGTAAATTTAAAGGTTAGGTTACTTGATTAAATCACTTTTTTTTTAATTTACATAAATAGGAATTTCTGTAAACACTGAACGTTTAAATAGATTCAGCGACACAGCAATTTCATCACAGTTCTATAGATACAAGATTTATCAATATTCAATAACTCATTTTCTTTTAAATATGATTGTATTTCTTCAAAGCATTTACGTAATCCAAGCTCAGTAACTTTGGCTCGACAAAGGCTTACATTTTCTGTTAATCTTTGTGCTACATTTGTATGTCTTGATAAAAAACATTCAAACCAGTGGCGATCTGGTAAGTTACCTTTGAAAAGATTGCTCCTTTTCACGGATACAACATACAGACGTATACTTGCAAATAATTGGTCCTTAGTTATAGGAAAACCGTCTCTCGCACATTTGAAAATCCATTCAACTAAGTCACTCTCTTCCTGTTCTGTCAATATAGGTTGTGCTCCAGGTTTCTTCTCTGTATACTTGCCCTGAACGCGTGCTCTAAATGTAGATTCTGGAACACCGTACACGCGACTTGTTGATGCAATAGTTTTTCCTTCTCTTACAGTATTTGCAGCGTCCCTCAAATTACTTTTAGAATAAATCATTCTTTTCTGCTCATTTCCTAGCACAGCGAAAACACGTATTGCTATCGCAAACGCGAGCGTGACACAAAACTTTGGAGGTTAGGGAGAATCGACGTAGCGCCGCCGTGATACGTACGCAAACTGTATTCTTTGGTCCACAGAATAGCGCACATCCACGATATTTAAGTACCTAATGCTGCGGCTCATTTATTACACGGAGAGAAATTTTAGAGTAAAAATTACCAAGGTGCCTTGGTAGCGCATGGACAGACTGTCAAAAGCCGTGTTATTCCCAGGTTTCTAATACAATTTATAAGTTTCCCAAGAAAAACTACCATAACCACTTAAAAAAAATACCAAATTATCTGAATAAAAATTACCAGAAACACTGGTAAAAATTGAGATCTAGTCATTTTTACAAGGTAACCTAAGAATTTTTACTAAGAAAACTGATAAATTTTACCAAATAACCTGGTATTTGTGTACTCGCGCATGCGCACTGCGCATTATTGTGTTTCAGAAGATTGATACTAGAGGCGTGCGCGACGTTAAAATGAAAACAATACATATATTTTCAGTAAGTAATAACGGCGATTCAAATGACTGTTGGTAACAGCTTCTGTGGCGCAGTCGGTAGAACGTCGGACTCTCAACCCAAAGATCGTCGGATCGAATCCCGCTTCCGTAAAAATTTTTTTCAGTTTAATGTTTTTTCATCATTGTTTCTGTTTCTATTTCTATATTAAAATACTATATATCCATCAATATGGATAAAAAAAGTTAATTTTTTTAATTTAAATTAACTAAAAAAAAATTTTACCAAGGCACTTTGGTAAAAACTTTGAAATTGTCAGTCTGTCCATCCATTACCATAGAAACTGGTAATTTTGTCTCGAATATTTGTAATTTTCACTACAAAATTTCTCTCCGTGTATAATTATAACGAAAAAAATTACCTTATCTATTGATAATACGTTAAATTAAAGCCTCTAGTTGATGTGGAGGTAAAAAAACTAAAGAATAAATACATATTTTATTGATTTTTTATGATTTAGCCGAGGACTCTTCGGTATCACGATTGGTACGAAAATGGCTGTTTCAAAGCCTTTTCGTACTGTCTCAATTTGAAAATTTTTTTATTAATAAATAAATCAAAGAGAATGGTCAATAATTGATACAAATCGATACAGTATAATTATATCATACTAAGATAATTTTTTTCAAGTCGAAATATTATGTTTTGAAAGTATTATTCATCTGAATTAAAAATTCCGTAGTGAACGGGACACCCGCAGTGATAGGTACATTTACCCTAGCTATGTTTACCTCTCTATAGGATGTTTGCTGCTTCAGACATATAACTATGTCTTGAAGTAAGCAATAACATGTATTACAATATGTATTACAACATGTACTACTCTGGTTAAATAAATAAATAAATTTGAAAACTAATTGCAATAATGTAACATTAAAAACAGTTTTATCACACATCGCCAGCTTCTTACAGATTGATACACCGAGAGAAGTTTCCAAGCATTATTTCAATGCTTAAAGCATTCAGACTCGCCGAAAATCCATTCATTATTCGGCCCTGAATAAAAGCTGCGCCGAATTCTTCGACTCGAGTCGCCAGACTCCGCAAACTTTACTTCATCCTTTATAGCATCCCCAGGTCCCGCGGGCAGCAAAAAAAGCACCGAGTCAACAATCGGAACGACACAGTATAAATCGCCCTGGCGTCGCACACACACACAGCCTTCGCCTTACTAGCTCGACTTTTCGCAAGGATCGCTCGCGCTTTTCTTTAAACGTCCATAAATATTCGATGAGACTGCGCCTGGTCGATAAACATCGACGGCGACGCGGCGAAAAATCGTGTTTGCCCGGCCTCAATTTATCGTGCGATTTGTAAATTCCGCGTAAACGTCGGGGGAGTTTAGGGTGGGCGGGAGGTAGGTAGGCGGTGCTGCTGCTGCTGCGGGTTCCGTCGTGGACATTTTTCGGGCAGGGCGAAAGTGTTGAATTTGCGAGTACGTGGGTGTGTATTTACATAAATTGCGGTAGGGGAGGATGTGTATCGTTGCTGATGCCGGTCTGGATATGATTAGGGTTGTGTGCCGGCGAGGGTAAAGATATCACGTGTCGTTTGCGTTTGTTGAGATGTTTTGAATAAGGTAAGGGTCTTGCGAATATATTTCAAAACGAATTCCATTTTTTTTTAGAAATAAGGTGTAAGTCAAACAACTATAAAGCGTCAAAATTCAGATGAGTAATAGCGAATTTGTATATTAATACTCTGCCACAATGATTCTTCGTTCCACCATTAAAAACTTAAAAGTAGTTTGTTACACAATTCATCCTGCGCTAATAATCCTTTTAGCCCACATTCTTCCCACTTTCTCTTTTTTTTCAACCCGCTTACGAATGTTTCGAGAACAATGATACAACCTTTCCCCCGGACAGGCCATTCATTTCCACCTTCCACGCAAAACGACCAATCTCGCGCGGTCGAGGAAAAGCTAGAGAGGGAAACGTTCGAGCGAGGCGTCGATAATTCGTACCTCGTAAAAAGAAAAGAAGGATCGCACATACGTATATATATATAGGGTTGGTGGTTATCGCGGGGGCGTAACATTACTGATTCATGTCCGGTAGATCGGTAAATCAGTTTGACGCGAGATCCGGCAAATTTCCAGGAATCCTTTAAGGATGATCGCTGATGCTCGACGTTTTTCGTACGTTTTTGGTGTGTTTTCAAAAGCTACTATTTTCAAATATAATTGGGAAGCGTGCTTAGATATTAAAGTAGTATATTGTGTAAAGCGTAAAGGACCCCGCACACAATGTATGGGAAAAAATCATTCGGTCAAATTTTGGGGGGTTTTGCCCATGAGAACTTTTGTTCAGGACCTCAAGATCTATCTTTTCCCCAAGTTTGATCCAATTTGACCGAATGATTATTTTCCATAATATAATAAAACTAGCAAGTTCGGGCGCGCTGCGCGCGCTCTTCCTTTACCTTGCTTATACCTATACAATTAATATTGAAATATTATGAATTTAAAATTTATTTTACTTTTTAACATCCGCACATTTATCCAATATTTTTTATTGAAACTTGGATTATATTTATTATGGCTTATTTCTACAATACAAACATTTGGAGCTTAGAAATTTAATTATAATCAGAACAGTACGTAGTCCTCCATTGTTAACTATAAATAAAATTTTAATACTTTTGTTATACAAAAACAAATTTGAAGCCATTAATACTATTTATGACTTATATTTTTACTTTAAATATTTCATAATTTCAAACTTTGTGGGTTTTATTTGGACTAATCAGCTAAGACCTTAAGCGAAGAGCTAAGGTCACTGTCTACCAATCACGGGCCCCTTTTAAACGGACTTAACCAATCGCTTTTTTTTATTTCGGCTTCAAATTTCCGTCATCATTCTTTTAAGAGAGGATTAATAAAGGTAATGAAAATAATAATGTATATAATAATATAAATATCCTCGCATTAATACGTTCAGGCTGATATCCTCATCCTATAATTAATAAAAATGTAGGAATTACTATGGTCCGAAGTTTGCATCGTTGGAATGCAACGAAATAATTTTTTACGATTGATTAAAATTATTAAACAATGGAAATTTTATCTAAACCTCTGTTTTAAAGTTATTTTATACTATAAAACATTAAATCTATACGTAAAATTAATATTATTTAATATAAACAAAATGAATTAGGGTGACTTCACCAGTAAAGGAACGAATAAGGAAATTTTAACTTTTGTTATTTTTAATTAAGTGGTTTAAAAATGGATTAAAAGTAAAACCCTTTTGAAATTTATATTCTAAAATGTTCAAACTTTACGTCGGTGAGCAAATTTTGAATAAAGAATCAAAGTAAAAATTTTATTTAATGAAAATCTGTAAATATCTCCTAAAAACCAGTAAAGAAACACGCAATCTTAGTATCTAAATACGTTTCACCAGTGAAGGAATACATCGCCAGTGAAGAGACACTTAAGGGGATGCCATACTCGTACCATTACCGACCGAGCAATTCACACAGTTTTAAGCTGATTATAAAAAAAGTACGTCGAATCATAAAAAATCAAGAGAACACTCTTCTGTGTTTTTTAACGTTCTATCACCCAGTCAAAGTTTGGAGTCGGAATATCAAGCCGTTTTTTCAAAAACTTTGAACGAAATTAAATTTCGCTTTGTTCAAAGTTTTTGCAAAAACAACTTGATATTTCGACTCCAAACTTTGACTGGGTGATAGAACGTTAAAAAACACAGAAGAGTGTTCTCTTGATTTTTTATGATTCGACGTACTTTTTTTATAATCAGCTTAAAACTGTGTGAATTGCTCGGTCGGTAATGGTACGAGTATGGCATCCCCTTAATGGCGGCAATTTTATGATTTTATTCTTAACAAGATAATTTCTTTTATGCAGAATCTTTATATAAAATGAAATAATAATTTTAAAGGATTAGAAAATTATTGTCATGTTAGATAAACAATTAATAAAAAGCTTGACATTTTCATATATATAAAGAAAATGTTCGTTAACTGTTCCAATACTGGTTTAGTCACCCTATTTTTTTTATTTCATTGGATTCTAACGTTACAAACTTCAGACCCATAAATTTCTACAGTTTACTATAGCCAATATTTAAACGAATTGAAAAACAAAAAATTAGATAAAAAAATTTGTTTACACATATTTTTTTCAAGATTGAGTAAAAATACATTCAGAGAATATTTCAGGAAAATGCGCGTCATAGCTGTTACGAAAATAAAATTTTTTTCACAATTCTCGTTATTATATAGTAAAACTAACTTCATGTTTTCCCTTTCCTTTTAATTTCCACTCTGTAAAAGAAAAACAAAGTAAACGCGTATCACCGGGCTAAGGTTAATTTTTTTGTTTTCCATCTAAAATACGCCTCCTAAAAATTTCACAATCCCGAAAGAAACACGCACCGGCCTTTTTAAATATTCATCGGCCACTCTTTGCCCTCTGCCCGGAATCAATCCCGGAGTGTGCAACTTAAAAACAATCAGCTGTAGCAGCGACGACAATGACGAAAAAAAAAATTACACACACACACGTGGTGCGCGGTATACAACACGGCCACTACACTCGTGTATAATTTACACGTGTCTTCCGCCTCGCTCTCGGCGCGTAGAGCCGGTTATTGGCTTCTGGCCCAATTAATTACTTACAGCAGCGCGTGGTGGCGCTGCCACACGAGTGTCAAGGGTTGCTTGACTGAGATACTACCCTACGTATGTACGTGTGTGTGTGTGTGTGTGTGTGTGTGTGTGTGTGTGTGTGTGTGTGTGTGTGTGTGTGTGTGTGTGTGTGTGTGTGTGTGTGTGTGTGTGTGTGTGTGTGTGTGTGTGTGTGTGTGTGTGTGTGTGTGTGTGTGTGTGTGTGTGTGTGTGTGCGTGTGTGGGTGTGTGTGTCTCGACGAGGTACGTACGCGCGCTGTCGACTTTGATGTTGATGAATCCGATGCACGAGCGCGTGCACTGCGCATTCGTTTTAATTTTGTTACTCGCCTTTTCGACTTTTTCAGTTTTCCCCAGTAATTATTTTCCGTACATTCGGTCGGGGATTCGTTTGAGGCAAAGAGATGAAATTTACTATTTAGAGACGGCGAGTATGTAAATCATAAATTCAAAATATTACCCTGGTAGAAATGTTAACCAGAAGCTAGCTATTTTTCAGTTAACTTTATGGCTAAAAACGAACTTCATGAGATATGAATTTTAAGTGTTAGTAGAACTTTTAAATGAATTATATTATTTTTGATCCTTCCATTTAATTAACACGTTAGCTCTAAAATATGGTTAACGTATTAATCAAATGGAAGCATTTTCGACCAAAATCAATATTTAAACCTTATTAAAAGTATCGAAAATGATAATCACATGTTCAAATATTGGCAATAGAATATGCTCTTATCAACGAAAATTGAATATTTATCTTTAACAACGAAATAATATTAGTGTGACGTTTTTAACTTAAAAATTAAGCAACAATTAGCCAACATTAACGTTTCTACCAGGATATTAACGTCGTTTTGTAAAAAAAATTAAACTTTTTCCTCACACCGGGCCGAAAGTGCCTCATTCCCGCCCGGCTCCGAAACAGAAATATGGCATTTTCGGTCTCGATGTGAAAATAGTATACGCACCACGGAAGCAAAATTGGCCAGCCCCCAGCTCGTGTTTGCCACCCTCGACTTCGGCTCGGGTGGCAATTTACACGAGCTGTGGACTGTCCAAGTTTTTTCCTCCCATGGTGCGTAATATACTATTTTTTTAAATGTAATTATGAATATAAATGACAATACAATTTCAGGTTAACGACTAAAATAATAAAAGAATTTCGCTGTATTCCATCAAAATTCTTGTATTTTATTATTAACACTAACAAAATTTAGCTTCTAAAGAAGAACAATATTTAATGTCGGTATACAAAATTATTATCGTCCAACTACTCTACTCAATTTCGATTGATGGTTGTGAAATCACTACTTCTAGAAAACAAATAGACATTGCTAACAAGACAGAAAACTCATCATTATATTGGAATAGGCGTATTAATTCTCATTATACGGACGATAATTTACCACTTGAAACTCTCATTGAAATTCTCTCCTTTAGCATATCTACATCACGTCTCGAGCTATCACTAAACCACAACAAAAATAAAGGCACCGCTGCTCATAGTCACAGCTATTTTTCTCTCGCGGCTGCGACGGACGGATGCGGCGCGAGCCTCTTCCCAAATGAAAGTGCGAGCAATTTTCTTTCCACTTTCTGGCGCTGCGCGCTTTCACCGGACGGTGCCCAGATTTATCTGCACGCGCTTGCGCGTACACGTACGTACATACGTGCACGCGCTGCCTCTATATTACGTCGAAGCCCCATAACTCGCTTAATAAGTTCATTGCGCAAGACGCGCGTGGAAGTGAAGCGCGAGCGCGCGTTTTCCTTTTCCCGGTTGTTTTTTTTCCTTTTTATTGTTGTTTTCCGGATTAGTTGTTTCTGTGGCGAGAAGTCTATTTTTAACGATTGCCAGTTTAAAAAAGAATGCGGCGTTCGATTTGCGTAAAGAAAGGCTGTGTGCAGTGGTGTGTTATGTGTGTATATTATACAATTGTGCTCGGAGTTTTTGTTTCGAATAAGTATGTATACCTTTTGACCTTTCATTTCGAATTTCACGTAAAAACATACGAAATATATTTTTAGAGCAATTACTGTTACAATTATAATCACTAAGCGTCACAGCAATTAAAAAAATAATAAAATTAAAATGTTTCTCTTTAAAAAAATAACTTTTACATTACATCATCGACGCGCCGCGAAGCCCAGTTCTCCCTGCAAAAAGTTCAGCAACGCTTACCTGCAACAAGCAAAAAGCAGAAAAAAAAAATTAGAGCCTCAATCATACATATAAAAATGGCACATTCAATCATCGCAGCTCCCGCGCGCGCGCGCGCGTGTGTTGCTCGTTAAACTAATAACCGACGCGAAATCACGTAACGCCGGCCGATTACATACACACACACGTGTACATATATATACACACGACGCACGTAGAACTACACACAGGCAACCACCCGCTCAACGGGGACAAAGAGTAACACACCGACAAGAGCTCGCCGCGCGTTTCGTTCGTTCGCTACATGCTCTCTTCTAGGCGGCGCGGCGTGTATGCAGGTCGCGCACTCGAGCCTCACAATTAAACCCGCGCGCTCGCGAATTAGCAGCCGTTTGCAAAAAAAGGAGGGAAATGAGAGAGAGAAAAAGTTGTCGACCCCGCGCCGCTCTGACGAAAAAACGTACATAGTAGTAGTAGTAGTAGGTAGCGGACGACGACGCGAGCGATGTTGTTTGACACGGCCGCGCGAGGGCGAAAAAGCAGGCGCAGCGTGGAGGAGGAGAAGAGGCTTTGCTTTGTCTTGGCTTTTTTTTTACCTGCTTTCGCCTCGCCTTTTGCGCTGATGTTTGAATTTTTTTTCAGCGCGCACGGTTCTTTTTGCAAACGTGCCGAGTGCATAATTAGATTTATTATCGCCGTGTCGATTGTTGCTTTAAATGGCTTTTATACACAATTTAATATTTCGTTGCTCGTTGTTCATTATAGCGTTTTTTTTCTTTTCTGCAAAAAGTCGCGAGCTTTCTACAGTGACAAGAACGGTTTATGAAAGGTTTTTAATTTTAAAACAAATAATGGCGCGACGTAAGTACTCGTTCCGGAGCGGCTTCAAAGCTGTGTGGAATGGATGATAAATCTTTACGACTTCCATTTAAAGAAAACGATTGCTATTGCCATTTAAAAGCATTGCGGCGCGCGTTCTTAAAATTTCACCTCCAGGCTAAACGTGAAAAATATATAACGACTGCAAAAATTCTCTCTCTCTCTCTCTCCCATTTTCTCCTAATATTTAGACTGTATTCTAGCCGCAACGTATATAGGTAGAGCCTATCATTAGATCCGCCACGGGAATTACGATATCGCGAATCGTTTTCAGCATTGCACAACCGAAAGTAAACCGCGACAATAAACTCGAAACCGGCGCGCGCGTGTAGTACGCTCCACAGTCTATACTGAAAAAGAAAAACTCCGAAATTCCATACAACCACAGAGGCGTGTTATTTTGGCAACAACAGAACGCTCTATAGTACAGACACGTGCGGACACGTTATGATACGGGGCGGCACGCGCAAAAAGCCGACGAAAACGGGCATAATTCACGTCGAAATTGAAAGCCGAGCCGCTTGCGAGCCCAGAATCGCGAGATTATCGCAATGGCTCGTAAAATTCAAACGGCGTTTCACTTTTAAAGCCGTAAAACTGCGTGTCGGCTCGCAAGTCCGCCTCTTCCTTTTTTTCTATCCCCCCACTACTTCGGCGGCGCGAGCGAGCGCAAAAGGTGTTATTTCGCGTCAGCAATCTCGAGCGAGCAACTTCTAACACCTGGCCGCATCGATTGACCGATTGACACGCGCACGCGAACGGTAGTAGTTTTTTTTCTTCTTCTATGAGCGCTCAGGTGTTTTACTTTAATGCTCCGCTCGGTAGGAAGTGCGTATAGAGTTAAGGTCGCGCGAGTTTGAAATTTTTTAAAAGCTTTTTTGCTGATTGAATTGAAAATAATTGGTTGTATACCCGGGCTTTTAAAGTGATATTAAATTTAATGTTATTGTGAGGAAATTATATTGTCTTGGGATATTGAATTTAGTGGCACTTAAAATATCAAATTAATTGTAGGTACTGTGTAATTTAAATGTTTACGTTAAGGTTGTTCATTTTAACTATTCTATAAAAAAGATCGTATAATATTAATAATTTTTTTAATATTTCAAGAAAACAAAAAGATTTTATTTACGAGCTTTTTAAATTCGCGCAATTTCTTGAAAAGTACACACGAATGATTTCATTTTCGCGTCAGCATAAGTTTTCATCTAAGAAGGTGGAAAAAGTTGGCTATGCGTTTCTCGTTATTCGAAAAAGAAAAAAAATGGAGTAGTAACTTGACGCTTTGTTCTTTAAATGTCTTTGACATGGTTAAAGCCTTACAGATTTGGCATACTTCGAGCTGGCGTTATACATACCGACTTACGAGTGAAAAACGTGGCTTTGTTTTGTTTTCTTGTTTATAGTGCGACTCGATATAGTACGTTAAAGATTTCTTTGGCAGTATTATTAGAAACACGAGATGTTGTCAATAATGAGATGAAATGAAATTTAATCACGTGCGAGATTAGCACAAAATTACACTCGCACACTCGCAATAATTTGTTCGACGCCGCTGAATCGGGTAATTGAATTTCTAGAAACAAATTACGGATACGATAGTGGAGTGAAGTAATTACAGTTGCCACAATCTAACCTGTTTATAGTCCGATAATTTAATAAATGTAAGCACGACAATTCTATATGCTTAGCGCAGCACAAAATGCATATATAATTTTCTGATAATGCGAAATGCGTGGGACAACACGGAGCGCCATTGTTACATATTGATCACCTCGTGCCCAGGTTTATATAGAGCATGTTCCCCGTATTGGGAAATTGAAGCTTGTGTATTTACCATTAATTACATTGTTATTATTGTTTAATGCACTGCGGAGTTACATTATTTACTGAATAAATAGAAGCGCGCGCGATATACAATTCCACCCGAAAAAAATGAAGCGTAAAATACTCGTTTATTATTTATGTTTAATTAACAACCATTCTACCATCCATTTCGAATCAATAATATTCAGTTTACAGCGTTACATTTTGATTATAATTTACATATCAAATATACAAATATATGCCTAGTTCGCATCTATACCTATACCAATAGCAAAGCACCCGAATAACAACGTCGTTCTCGCTCAACAATAACGGTATTACGATTACAGAACGCTCGCTAATTGAATCCTAAGCGTTTATTAATATGAATTCAAGAATACGGCTCTCTTTCGCACGCGTGTAATCGTTAAAGATTTAGAGGCTCGTTACACGGCCGCGGCGGCGGCAATTTAATGCCGGCAAAGTAGACCGCGCGAGCTTTCACGGTCGGTAAACTATGCGCGCACATCGCACTCACCGGAACCTGAACCTCTCGCGTGTAATCCCACTCGTTCGGGCTTTACGCGATTCTTTCGCGCTTAGCATAGGCGAGAGCGAGCGAGCGAGAGCTTTTTCGGCTTCGCACGCGGCTGAAAATCGACGCCTGCGCAATCGCGCTTTAATTTCCGTCGAGGGCTGTTCTGTAATCTGTTTGTAGAGATGCTTGGTGCGAGAGATGGGAAAGCCGAATTTAATGAAGGTAAGAGGCGGATAGTAATACTTGAGGGTTGTTTTTCTTTTTCCTTTTCGTTTAGTTTTATAGTGTAGTCTGCCATTGGGAGCTTTAATAAAGGCTGATGAAACTAAATATTTACTTATTTAAATAGAGAACGAGCGGAGTTTGTTTACCTCCATTAACTAATGGACTTTTATCATCGTTCCAAGTACGGCGCAATCGACAGTTTCATTGAATGCATATAAAACGAAGAGCTATCCGGTGGAAATCTAATATCAATAGCAGATACGCCGAAATAATCTAGCGTAAGAGGATTATTCGAAATATCGACACACACACACACACACACACACACACACACACACACACACACACACACACACACACACACACACACACACACACACACACACACACACACACACACACACACACACGCACGCACGCACGCACGCACGCACGCACGCACACATTAATTATTAAACACATCGTCGATGCATATAAACACACAGGCCTGTGCAAATCAATTGGATATGCTGCCAGCCAAATGGAATTGTAATCCCCAGGTGGGTGAGCAATCCAGCGGATGAACTGTTTAATTCAAAATCAAGCTCTCCGAATCTCCCTCTATATATGTATTCCAATTCAATCCCAACCGCGTCCAGCAACAACAACACCCACAGTTATTCTCGCAGCATATACTTTCTACTCGTCCACCGCAGGAACGATATTCTACGAGTCTCCAGAGCTAGGGATGCTATACCTACACGCGGCACTTATCGTATACACAGCCGTTACGGGGCGATTCCCCGCTCTTCTCGCAGGTGAGTGCCTTACCCACGAGAGGCAGACAAGATCGATGCCGGTGCGGGATGGCCGCGTGATGCGCGCAGGTCGATTAAGCAGTCGACGTCGTCGTCGCGCTGCGAGCTTCCGGCTAGCGCCGATCGCGTGTACCGGCCATCTTTGCACGAGCTGAGAGAGGACACACACATTCCCCGTTAAGCCCGATTACCGTAGAGCGAGCTTTCGCGCGGGCATGTGTGCAGCGAGCGAGGAAGAAATCGATGACGAGCAGGGCGATAAGCGTCAAGTGTGTGTGATAGGAGTTGTGCGATTGCCTCGGGGCTGGATCTCGCGAGATTTAATGTGTTGATATTAATTAGTGGAGATGTGAGTGAAGGAGAGGAGGAGGATGTTTGAATTCTTCCAGAGTGGGGTACAAGCGATGTCTCCCTGGGGTGTTGGCGTTTCGCGTACGTATATGTATGTATGTGCGACGCGCACGTGTGTGAACACGCAAGAGGGAAAACACTAACGGATCAAGCCGACCCGAGTGCTGTTGGCTAACGCTGGAACGAACCAGCTATAGTGCCGTAGAACTATATGCACACTGTGGGGCTGTGTGGGTGGGTGTCTCCGAAGGGCAAACGAGACAGATTGATGGATCGACGTGTCCGCGGAGAGGTAAAGAGAGAGGGAGAGGCGAAGATCGAGGACACGAAAGAGGCGAGAGCAAACTGGGTGAAGTGGCGCGGCCAGGATGCGGGAGAAAATTAAAAATATATAGGGATGAGAGGGTGGGTGGGATTTTCTCCCCCTCTGCCCCTTTAAATGTAACGAGGTTAAGCAGGCCCGGGTCAACTTTGCCCTCGTGTACTTTTCGTGCAGAATTTATGTACGTGCCTAGGCTTGAGAAAATATTTTTGGAAAACGTGATGTGTGTGGGTGCGAAAGGCGTGGGAGAGCTGGATTTTTTATGAATAAGGGGATAACTTTGAAAAGTAAGGAATGTATATTTACGAGTAGATATATATAAAGCCATCAAAGTGCGGAAGTACTTCGTGTTCCAGTAGTATGTGCAGCAGCAAAATCTTGATCAAACTATGCAAATTTGGAAAAGTGGAAAGCACTAAATTTGAATATTGAATAATATACTTCGTCAAGGTAAAATAATATTTATTTTAAATTTAAATGTAAGAGTTGTTCGCACGCTGTAGAGTAGAATTTCAGAGCATCAGGTTAGTGGATGATTTTACGTATTTAACTAACTTCATCCATTAATTTAGTTAGCTCGCATATCTTCGGAATTACCGTTATTAAACTCGAGAGTTGAGCTATTGATTTGCAGATAATTACGAAGTTCCACTTTTGAAGTGATACAGGGAACTACGATTTGAAGAGGTTTTATCTGACGAAATTATTTAACTTTTACGTTATTTTCAAGGTAAAGTTGAAATTATGTTGATTCTATAACTAATTGTGTTTGATAAGCAAGAGACGAAAAGAGTAATTATGAAAACTTTATTAGATATATCTCGAGGTCATTAAGTAGTATCGTAGCGTTCAGTAGCGTGATATTTAAAAGTTTAAATCTGTTTAAAGATTGACTATGAGGTGATCCAAGCTCCGCACTAGTCGAATAACCTACTTTAATCATTTTTTAATTAAATTTTATTCGCAATGATAAAAATAACATAAATTAACTTATTAAAAATAATCAACATGCGCGAGTATGAGTGAAATGATAATAATTAAATTTTTAAAGTAAAAAATGATAATTATAATTATATGAATTATATTTTCATGAAAAAACCCCAGCTTCTTTAAATTACTGATGAACACATATTTAAATTAGCAGATAAAGTGAGGGGATGAATGTTGTATCCGTATAAATTTAAGCTAAGTACAGAGGTTTAAATTCTTAATGGTGCTTAAACTCATTCATTAAAAAAATATTAATGTTTTCAAAACGAATGTAATGAAAAAATAAACAGAACAGAATAAGAAGGCATTACACGATACTATACGCAAGGTTCGATAATGCGAAAGAGGTTTAATTAGTGAAAGAAAACATTGATGAGGAGAAATGTAATATAAATAATTACAGTTCCACTTGGAGTATTTTACATTAACTCTCTGTTTATCTTCAATCCAATTAAATTCAACGTATGTCTCATACAATGGAACAACAGCGCTCACTGGAAATTCCTTATTTATATTCCGCTTCATATTCAACGTTATAAAGTTTGAGCTCCCTTTATAACCTTCATTGTTTTTCCAAATACTTTTCTCTCGAATACTAATAACTACAAACAATTCAGCCCCTTATTTATAATTAATAAACATTGGAATACAATTTTTCATCATTTTTTTTCCTTTTATCCATTTTTTTAATTTACCTGCCAGTCCGGTGTCCCGAAAAAAGTCAATTAACCAAACAGAATACCCAATCAATGCCAAATCTCATTTGCCGTGAATTTTTTTTTCGAAAGCCTCTCTCGTTCTCGCTACGCTTGAAAAAGTCGCGCTCACACGGGAATCAGCGTGCACATCATGTGTGTGTGTGTGTGTGTGTGTGTGTGTGTGTGTGTGTGTGTGTGTGTGTGTGTGTGTGTGTGTGTGTGTGTGTGTGTGTGTGTGTGTGTGTGTGTGTGTGTGCGTGTGTGTGTGGGTGTCTTATATATGTGCAAATCCGCGGACTACAGACAACAACTGGGGTACAAAAACGGAAAAAAATTTTTTTGAGGGCACACCTACCACATAAGGTTTTTTCGGTTCTTTGGGGGTCCCCCAACATGAAAATACTCGGTGTACACTCATTATCCGTTGCCAAACTTTTTTGCCGACGAAATCAATTTTTCTTATGGAAATTTAACATGGGAAAAATGGACGAAAAGTAGTCATTGATGATTAACCAATAGCAAACTATTGAAGAGGCCAAACCAAATTCCACAAAAAAGCGATTAAAGTTGAAGAATAGAGCTTTAATTTGAGATGAGAATCGTTAAAATCGGTCGATTCTGTGCAAAGCTAGGTGAATTTGAAAATAGCGAATAATGACGAAAATGAGAGATATTTTTCAAACCCACGTAATTCTTCAAATTTTTGTCATTTTTCGCCATTTTCAACTTCACGTAGCTTTGCACAGAATCGACTAATTTTAACGATTCTCATCTCAAATTAAAGCTCTATTCTTCAACTTTAATCGCTTTTTTGTGGAATTTGGTTTGGCCTCTTCAATAGTTTGCTATTGGTTAATCATCAATGACTACTTTTCGTCCATTTTTCCCATGTTAAATTTCCATAAAAAAAATTGATTTCGTCGGCAAAAAAGTTTGGCAACGGATAATGAGTGTACACGAGTATTTTCATGTTGGAGGACCCCCAAAGAGCCGAAAAAACCTTATGTGGTAGGTGTGCCCTCAAAAAAAATTTTTTCCGTTTTTGTACCCTAGTTGTTGTCTGTAGTCCGCGGATTTGCACATATACGGGAAGCTACCGCTCCACCACTCACAACCCCAACGCTCGTCGTGTCAAGGTGAAATTCAGGTAAATCCTAGCTGCTCTCTGTCGCTCAGCAACTCCACGAGCGCGCACGCGTCAAAAGTTAAATTTCATGGTCTGCGCACGCGCGTTCTCATATTTGTCTTTGCGGTTTTTCTTTGCGAGGTCTGTTTCACTTTTTTGTACTGAATGGTCGTGACAGTTTCTTTCAGAGTCTACGATTTTCTTTTTAATTGGACACAACGCGTGGTGTTCAGAAAAATGTCAGTGCGGGATGCTGAGACAAGAGTTGATGTAACGAGCGGAATTTTCGCAAATCATGTATAAAGATAGATGGAGACACGGTGTGTATGCTCGAAAATGTATTCTAAAGGTACATAAATATTGTAGAATAGCTTTAAATTGATAGATCAACAATTTAAAGGATACTCAATCAATTGACCCAGTTTTCTTAGTATCTCAGTTTGCCTCGGCGTAATATTTTATTCACCCAATAACGAGATTTATGCGTTCACGCAAATCCATCCGCAGGCACGAAATCAATTATTTCCTCTGGAGACTCAATCTTTCCACCAGCCGTCATGAATTATCCGCTGCGAAACCTCTTTGTTTTACAAGCCGCGCCAGCACATATCGAGAGACAAACGAAGAAAATGCCAACGCACGTACACGCTAATCCACTCGATGGAGATAAATAACCAGCGGCAGCCTGCGAAATTGCCTCATTCGGGGTGTGTGCATGTGTCTGTATGTGTGTGCGCGCACGCGCGGTTCCTTTCACGCGGATTGTCGCGCGAGCGCCGCGCGCTAACGTTTCTCAATCGCGAGCGCGCAGGGAAAAATGTAGACGCGGAACAATTCGCGGCGCGGCTGACCTGGAAACCCAAAGACAACACGCGGTGTAATGTAGGGTGAATGTCTCAACGCAACGACGCGGCCATTACGCGCCTGGTTTAGCGAGTAATAGGTTAGTTTTGGCTCGTTATCGGCGGGGCTCGCGATTGCATAGGTATTTGCCGTTTTACAATTGCTGATGCAGCAGTTAGTCGAAAAACATTTTGGCTGAGTTGTATTTTTCCGTTTAGTAGGCCAAAAATGCTCGGCCTTTTTCCCAACTGAGAGTATCAGCGTTTGACCCAATTCTTTTGTAACTTTGTAAACCGAAAGAAAATTAAAAGCTATAAATAGGAATTAAAACGTTTAATCAGGATATTGCAATCATCAGCATAACGAAGCAGCTTCATTCCCCGGCGCGTGCGGACTATTTTTCCGCATAAGAATTTTCTTGCTTTCGCCGGGAAAGCCGGCGATGGGCGCAGAGGGCGCATTTAAATATTTCACTCTGTATTTTCATTATAACTCCGGCTACCTCTATTTATAAACTACTAACTTAATATACCGAAAAAAATCAAACGGACGACAGGGCGGGCTATCAGTGGCGGTGGCGGCGCTTCCGTCCCGCCCACCACCTGTGCACGTCCCGCTAAAACGGATTAAAATGATATGCCAGTTGCGAGCTTTAGCAGTAAAAGGCGGGATTATAGCGCGGCTGCTCTATGAGAATGCACATATATATAGTTATATAGATGGTTAAAAAACATAAGAGAGCGCGCGGATGGTAGCAGCGAAATTCCGGAGTATAAACTTAAATTAAAAAGCCCCGGTAGCAGCGCGCGTGCGGATAAAGGCCGAGAGATGATTGTTCGTTGATTTTCGAGTGGGCGGTCTTGGTTTATGCGGGAAAGTGCCCGGGTTAAATTACATTAGGTTTAACTAAGCTTAAAGTTTAAAATGAAAATTTTTAACTGTGTTTTTATTCTTTTGGGGGGTGTGAGTTTTGATTATAAAATTCGGCTGTGAACAAACGTGACTGGTTTTGACAATAATTTTATTTTAATTCGTCACGAAATTAAAATTCTAACAATCTAGTAGAAATAACTTAATAATTAGCTTGTAAGCGTAATATTCCACGACAGCGACTTCGTAATTTTCTCCCAACAGAATTTTTGCATAGAAAGTCTCTCTTCGGTCTTGTTCCATATGGCTGAGACATAAGTTTTTACTATTTTTGTATTTATAATTTCATAACGTTTTCGTATCATCGTGTTCTTTCAAAATTCGGATTCAACTTTATACTTAGGGTTATAGTAAATAAAAAACCAACCTCTAAAATAAACTTAATCACTCGTTGTATTAGAAACTCGAAGTACACTTGTTTACAATCGACATTATAATAACAATCAAAAACTTATCTACCTTACATAGAATATTGATATTTGGTCATTGACTTAAAACGCACTAGTGAAGTACTTGTCTTTATAATTTTCATCAATATTCATTTTTACTTTGCTTAACTTTTCATTTCTCAAAAAGCTACTATTCAACATTACTTACGAATAATTGGTCCACTTATAATATAGAAACATATTTCGTTACTTGAAATACAAAAGTATTTGATTTACAAAGTTTCGATTTTTGAATCGTGAAGTAATGTTACACTTCATCGGTAATCTTGAATAGAAAGACTATATTCGTTGCGAACGAAAATATATACTATTATAAAAGATATTTTTTAAATAGCTCTAGCGGAGTTTTGTGCGCACGGCGCGCGTGGTCCTGCGTATTTTAGACTTTAACCTCACATCAGTGTATAAACAAATAACGTGAGGTAGGCTACATTTTTTTTTAAATTATCGCGTTGGTCCTTTTATAAATATAGTTCTAAAAAGAACGATATATATTGAAAAAATAATGTGATTGAATACTAACAAATAGTAACATGTTTACTAATTAACATTATTACCTGAAAATAGTTACGGATTCAATCATTTTATATATTTTTTAACTGTTTATAGAGATTCAACTAAAACTGTGTGCAACTAAAATTTGGAACGTTTTTAATAAACAAGTTTTGTAAATATATCTATGAATCAGTTATAGTTCATTATTCGACTCTGTGATTATTTGATTAGCTGCTTCAAATATATTATCAATAGAAATAATATCCATGGATGCGAGAACTTCATCAAGAGAATCAAACTTGATATCCGCATCAGGATTAAGACATGGATCAAGTCCAATCATTATATCAATAGGTTCAGGAGTTGTCGATGTAGATGCTTCTTCGTTTTGGTTATCTAATACTTTATATTTTCTTGTAGATAAAAGCTTAGTTAGTCCTGGATTCGATATAAATATTACGCAACTTTTCGTGTGTGTCTTCATATTATCCATCCGATTGAACGCTTTTTTGCAGCCAGGACATGCAAACCTACAAAAGCAATAAGATATATTTGGTATTATATTTAGACTAAACCTCATTTTTAAAGGTAAAATTTAAACCTTTTTGCATAATGTACAGCCATGTGCGTAGAAATATGGGTCCTCTGAGTAAATGCTTTGTCACAAACTTGGCATTTATATTTTCGTATTCCTTGATGTTTAAAAATATGATCTTGTAACATGGCGCTACTCTTATAAACATTTGGACACATAGGACACTGATGCTTGCCTTGAGAATGCACATGCTGCGAGATACAAGACAAGACATGTAAACTGATGTCTTAAACACCTTGTTTCAATATTTTTGATATTTCAATTTTACCGATACTTACTTGTATATGATTGTGCACTGCTTTTCGGGTCACGAATTTTTTATCGCAAAGATTACAAGAGTATTCCTCTGAATGAACCTTGATATTATGTCTTTCAAGGGCTCTTTCAGATGACAAGAGAGCCAGACAAATGTCGCACTTGATAGCATTGGATTCCTGGTGAGTATTTCGATGAGCTCTCATCGTTTTTGCCGAAAAAAATCCTTTGTTACATATATCGCATAGAATATCCTGTTAAATAATAAGTCTTTAGTAATCCGAAAATATCTTATGAGTCACGGCTAACAAGTTGGTATGACCTGTAAATTGGTATTTACAGGTCTTTCTTAAAATGCGATGTGGGAATGGTTGACCGATCCATTCTCGGGGATAATGGCTCATTAATTAATTCACTCGTCAATATTTTATTAAACCTCATAGATATTCTAGCAGAGGAGTTCAGGTGATCGACCGCCTTGGCTAACCTTGACTCAATCGTGCGAAACAGAATAAGAGGAGGGCTGGTGATAGTCGTGATGGTACAGTACCTTTTCAGGCTTGTGCTTGGTCATGTGCGAGATCAGCATGGGCTTGGTCAGGCACGCAAAGCCGCAATTGTCGCAGTGGTAACGCTTGTCATTTGAGTGCCTGACCATATGGTCCTTTAGCAGGCTTGCTGTCGTGTAGCTTTTGTCGCATTGGTCGCACTTAAACAGTAAAAGCCGCAGGTGGAATTTGCGCACGTGAATACGGATGCTCGTCACGGTTAATGTTTTGAAGTCGCAGGCGCGACAGACGTATGGCAACATCTTATAGTGGCGCCATACGTGGACCTGAAACAGGCAACGACCAAGATTACTCGGAAAAGGCGGACTTCTAGCGCGTCGGAAATTAATTAATCAACTAACTTGACATTTGTCCAGTCTAGCGTAGGTCTGTTGGCAAAGTTCGCAACGGTAGCTCCGTTCATCAATGAAGATACTATTTTCGACTTTCTTTTTGTCAACAATGCTCATGTCTAAGTAATAATACGATTCGATTTGCTTTTGCTGCTTCTTGGTCATAAGTTGAGACGCTCTTGTTGTTAATTTCTTCGTTGATACACGTCCAGATCTTCTTTTCACTGGTGCCGTTTCTGCTGTCGTTGCATCACCAAACTCTGTGTCTGTTGATACAGGAGATTCATTTTTCGTTCTATTCCCACCTTTTTTCCTACACCATCCATGGCTTTGAATTTTCTTGGTTTTTCGCACGTACTTCTTTTTCTTCTTCTTTTTTGCTTTCGTTTGCGTTATTTGCGTATTTTCTGTTAATTCTTCACTTGCGCTCTCCATGCTTGTTCATTAAGCTTTAGATTCTGATGCCTGTTTTCATTTAATAAATTATTTTTTTAAGTCTATGTACATTTCGCCCCTCCAGGAATAAATTATATAACTATAAACTAATCTTATGACAAATATAAAATACCAAATGTTACTCGTATTGATACATTTAATTGACGGTAATCATTTCTTACAATACGACAACAGCCACGTTTAATTGATAAATATTGATAAAAATTTTTAAATTTTCGTCCAGTTTTAGTATAAATAATGTAAAATTAAATATTGTCTAAGGCTCATAAAAATCATACTAATTTTATCGGGGACGTACTCGAAAAGGGTAAACTTTTACTCCCAGCATTAACGATGGAATAATAAGAATTTAAGGGTGCTAAAAGGCTGGGCTAAAATATAAAATCGATGTTCTCTTTCGGAAGTGAACCTTCAAGAAGGACAGCGACGTATAATATCATGAGGGAATGTTATAAAGAAGCCCGTAAAAACTACCTAAGCTGTGGTCGATAAAACGAAACGATATCCAAGCTAAAGAGAGGGAAAGAGAGAGAGAGAGCGAGAGAGAGAGAGAGAGCAAAAGAGTATGAGCAGACGTTATTAATAAAGAGGAGGGAAAACGTAAAATGGCGCCTGTCTCCTTAAAGGGGATTCCACACTGTTGAGTCTGGAAATGTCAAAAATAATATTTTCTTGTTTTAATTTTTATAATTAAAAAAAAAAAAAAAAACTATATTCAAATGCATATAATATGATTTTCGATGCGAGTATTAAAAGTATTAGATATTTTTTTCTTTAATTTCGTATGTTATATGTAACATAAAACAAATTTATCTTAAAAATGGTTAGAAACATGTTTTATTAGATTAAAAGTTTTTTACTAGTTGTATAATTTAGATATTATACATTTTAAAGAATTCATACTTAAAAAGCTTTCTAGTTTCTTAAGCTGGATCTTTCATGAAATCATGTCTAACGCTTTCTTTATTTTGAAATCTATAAGTATAAGATAATAACATTTTAGACTGACACGTGCAATTTGGGGATCAGTTGCCGATAAAATAAATAAAAGAAAAAAAAATTACTTCAAACTTAAAAATGTTCCTACTCTATATACAGTGTGATATAAGTGTATACTCTCACTGAGAAATAGAATGTGGTCATTTATTGTAATCTCTAGAAACCTCTTGTCGGTACGAAAATTGAAACGTATACATTCTTTGATTTACGCAGATTTCGGAAGAATATATTAGAAACAATTACTTTGCCGACAGTACTAAGATATTTTAATGTGTATCTGGGTTTGTATGTTACGTTGCCAAATTTCGAGAAGATGGGTCTGAAGTTTGCAACGTTGGAGTGCAACGAAAAAACAAAAATAATTCATTTTACTTCATGTTTATATTAAATAATATTAATTTTGCGTGTAGATTTAGTGTTTTATAGTATAAAATAACTTTAAAACAAAGGTTTAGATAAAATTTCCATTGTTTAATAACTTTAATCAACCGTAGAAAATTATTTCGTTGCATTCCAACGATGCAAACTTCAGACTCATTCGAGAAGTATAACCAAATCAACCGTTATAAGTTACTTTTTTTGTTAAAAAGAAATCCCAGTAATTATAAACTGACTAAAAATTGTTTTTTTTTTTTTTTTTTTTTTCATGATTAATTTTCATGTTTATTTTCTTACATAATAAAATTTAATATACCGATTGTAAGATTTGCTATGGCTACGTAGAATTATGGTTTTTTCATGTCAATAAATGAATTATTGATCCTGAAACTTAACTTATTCTCTAAAGCATACATTATAATTAGTTAACTTATATTTAAGAACTAAGTGACGCTTTCTACTATAAATACCTCGTTTAATGAAAAAATTCCCAACACATTTCTACAATATCACTTGATAAACATACATCAATGTTCTTATCGTATTAGTATAGAAGAATCTCTCGGAACTCGTGTACTGGGAAAAGTAGAAAAATTCAAAGAAACGAAAATTGAGCGAACTTTATATTTCGTTCACACTCCGTTTGATAAAAGCGCTAGAAACAATAAAAAATGATTAGAGACCAAAGAGATCAAGGGGCACGCATAAAGACGGGCTACTTGCTCTTAGAAACATAAGAGTTGGAATTTACGGCCGGCGATCTTTTCGGCATAAGCCGGAAGCTCGCGATGTCCCTGAATGAGCGCGTACTCTCTCTTTTTTTCTCTTTCTCTCTCTCTCTCTCTCTCTCTCTCTCTCTCTCTCTCTCTCTCTCTCTCTCTCTCTCTCTCTCTCTCTCTCTCTCTCTCTCTCTCTCTCTCTCTCTCTCTCTCTCTCTCTCTCTCTCTCTCTCTCTCTCTCTCTCTCTCTCTCTCTCTCTCTCTCTCTCTCTCTCTCTCTTCTTTTGATAAGCCTCTGCGCTTCCTCTTTTTCGCTCTCGAGTAGTGGCAGTTCGAGGCTTTCTATTGCCAGCATATATAGGTTGGGAGTATATACATCTGACGTACGCGCGAAACATTTGGCGGTCGTAAAGTTTTCGTGCTTTTTCTTTTTCTGCAGCGGAGGTAAAAAGAAAGAGAGACAGGAAGAGAAAGCGAAAGAGAGATTGGGGTTTCAACTGGTATTATGCGCGTGCGATTTGTAAATTTTAAAGCTTTACTTAGAAGTAATGTAAAGATAATGCTAGATAACTAAAATGTAGAAGTAATGCCCCTGGTAGAAATTTGTTCACCAAGAAATGGTCAGCATGTTAGTAAATATATAAGAAAAATGAAAATTTTATAGGTAGCGATGAAGCGCTTACTTTCATAGTATTCATCCATTTAATAGATTGGTAATAAGTAAAATGACAAACCCCAAAATTTTCATTATAAGTTTACTTTCATAATTGACGTTACACTTGGGAGAATTCAATTGTAACTGACAGTTTATCCAAATATAGACAATAAACAGACAGAAAAAAAAATTCATTTTTTTCCACTTAATTTTGTCTCTCTCACTCCTTATCAATAAGTCTTCTGTTAGTCATTTCCTAACTAAAACAACTGATAATTTCTCCTATTTTAATATCTTTGAAATACTCAAGAACAAGCTTGAGCAAATTTATATCTAACTCATTCTATTTTTTTTATTTTATTAAATGATGAAATATAATATCGGAAAAAGCGTTTCACCGGTGGTAGCAGAAAAATGTCCATTTTGTGCCCATTATCACTGAAACGGGCTATTTCTTGGCTCAAAAATGTTTTTCATTTCCACCAAGGGATTTGTACACTATTATGATTGTAGAAAAAACTTGTTTGTACAAAACTATGTTTTGTAAAAAAGAAAGTAATATTTTATGTTCCATTAAGAATCTTTTTTCAATCGTAGCTATTATTTATTCTGACACATAAGCCCTGTCTATTTTTTGTACATATCATAGAAAGAAGTAAAACTGATATAAGCAATGGATGCTTTTAGGCAGACTATACTTTTCAGAACAATAATCAACAAGCAAAACGGAGTGCGAAAGAACCCGAGCCCTTTTTGTCGCGTTCTCACGACATTCGCAGCCGCTTTGGCTTAGAATGAATACGGCAAGCGCTTTGTTTTCATTCCAGTCAGCCAATGTTGGGTACGAAGAGAACCCAGCCTCGATCCACAAAGAGGGAAAATCACGGAAAATCTCAAAAGAGGCGAAAAAGAAGTTAGACGCTCGTACAAAAAAAGAGAGAAAGAGAGAACGAACTGATTAGAGACTACTTTTTCATTGTGCACGCACAAGACGCCGGCGCACGCGCGTTGACGTGAAAAGGCTTTTTGCTAAGTTCAGCTGGAAGTCGACCTTGAAAGTCTTGAAATAGAGAGATAAATACCGAGAGGAGCGAGAACGCGTTGGCGAGAGGAGAGAAAGAAGGAGAGACAAGGAGAGCGCGTCGAGGGATCAACGTGGCTGGGAATAAAGGGGAACTCTTTTTTGTTGATACTTTGATTAAGGAATAATTCCACGGAGCCTCTCCTCCAGAGAAGTGTGTTAATGAGTCTCCACTTTTTTTCTTCTCTCTTCGTTGCCAGGGTAGCGCCGGCCGAGAAGAAAAATGCGATGAATACCGTTAGCAATTTTCTCATTAAACGAGATATTTTAGGATAAGATTTTATTTTCCATTTTACTTTATCAGCTTCGTTATAAATAGACGTAGTTTTAAAAGCTCTTTCGTAATATAATAGTTCAAGTTGAACGGTAAAACCTCTTCTAAATATATAGCACTTTTTGAGCGCTGAACTCCAGTAACTAACGAAGATAAATTTTTAACGTTGTTAAGAAGTAGCAGCAGCTTTTAAAAGGTTTCTATTATTTTTCCAATGGAACTCTGTTTTATGAAATATTCACAATTGGATTGTGCTATTTCTAAGAAAGAAAAAAAAAAGGATTTACCAAAAGTAATTGAAAGAATAAAGTATCTTCAGAAATCACGTTATTTGGGAAGCCGACCAAGTAACACAGAAATTCAAAACTTCTTTAGCTTTTCCGAATACCTTATACAAACCCGTATTAATCAACCTTCGCTGCGAAAAACAAAGTTGCCGCTTGGATCGATCGAGATCTCAAGGGGCTAAAAATAACAATGCCCGAAGGACTCTCCACCCCGTATAGTCGCAGTACAGTTCCTGCCAAGACATTAGATTCGAAAGTCGGTTGCGCGGAAAACTCTCGGCGCGTGCGAATTGAGAGCAGCGGCGGCGCGGGATCACCCGTCGAGATTGTCAATTAATTCGCGGAACGAAGTAATCAGCATGCGCCTGATGAGCGCGCGTTCGCCGCGTAAAAACAACGCCACCACCGCCGCGCCGGAAGCCGCGACGACGACTACGACGACAACGACGGCGTCGCCCGCAGTGCCGGATATATAAGCGGGGGAGACATGGCGCGCACGCGCGGACTGTCGTAGAATGCAACGCGCAAGCGTGTGGAATTTTTCTTCTTTTTTTTTTTTTCGAGAGGTTTGTCTGTGGTGCGCCGAGGGTGCAAAGAACGTAAGAGTGAGTCTACTTTGGTCGAGTATTGTAGCCAAGAGTTTCGCTTATAATGATGAAATCTTATATATTTGGAAATAAAGTATTTTTTTAAATAGTTTAGATATTTATGCTAGTTGGTAAATTTCGATTTTATGGATTGAATGTAGTATACATAGAAAAAAAGAATTGTTATCCATCGATAACAGAAAATTAATGTCTTTGCACTACATACACTCGTAAGCAAGTTACAGTTGTATACGTAAAGTAAAATCCTTTCAGGTATATGTCAAGAGTCGAGAGAAAAATGAAACAGAGAAAGTGCACGTGCAACTGGCTGCGAGAAAGGGAAAAAATGCTACCGAGTAAAGTAGCTGTCGATTGATTTATAAGCCTCGGCTATTGGCAGAAAAGTTCCGCAACATTAAAACGGCGAAGTTTGAAATTCGCTTAGAGCGAAATCGACGTAGGACGCGCAATAAAATTACTAAATTAAATGCGCTTGGAAGTTAAAAGCCAACGCGATTACGTGCATGAAGTTCGTATATTTTCTGCGGGAGGGGAAAAAAGAAGAAGTTATATCTTGGGAGAAAATATCCCGCGTCCACGTCATCCCATTGTGATAAGTGGTCCTCGCGATAAGTGGACTCAACGTCACCGCGGTTGATATCGAAAAAAATATTGGAAAAAATTTCTCGCTGCACACCACGTTGACACGAATTTTCTCTCGAGCGATTTTTCTTATATTTATTAGGACAGAACTAGGACGGGGAGGGAACGAAACGAAAACCGAATTTCGATCTCTTGTACGCGTGGAGTCTTAAAATGTCGATCTGCGGGTGCGAGACAAAAAGCCCGGTGGGAGAGAGAGAATGAGAATCGAGGACGGCTGAAGAAGAAAAGGCGAGAGGAGGCGCGAACGGCGAATTTTACAATGACGAGCCCCGGGCCTCGAAAGCTAATCATCGTCTTGCTCAACGTATATGTATACATGCGCACCTCTATATATACACACATACAGTGAAGGAACCCCGGCCAGTCGTTGGGTAACTCTGGAGTGGAGAGCTGCTCTCGCCCTGAGCAACGTGGAATGTAACGCAAATCTCCTTTTTCGCGAGACTTTGACGTAGGTCGACGCGAAACGCCAATCGAGGGGTCATGATTTATTTGATTAATCCAAACGTGTACATGACAGCATCAAAATAATAACAACCTTCCAACGCTAAAACGTCTTGAAAATATCCGAATAATTTTTTCAAAAGTAAGTTTTTCGTATAATTTATACTTTTGCCAATTAAAGTCCAAGTCTCAAATCGCATTTCAAGTCGAAAATTCGTTCATCACTCCTCAACGAATCCGAAAGTTTCGCAAAACTGACCATATCAGCGAGACTTCTCTCGGCCGATTGGCACATCCAGCCTAAACGCATTCTCAATCTTCATTACGTCAAAGCTTACAGCAACAAGATAATTCGCAACGAGCCAATACAGGCGCGCGCCGTTCTGCGGCTTCAGCAATTAGCTGGGACAAAGGAGAGCCGGCAACAATGAAAGAGAGAGAGGCTTGGCGCCCATCGACCTCCTCACGCGCATCTTCTTCGGACGCGAAAAGCTATTCGACTACGTCTTTGCGAAGCTCGAAACCTGACGCCTTTGATTTCTCGCGGCTTTTCAAATAGTCGATTATGTTTTCAGAAGGTTTAGTCTTTATTTTTAATATAATAGCATGGGTGCAGTGAAAGATTTTCATTGTGTATGTTAATTGCATTAAATTTCGATTAAAAATTCGTCAAACTATAAATTTGGATACGTTATATAGGAAAATAAGCTTTCTCCCAAACATTTAGCATTTATTTTTGCAGATGGATGAGTTTTACTTAAGAACCAATTCAAGAGTCATCCTTCGATTTGTATTCAAGCCTTACGGATTTAGTATCAAGAGATCAAAACGACAATCATTATCAATTATTCAATCGAAAGTCGAATAATCTCAAGCGTCTTAAGAAACAATTTCGCATGATCAGGAAGACAAATCCCTTCGTCACTCGCTTTGCAAACTTCGTTCCGTTCGCCCCGTCGCGTTCAACTCAGTCGTCGCGACATCTTCGGTCTTATTTACATTCGTAATTTTCGTTTTACCCCCATTTTCGACTTATCCTCTGCTCTCCCCGGGGATGAAATCCACCCCCCACCCTCGCCACGTGGAAGGGGAATCCGAAAAATCCGATAAGTCGTGAATCGGCTCCCTATATATCGGAGGTATGTGTGTGTATGTTTATACGCTAGAAAATCGATGAAGCACTTTATTGGAATCCATTACCTACGTATCTCTTATTCTGCTATTTAATATGTAGAGAAACGAGGGGAAAAAAAGATGCCTGTCATTTGTTTCGAAAGACGCGGAAGAGCTGAATGTGAATAATTTGACAGCTTAAAGTAACAAATAGGGGATTGAATATACATAAATTTAATTCACTAATGCCTTTGAGTTAAATTTTTTAGAAGATGAACTTGTCTCGTTAATGGCTTTGACGATTAATTTAAAAAAGAATAACTACGCATATGAATGAAAAATCTATACATCATCTAAGGCTACTTTTAACGATTCGTAATTAAAATTTTTAATTTTTAGTATACGCAATAGTCAGTAGGAATATATGTATAGAACCAAGTTTAAAATAATCAGTTTTTTTTTTATTTAAAATGACTGAAAATAAGACTCTTAGCCGTTTTACGAGCTGTTTTAAAGATAAGAGGACTTTCCTCCACTAAAAAAGCTCGCCGTCAACAAATTATTTCATCTTGTACATCGACTTATAAACAGTATATGTAAAATTTATAAGGTAAGATATTAAAATATTTAAATTCTTCGTACGTAATTAATGTTGGCGATGGACAGATTATTTATTTTAAATGCCATCAATATTTGAATGCTCGCTAATTATAGCCAGTACCATTTTACTCTATGCTTACAGTAAAGCATGCGGCCCAGTAAATCCACTATTCAGAGTAACGATTCTTACCTGCAACAGAAAAGAAAAAACAGATTATTAGTATATTTACACGAGCATCATTTTTTTTTTTTTTTTTTTTAAGACATACAAGGTCTCACACTAAACCAATCCTTTAACAAAAAAAAGCGATTCATCTCAAACGATAAATGTGCCTTATCAACACCAAACGAAAGCAATCTTCGGCACTATAATACCTCCTCGAGCGAAATGACAGAGCAACATTGTCCCGGTCACGGGTGTCGACCGCATTTAGCCACAGCAACCTACTCGCGATCGTGCTCTCATCCTTGCGTCAGCGACCGCAAAGACACCACTACAGCAGCAACTGCACACCCCCAACCTCAAAACGACTTAATAACACCGAAAACCCGCGCGCGCGCGCGAGTTATTTCGCCAAGGCGGCAAGTGGTGCGCGTTTCCCAATAGCTCGATTAGCGACACACGAATCCAAGTGAGCCATAGCGAGAGAAAAAGGAAAGCGTGCCAAGGCCAGGGCCTCCGACCTTCGAGGTCGAGAATGGTGCGAGCGCGCGCAGGCATGAGACACACACACACAGTAGTCGAGGAGGCAGGATTTGAAACGACGCATTGTGCATACTCGCGGATTGTGGACGGCGGGGTTTTGCAGCCTGCAGCTTGGCAGAGGCATCGAGAGAGGAGAACGACGAGTGTATGAGACACCGTTGCGCAGGGTGTATGGCTGAAGCGTCGATGAGAGAATTGAATTTTGGGTTGGGAAGGATGAAGGTCACCTGATTTCAACTCTGGTGTATAGACTTATCAGACATTATGAGTGTAGTAGGAGCGGATTCATTAAAAATAATAATTTTCTGAGCAAATGTAAAAGTATTTCCTTTAAGAATACAGTAAAATTTTCACAAACAAAATATAACAAGTAATCGCACTTCCTATCTTTACTTTCAATGTATAACTTTGAATTGTAAATCATGGAGAAAACAGTAAAGATAATAATCAAAGTTGCGAAATTAGAATTCATTTTATATTAGCGGGGGAATGACTTTCGTTTTCTCTTCGTTAACTATAAACCGTTTTTGCTCATATTTATCGATCACTCGTAATTTTTCTTGAACGTGGAAAAAAGCTTTTAATCTTCATGAAGCGTGTAAGTAAAGTGAGTTTATGTGTACGACCCACGCACATTAAAAACAACACCTTCGGAGTGGCCTAAGAAAAATGTAAAGTTTAAAAACTCTGCTCAAAACATTATTTCAGAAACGTGTAAATCATTTCAAAGTTTTTTAAATATGACTTTTATGTTATTTATGCGTGTCTACGTTCCTCGTAATTCCTTTTCAAATTACAGCCTTATCTGGCGCCATTCGATCATTATCATAAATTTCAAAACTTTTATTAACTGCTTTCAGCCGTACCAACGTCGATCACTGTTGCTATTTTTAAAATTCTTATCAAAACATATCAAACCCATTACACGTTTACATCAAACAACATTTACTTCGAACTTAGTAACACTAACATCTTTGATATATATTTAACTAAAAATCTAAACTTTACAAAATTATACGAGGCTCCATTAGCCGTAGCCGAACAATTTTCGCAAAAGAGCACTAAAAAATCACTTGCGTTACGCGCGGCAGCAACTTTGAGAGAGCGACTAGCCGAACTAAACTCGTCTCCGCGCCACGGCGTTTCGCAAAGTTTTACCTTAAAACGCCCTGGCGAAATGGCGTTCGCTCTATACCTGCCCCGTCAAATTCCCCTTTACACTCAGACTTACTTTTGCCGCAACTTGGCGAGTTTTCTCTTATTCGCGTTCCGGGCCGCGCAGGGGGAAGGATATTACATTCTACGCCGATGACGTCGATTCGAGCGAAAACGCTGAGACTCGGGTTTTGCAATTTGGCAAATTTGAAGATTAGCTGTCGCTTGAAGCAAGAACATGACGTGGCATAATAATGCTCGGCATTATAAATTAGGCCAAAAGACGTATTGGCAATATTTACACATAAATACAACATACCGTTCGACTAGACGTTACACACATTTTTCACTTATACTTATCGTTCAAACATCTTTCAACACAATGATAAATTTTCCTTTCACCCAATGCACTCGGCCAACATATTGCCTTCCTTCGGTGTTCCTGCGCCATAATAAGCGCAAGCTTGCTGCGCGCACTCACACACTCTTCGCGTCACGCTCGTTGCACCGTCATCGCGTGCTCGTAATCGGGAGCGAGAGAGCGCGCGCACACACACACATATGCACACGAGAGAGTTCTTAATCGAAAGGAGGCGAGCGCACACGGCATTTCCGGTCTGCCGTAAGGTCTCTCATAATGCGGCTGCGCGCGCGCGCGCACGGCACTTACGCTTCGCGCGTTAGCCTAATGGAAAATTATCGACGCGGTGATGATTTTTGTTTGACTTCGGGATGAGCACCAGATGTTCTCTGGGGTTATGGAGAAAGGATTGGCTTTTTTTAGACAGGGTACGGTAATATTGAGGTGTTTTTTCAATAGTTGATTGGAGTTTTAGGAAGAGTAGAGCATGCAACAAAAAAGAAACCCGGAAAAGGTTGGTGGAATATACAAAATCTCATAATGGTCTTCCTATAATCTCTAACGTAATGTTTATAAATAATTATGTTTAATTAGTTAGATAAGACATCAAGGAGGAAAGTTTTTTTTATACTCATTAATCAAAAAAAGGCCTATCTCATTTCAAAGAATTATACTATATCACGTACTATTGTTTGTGGTTAAAAATGATTATACTGGAAATCATATTTAAAACTCTCTGATTGGATGAAGCTCATTTGTTGAAAATAAATTTATGTTCTTTTCGGACAAATGCGTAAAATTATTGAGTACTAACGGGTCTGAAGTTTGCATCGTTGGAATGCAACGAAATAATTTTTTACGATTGATTAAAGTTATTAAACAATGGAAATTTTATCTAAACCTTTGTTTTAAAGTTATTTTATACTATAAAACACAAAATCTACACGCAAAATTAATATTATTAGCATAAATGTGAAGTAAAATGAATGATTTTTTTTTATTTCGTTACACTCCAACGTTGCAAACTTCAGACCCATGAGCACTAACATGATTAGAATACATTTAAATAAACTTTGACGATAATTACAAATATACCAAGGTTTGTTATCCAGTTCTGATATCAATTAAAGTTCGAGATAATTATTCATTGCTGTTCACACTCAAATTAACAAATGAAAAAATTCATCTATACGATTCAATGAATAGATAAATATATAGATTTTACGGAAAATTAATTTGATATATTTGGTGAATAAATACTTCTAATTAGTACTACAATTTGCTCAACAAATTTATTGTATGTGGTGAGGATTAGCACCAACCATCGGCTCGTTATAATAAACGTGTAAATTAAATTCATTCTACATTTGTGTTGAATAAACTCTTTTTTATCAATCGACTTTTTCACATTCTCAACGAATTCCATTTAGTTATTATTCTTAAGTAACGCAATTAACGCGCGTACAGAAATCTTTGAACGTAACGCGATAAAAGCTCCTTTCTCTAATATTAGAAAGTTTCAGCACGTGGCCTTCACGAGCGAAAAATTTTCGATTCGCTCGTAAATTGTAGGCGTACCTACGCACGATGCAGAATTCCTCAGAAAACTTTGAATACGTGCAGTGAAAAAGAAAGAAAAATGTTCTTTACTTTTTATTATTTCTTCAACGTGTATTTTCATAGCAGCCCATCAATGACGTCTGTGTACTTCAGGAAAAATAAAGATATCTTTACCTTACTGTTTGAAATATTTTACTACTTAAATAAATTAATTGTAAATTTTTAACCAAATACTGCTCTTATTATTTACCGCCAAATATTATTTTTGATAAAACTGAGACATTTTTTATTTCTATAATTTATAGTGAAAAAAGAAAATATAATGTAAAAGAAATAATCCTTACACGGTAAGTTTATTTTTCTAAAAACGTACTGCTATGAGTTACAGGTAACATGTTCATCTCAAACGTAATTTCAGGAGTTAGTTAAGAAAAAAATAAAAAAATGGAACGCAATAATCGTGAATACACAGCAAAAGTATTGAAAAGCAAAGGGACATACACGAAAGATAAGTCGCGCGTGCGCGCAGTGACGCAAAAGTCCCTCGGCGCCGGAAGTCCTGCGCGCTCATCCATTTCCGTCTGTCGGATTCTGGAGAGTTCGTGAAAAGCGAAAGAGAGATAGAAAGAGCGAGAGTATAGAGGGAAGGAGGGAAATATCCTCTCTCCCGCGACATTTCAGCCGCCTGGCTTCGATGTATTTTCCCGGAAAGTCTTCTTGTTATTATAAGCCCCGCACCCGACTTTTTCCTCATCCTCGTCCTGCGTTGTGTACGGTGAGGTATTCCCGGCAAACTTTTCTCTACGGCCACGCGCGAGTTTCCGAAATTCCGTCTGTTATTAATATTTTATTACGCGATTTAGTGACTCGGAGCGTAAATTTACGTAAGCGTTGCCTTTTATCGGGATGTACAATTTTTATGAGCATGCTTGGGCAGAATTTTTAATTACATTGAGCCTTGAAATGTAAAAGTTATCAGGTTGTTTAAGATAGTGTTTAATTTATCGGTTTGTTAATTAATGTTTCATTCATAGGTTTATCTTAAAATGATCAGTTAATGATAAAACAAGATTTTCTATATACATTGCAAGGACTTGCAATTACTTCGACTTTCAAAAATCATATGTCTTAATACATTTTTTATTTCATTCAAAATAATGCCGCATCTTCAAATTTTATTAAATTCTTATTTTTGTGGTCTTATATCGTTGGGAGAATAATTCCTAACAGATCGCGGAACTCAGAAATGTAAAATATTTTTTCTGTTTAAAATAATTAAACAATTTCAAAAGCACAGTCAACTTAAAAAGTGATCTCCTTTTTGGACAACTTAAGTTTAATAATTAGTCAAGACATATTTTTTTATTTCTGAGTTCCGCGATCTGTTAGGAGTTTTTCTCCGAAAAATATGACCAAAATAAAATAGAATTGAATAAAATTTGAAGATGGGGCATTATTTTGAATGAAATCAAAAATGCATTAAGCCATATGATTTTTAAAAGTCGAAATACTTCCAAAGTTTTCATCCGATTTTCGATTTCGAGGGATTAAACTCTTTGTCTGTTGTATCTTGATAAAGCTATAAACTCCAAAATAAGTAAAAAAACGTTCTTAGTAAATTATTGATATTTTAAGTAATGGACTAACTTTTGACGTGGATTATATAGCCAATACAACCTTAATGCATCTAACCGTATTACAGTATTGTTTATTATTGAAGGCAGGGCCGGATTAAGACTTCGAGAGGCTCGGGACTACAGAATGATTAGAGACCCTTATGGGGTGGATGGAGGATAAAGGAAGTTAAGGATTTTTTCGCATACCACGCGTAAAGTATTGTGTTTACTCTCTGACGTCAGAGAGTAAAACGCCACATGTACTCCCTCCTAGAAACTGCGACGCGCATGCACGTTTCCCTACCTTTTTCCCGGCTAGCGCCGCCTGCGTGTTGCTGTAAGTCACTGCAGGCGGCACTAATCGGAAAAAAGTAGACACACGAGCATGAGCGTCGCAGTTTCTATGAATGAGGCTATGTGACGTTTTCGACCCTGAAATCAGGGATTAAGCACAAATAACTTACCGCCGGGAATACGAAAAAAATTGTATATTGCCTTCGGGAGCAATGAGGGCTATAACGTCCGCGAGTTGCTGCCCTCGCTTCGCTCGGGCATCAAATTTCTCGCGAGCGTGCATAGCCTACTAGATGCATAATCTACTATTTTTAAATACGATATACAGGGTTTACGAATGTTTTAGTATATTACATACCTAGACCAGTAAAATAAGAATGGCTCAGATCACATGTAATTGTCGGCCGAGGCGAAGCCGATGTTGACAAACATGTGATCTGAGGCTTTCTTTTTTACTGGCCAAGGTGTCTATACTATTTTTCTGCTCGACGGCGCTGGAAAGCGGCAACTTCGTTTCGCGCAGCGGCTAGGAAGTTGGCGCTTTCCGGCCGGACGGGAGAAAAATAAATTGTCATTAGATTTTCTTTTCATTCAGTTTTCATTTAAAAAGTTTTTTTCTAGATTTTTCCTCTGTAAACTGTTTTATAATTGTGTCGAAACCAATCGATCTTAATAAGTCAGTTTCAATAGCCAGTCTAGCTAAAGATGATAATTGGTTATCTTCCATGGTTGCACAGTACATATTTTTAATTCTTTTTAATACACTGAAAAAGATCTTTCAGACTCGCAATTAGCTATTGGTATAGTTAAAAAAAGTCTACAAGCTATATACACATTTGGAAAAATATCAATCATATTTCTATCTACTAACCAATTTAACACGTTTAGTGGATTAAGTATGAATTCTGTTTTATTAGTATTGACGGAAAAAGTCCTTTTTGTTGCATTTTTAGTAGAGGAATAAATTGATCTAATTCACAAATTAAATTCTCTTGTATATCTCTAGAATATACTTTTAGTAAATTTTTTGCTTTAACTTTCATTGTTTCAATATCAATAGTTAATAACTTAGTTAGAAATCCGAATAAATCAATTACGCAACTGTAAGCTTTATTGCACTTTTTTAATTCAATCACTAATTTGCCAATTATTACGTAAAATGTTTGTATTCTAAACTTATCCGCTCCTTGTTGGGGATTCAATTTGTCTTTCCGAATCGTGCAATTTTTTTTAGTAATCAGTCGTTTATTTGAAGAGCAATAATCTTGAATCACAAAGGCAGTGAGCTGTTAGATTCATTTTCAATCCTTGAAAATTGGTTTCGTAAATTTAGAACAAAATAGTTTTTGATAGAAAGAGACATGTCCTCGACCTTTATTACCATGCAATTTTATATGTTCTCTTAAAAACGGATCGAATTGCATGATCTCTTTCTGCCAGAAACTTAATAACTACTAAATACTCTTTTTAAAATGTCAGTCCAATCATTAACTTCAGATTTTATGGAATTTGCTAAAGTTCTGCCTAAATTTGCACTTGTATCTAAATAATTAATCCAACTAATCATGCATCGATTATGCTCTTTGCTACTTTCATGACTGCAAATCGTCTCCTCCACTTTTTTCCAATTTGAAAAACCACCTTTTACAAATGTATTAGTATGATCGCTTGAAAATAGTTTACACGAATAGCAAAAAATACATCCAGTAGATTCCGAAAACATCAACCATTTACAATCGCACATTTCACCATTATTTCGTTTTATTGAAAATGATTAGCAGAAAAATATCTGTTCAGTTTCGCGTACTCTCATTTTGATGATTTAAAAGGGGATTCCCTATTTTGAAAAAATTGATGTCCTTTATGTAAATATTTTCTTCTTTCAGATTCATTAATATTTAAATATAATGGCCATGAAGTAGGATCGTCATGCAAACAACCTATAAAAAGAACGTAAAAACCGTATAATGACAACTTTTAAATAATCAAAAATTGTAAAAATGAAAAGTAAAATCAATGATTTTTTGTAGATTCTAACCGGATTAATATTATCATTTTCGTTTAATTAGACTATACTTAATAAGTTGATGTTTTAAAATAAAAATACCTTCAGCATTATATTGTGGTGCTACATCACTTCCAATATCATTGTTTAGGTGCATATCCTGAATATTTAACAGAAAAGCATCTGCTGCGTTACTTTGTGTTTCGATTTCGTTAGATTCACTTTTATCGTCTAAATTACTTTTTGCATTTGTGTGAGTAGACGTAAAAAATGTACTCAATTTAGGAAGCTTATTCTCAAAGTCTTCTTTTTCCATTTTTATTTTTCTTTTTGAAGCCCCGCTTTCAAATTTTCTGAACATTTTTGAAGTTTTATATTTAAAACACTAAGTACACTAAACTTATAAGTAAATAATTTATTCAAACCAATAATAATGTAATGAAAAAAGTATAAATTTGAATGCACACTTTTACTCTGATATATTGAAGATTAAACTTAGACGTCTTATTGCTTCGCAGTCTACGTGTGAACTAACAAAATAAGTAACCTCCACTAGTAATAGTCCGGGCGCTGGTGACACTTGAGCATAAATTTTTAGCTCCCCTTAGTAACTTGGAGTTTTCTGATGTTTTTCGGTGCGCTGAATCGAAATTTGTTGGTTACGAAGCTCGAAACCCGTTAGTTTTTTTGTTATAAACAAATTACTGATTTGCAATAAACAAAAAATTGTCTTTTGCAATTAAAAAAAATTGCGTTACGTTTTCTAGGTATTTCTGAATCGAAAGTGTTCTTAGAAGTTTTTTTGTAAAACGCACACTTTTTGAGTTAAAAATTATTGAATTTTCATACTTCATGAGAATGGACGGGAATTAAAGCTTAAACAATCGTATTTTATGAAAACTTTATCAATTTTTAACTCGAAAAAGTATGCGTTTTACGAAAAAACTTCTAAGAACACTTTCGATTAAAAAATACCTAGAAAACGTAACGAAATTTTTTTTAATTGCAAAAAACGATTTTTTGTTTATTGCAAATCAATAATTTGTTTATAACAAAAAAACTGACGGGTTTCGAGCTTCGTAACCAACAAATTTCGATTCAGTGCACCGAAAAACTCCCCAAGTTACTGAGGGGAGCTAAAAATTTATGCTCAAATGTCACCAGCGCCCGGACTATAATGTTTTCTCGTTTTTCCGCGAATGAAAACATGCGGCGGGCGTCGGCCGACGCCGCCACGCCGCTACTCGTTGCCGCACGTTTCCGCGTAAGTATCGCGCGTTTTTCGTTTGTTAGCGCGCCAGACCTATGTTGTATAAATATTGGATAACGAGCGTTTAGTTTCAATCTAAGCATCTGTAGGATTACAAAGATACTGTTATACATTTTAGAAACTTCGCTTGTGATTCATTATTACGTTTTTCTAATTTTATTTATTATTATAATTTATATTTTTTGATAAACATGTTTCTGCGCAAATCTTTTGGTGATATAAAAAATCAAAAATTTACTTTGTAAAATCCAAAAACTTTGTTTATCATTTCAAAATGTGAGGCCCCTGTTAGGCTTCAGCCCCCCCTAGACCCCGCTTAATCCGGCCCTGATTGAAGGAAAAGTAGTGTTCATTTCGGAGAAGGAGGAATAGAATAATAACGCTTGCTTTTTTTTTATAAATTAAACTCTTATGTATCCTTTTTAAATAGTACATAACCACAACTACTGCGCAAAGTAGCACGAAAACTTGAATTTCGCGCAACGAGTTTGAAAATGAGAGAAATATAATTTCTGTATTCCCAGAATACAATGGCTACATTTTTTGTAATCTTTTAACTATTATACGTTTTACTTCAAGCGATTGTATCACTGGCGCCTTGTCACTGCGTTTCCGCCTGCGTGCGATCATCTAACCGGCTTTGACAAACTACTTTTTCATCCTCCTGGTTTTCAAATTTTTAGGCAAAGTTGGTCTCGCTCACCTCGGTTCCGTCGACTTCTTTATACTCAAGGAGGTTAAGATTAAAAATAAATAAACGGGAATCGACAATTCTATATGTTAATTATTTAACAATTTTTCAGCCGATTTTCGTTTTGAAATATAGTCTACTGTAGCTACTCGTAAAATTATCGGCAATTAAACTCGTTTGTTTTCTACTCTACTATTCGTGCATTTCAATTGTTGAATTTTGCTCAAATTATAAACTGTATGTATTTATTTTGTCGCGTAAAGTGTGTCAAAGAGTATTACAGAATAACAATATCAACAAAAACGAAACGTAAAGCTTATTTGAATCTATAATGACACGTAAAATGATATTATTTTTAATAATAATTCTTGTATATCGGTCCAACAAAATTACTAAAACCGTAAAACCAAAAATAAAATATTACTCAAAATAAAAATCCTAGCAAACTACCTAGAAAAAATGAGCCCGTATTTTACAAAATCCTACTCCAAATGTACGAAAAGGAGAGAGAAAAGTGTGTCCCGAATGCGCGCGCGGGCACCGAGCATTGTCACAGCCCACGAACTTTCGCAGCGCATCAACGTCCTCCCTCTCTCTCTCTCTCGTGATTTCAGTCACGGGTCGCTCGTAAAATCGCGCGCGCGTATATATATATACGCATATTCCCTACACTCGTCACATCCGCGCGTGCGTCGCGAGCAGCAGCGCCTGCATGCCGCCATCGCGTCACCGCTGCGGTTATCTTCTCGGAACGCAGCTGCCATGTGTGGGGAAGAGAGCTGAGAGAGCCGTGTGTGGTGCTGCTTTTTTCCCTGCACGCGCGGCTCCTTATTTTTCTTTTGCGTCACGAGCGCGGGTGGATACCGTCAGAGGCTCGAGTTCGCCGTACAAAAAGAGAACGCGCTGACTGCTCTTTCTATACTGCGACTCGTATATAAGTGTATAGGAGTTCCCGAGAAGTTTGGGATGGAACGACGCGTGGCTGACGATGAAAGAAAGATTGTAGTGTCGTTGTAATACGTGCAAATAAATTTGGAAGATTCGCTTTACTTTTTAATGGGAATCTGACGTCAGTGCAGGAGTAGGATATTATATTCTCTTTGTTGGAAGGGAAATTCCGGTTTTGCTTAATCTCAAACTATAATCCAATTACTTATGGATGAATGGCTGCAGGGAAGTAGGTCAAATAACATGGTTTTCATACCAAGAAAATAATCCCTTTTTACAGCGACCAGGAAGGAATTTTCAGGATTCGAAGAAAAGAGAACCATGTTTATGTCCAAAAATCTTCGCACGACAAAGGAGTCGCTCTTCCGAGTAAACGACGTCTTTTGAAATGAAAAAAACTGCGACGTAAGAATTGTCCCGACACCCACGTCGCACGCACGCATGTGTATACGCGTCTTCTTCTCTCTCTCTCTCTCTCTCTCTCTCTCTCTCTCTCTCTCTCTCTCTCTCTCTCTCTCTCTCTCTCTCTCTCTCTCTCTCTCTCTCTCTCTCTCTCTCTCTCTCTCTCTCTCTCTTCTCCCTTCCTCCGTCAGTGCACGCGCACGACGAGCCAAAGAGAAAGAGAGATGAGCGGCCATCGTTGCGTCCGGTGTACCGTCCCATCTTGAAACATTCTGCTCGTGTCGGTAGTAAAGTAAGGCTGTACTGAGATTTCGGTGAGATATTCGGCGTCGCGAGAATCGCCTGTGCGGCCGATTTTCGAGAAGTGTGAACGATAAAATATTCATTTAACATTTTTACGACAAGCTATGTACAATAAATTACTGAATTTTTTGAGGCGTTTCGAAAATGCTTGCATGAACTATACATCAGATATCAGATGTATTAATTAAAGTGTATAAATAGAGATGTCGTATTAAACTCAAATGATTATTATGTACGTTGTGTCAAACATATAGAAAATGTGATTAAAATTCAAAGCTAATTTATTCGTAATATGAACTGACCGCACGAGTGGAATAATCATTTGATTTCTAATAGATATCATCTAATTAAAAATTCAGGGGAAAGAAAGTTGCCGAAAAAATTTTGACTCCGGTTTCATCACTTGGTTCGATTAAAAAAGATTTACAAAAATCAAAGCTGCACTATTTCGTAGTCAATTCATTTACAAGTGTCACCAGATTCGACATTTTCAGTAGGCTCTATTAAGCTACAAATTTTTCGTGTCAAAATCTTCAGCCAAAGCAATTTTTTTTTTATATCCACTACAGCAATAAATTCGTATCTTAACCATCACCAAATGGGAAGAACCTATATTTATAGATCTCCGAAGACGCAGCGCCGCGGCACACTCACGAAAAATGATCCAACCGAAGCATCATCAATCTCCCGTGTACACATTACACCACGAAGCCATGAAACATCGCTCGGAACGAAAGCGAAAGCACTCGGCCCATCATCATCATCGTCGTCGCGAGAGAAAGGGAAAGCCGCGCAGCTACTATACCTACACTACCCGACAGGCCGTTCTCTCGAAAAAAAGAAGCCGTAGCCACGATGAACTACTCTGCAGGTATAGGAGAGCTCGCGCGCGCCCGATTAAAAAAGACCGGTTCGCAATTAATCGATCCAAGCGGCAGCCGTTTACGGAGACGCTGGCTGCGACTGCCGGTCCCCTTAACCCAGTTCGCGCGCGCACGCGTGCGCGAGCCGTTAGGCCCAGTTTTTGCTTTCTTTTTCTCTCTCTGTAATACACCGATTGAGCAATTTCCAGTAACAGAGTCTGCCCACCGCCGTACAAGGCGCCTGCGCGCACTTTCGGTTTCTGCGCGATTTTCTTCGCGTGTGATGTGTGTGTTTCCGCGTTGCTCTCTCGCAATGACTATGCAGCCGCCGCCGAGCGAGTGCAATAATAGTGACGAGTGTGCGGCCAAAGAGAGAAAAGTAACTCGCGCGCGCTACTCTGTTCTTTTTGAGGTTAAGTAATGGCTATTTGCAGTGTGCAAGCCTATTTTGACTTTAGCTGCTGATAGCTAGCTTTTTCTGCTGTGTTCTTGCGAAATTGCTTAGAATGGTTTTACTTTTAATGATAATTTTCACACCTTTCAAATGCATTTGTAATTAAAATGAAATACTTTTGTAGTTCTTAAGAGAAACGTGTTTCTGAGTCGGCTGATTTAATATTGGAAAATTATGTCTGATTACGTTACATTAAGAAGAGTGCATACACGTAGGGGGAGGTGGGGCGATATGGGGTTTGGTCTTATTTAAAAAATAATAAACTATTTTTAGCTGCAAATTTTCTAGGTTATGGCTGAAATTGTAACAAATGTATTGGATGTGATAGAAACTAAAAACAACCGAGTATAAAATAATTTAAAAACTAAAATTCCCATCTAGCCCCACTTAAAACTTTTTTGCAATATGGCTGACTGACTCTGATTTACACGGGAAACCCATAACGCCCCACCTCCAAACTGCATGGGGTGATATGGGTTTTCAAGTGATCACTTTCTTCTGATTAATACATTTCAATTTTTGCATTAATATAAATAATGAATTGTACTTATTTGTAGATAGAGAATCGTTGAAACCTTTGAGGGTGTTACAGTTTTTTTCAGAGTTCGATTAATATTTTTAATAGCGAAAATACCCATATCGCCCCACCTTCCCCTAAACAAATGTGTATTATGCTAGAAGCTACTTATACTAGCATATAATTATATAAAATATTTAATTTAACGTTTTGTGCAATCGATGTCCACTAGAATAATAAAATATCACAGAATTACTGAAAATCTTCCACAAATCGAACGCCATGTCGAAATTAATTACAAAATACTCGAGGAGATTACAAATATATCTAAGCGTTTAAGAAGCACCTTGAAGCGGTCACAACCGCGTCACCTCTCTCTAGAATCTGTTGAAAACTATTTCCGACGCGCGGTGTGTACATGTATGTATATATGTTTCGCGCACACTGTATTACATTCCAATGGTCGGGCGATCTATCTAACGCGAGAGTCCGAACAATCGCCACCTCATTACACCGCTATCCGAAAGCCCAGAGAGCGTCAAGGCTGACCCCGCCGAGAGCCTAGATTACACGCGCGGGCAATTTCTATACGCGCCGCGCGCGCGCGCTCGCTCAGGAGACGGAAATAGGACGAGAAATATCGATCCTCTACGCAGGTGTGCGTATACTTCGTCGACGACGACGCGTGTACGTTATTATATACTTGTTCTGCGCAGTGCGAAGGTGATATTACGATGACGGAAGGTGTGCCGAATTTTTTAGAAACGCTTAAAACGGGTGAATTGGGGGTAGTGGCGCGTTATTAAAAATGCGAGGCGTTTGACAAAGTTGGGGTGGCGGGCGTTAAGTTTAAGTGGTTGGGTAACTTTGCCGTTTTCTAACGAGGTGGGCTGAATTTTTTATATAAATGGAATTTCTTAGAAAATGTGACATTCAATATTTTATAGCGAAAATTCGAGCATTTATGAAACTCACTTTGTTTATTATCGTTATTTCAGTGAAAATCATTAGCAAATATTGTGCTTTATGAATTAGCTTTGTTTAAAAGTTCTTATAAGGTTTTGTTGTTTACGATTCTTTGCTCTGCATCAAACTACAAGTTTAATTGCGTGTCATTAAGTTTATTTATATGTCAGGCTCAATTGATAGCAATACTTTACCGCACTCGGGAATAATCCCCCCCCCCCCCCTCCGCCCTCCCCGAGCGAACATTAGCCAGAAATATCATCGCTGTAGATATCGTAATCGAGCGAAATTAATATTAGGTAATGCCCGGCAACACGAAGAGGCACACAATAGCGAAAGTTCATGTATAATCTCTCCCCTCCTCCCGAGTGTATATGAAGGTAAACATCTTTGTTTGGGAAGTGTATAGCGAAATTTACAAATGATCGATGTTTCGAAAACGATAAACATCAGGTCTTAATTCATACACAATACAAGTATTACGTTTCGCGTATTTATTGCGAAATTCGAAGCCTGCACTTCTAAGTGATTAATATCGTCTCTCTTATATATTGCTGGTGATTCAATTCACATTTCAATCTCTCGTTTGCCGTATTGTTTTTTTTAAGCCAGTTGTAACAATATATCGCAATACTTTGCAATAATTTACTTATCTCTGTTATGCAAATGCCTAGAAGTTGCGATTCCTTGCATGAGAACTCGCATAAGCAAATATTTGCATTGTCATAAAGATGGCTTATAAAGTAATAAAAACTTGATTTTGAGAAAAAAATTTTGCATATCATGAAAGCCGATACCTTTCTCTGCTTGCTTTTCCGTTCACCATCATAATCTCGAACACCAGTTTGAAATCCGATTATCTATAATTTCCCCGGCGAAATTAATAACTCGAGTATATTAATAAATCATATAATAACGAAATTAAAAATCCATTCTACCATAAAACCCGAATCTGAAACAATAACCAACCGATCACCTCCATCGACACTAATCAACTGCATTACCCTGCCCCTCACCCGAAAACTCTGCAAAACAGGCCGAAATTACTCGAATTACCTCGCACAAAGCGCCGCGAAAAGAGAGAATCCCTCGGGCACTTGCGCAGCACAGCGATGGAATAATATATAATGCCCGCGTGGTAATTTCAGGCCGCTCGCGGCGGCGGCGGCGGTCATTGATCGAGCGGCGATGCTGCTGCTCTCTTCCCCTTCCACTCCCTCTTTTTCCACTCGCTCGGCGTAAGTACGACGCATCGCTCGCTCGCGCACACACCTCCGCGCGGACGGTTACGCCGCTGACTTACGAGCCGGCTAAAATGGCGCATGCACGCGTGTTAGGCGTATGTATAATATACAATGCGTAAGGAACGAATGCGTAAGACGCTGGACACTGTGTCGCCCGGTGATTGAATTTTCATGTGGCTGTTATGGGGCGATGAACATGTTGATGTGGCGATTGTTAAGTGAGCGTGGGCGGAGTTCAAAAATTAGGGGACGCGAGCGCGGCTGTAAATGCTTTGCTCGTTTAGTTTTTAATGTACGTTTTATTTTTGTGTTCTTCTTTTTTGAAAAAATTAGTTTTATAATTCTTTATAAAGTACCACGTGATAGAAAGTTATGAAGATCCGCAAAGAAATGGAATGTTAAATATAGATTTCTGACTGTGAGGATGATTGCATATTATATCGACACTGTTGATATCAATTATTTGAAAATCCATTGAATAGTAGGCCTTTTGTTTCTATTCCGCGAAAGAAAATGCTTAGAAATCGTAGAAAGGAATTACACTTAATGGAAAGAGCAAAACTAGGAGTTGAAATTGCATTGCATTAAAATGTTATAGTGGTAAAAAGCAGACAATGTCCTAGTTTTATTTTGGTGGTGTATGTAAGTGGGTATGCTAGGCGACATTCGTGTAACAATTGCACTACGATATAAAAAATTCGTAATTCTAATTAAAAATAACTTGTAAAGTTTTATATCATTCTTACATTGCCTCATGAAGTTGGTTATAATAATTTTGATTAATTCGTCAAAGATGCTTACCTGTAACAAAAACATAAAAAATATATTTAAAAAAACGATCATTTGTAAATTTAATACTATTATAATTGTTATGAAGTGTACTAAAAAAAAAAGTTCTAACTTTTAATTGTTTATCACTTATATGCAGAGTACTAAAGCATTAAATAACAAGAATTTACAATCAAATCGGTCAAAATAAATTTATAAGTAATTCAAAAACTTTCACAAACGATACATAATAAGTATGTCTTAAAATGCTAATCCTATTGACTAACTAAATTACTAAACCATTCTCAAAACTTCCAAACATAACCTCTAAACTGCAGCATATAATTTTTCTTATAAATCTCTTTGAGGTTATGTCAACGTAAATCTTCATTGTCTAAAGAAACTCAACTGCCGATAAAGTGTTGGCGCGGAAAGTGCGAAATTTTCTCGAAAACACACAGCAGAAAGCGCACACTTACACACACGTGCCGCCATATACGTCTGCTGGCGCGTCTGAGTTACGCGCGCCGCGTGCTAGCTATGAGGTAATGTACACGCTCTCTCAGTCTCCTTTCACTTCGGCATTTCACTCTCGTAAGAGATGTGTGTCGCCGCGCGCGCAAGAGATCGACGAGACGTGGATCAGGGTCAGCGCGTTCTCTCGTTCTTTCCGAGGCTACATATAGTACACACCCACTCGTGTGAGCGCGCGCGTGTGTTATCTTATCGCGGGTGGAACGAATGCGTATATATGTGCGTAGTACGCGCGCACGGGTGTGTGGAAAGATTGGATGAGAAGTAACGCGGAAGTATCGCGCCGGTTCGTTTTTTTTCGGTTTGCGCGGTCTTCCGCGTGTGGCGCTATTGTAATGTAAATTCGTTGGGTAATGTGTAACTGATAAGGAAATTGGAAAGTGATTATTATACAATCTTAGATATCGATTTGAATATTCAAGTAGTTCAGGTGATAAAAATGATAGTGAGTAATTTGCTTGATAAGTTATGAAAAGGATTTGTCAAAAGTTGAAGCGATTTGAATTAATGTACCTATTTGTAAAAAAGCAAGAACATTAAGTCTCCCGATAAAGGCTCATCACATTATTTATTCATGGGTCTGAAGTTCGCAAAGTTGGAGTGCAACGAAAATTAAAAAAACTCGTTTTACTTCACAATTATATTAATTTTATAAAATGTTCCATGTGTATGTTTAATGTGTTATAGCATAAACAAACATTCGAATAAGGATTTTAGTATAATTTGCATTGTTCAAGTGGCTTTAATTAATTACAAAAAATTATTTCGTTGCGTACCAACGATGTAAACTTCAGACCCATACTTATTCGTGACTTGATTGATCCAATATTTTCTAAGATTAGAGGTAACTTCATGTTGTTTTTTTTTTTTGTTTTGAAATTCGATATCTTTAAAAAACAATATATTTCCGGATAAAATATATTTTTAAGCCATCGTATAAAATCACGGTCACAGCAATTTTGTTTTGAAATGAAACTTTTTTTCGTAAAATAATATCAATACAATAAGCAATTTTTTCATAACCGCAGTATTTTTTTTAACGTTTCTATCAATTTTTTAAAGTAAGTTTAAAATAGATTATCTTATGTAAAACGCTAATTGAATAAAGAGTGAAAGTTGGTTAGAATTGAAAATAATGTTGAAATCTTTAACAAAATTATTACAGTAGTTTTATCTTTATTATTCTTTATTACTAGCTTTACAATTATATAAAAGTGAAAATTGGAAGTAGCACCTCACTATGTAATGGTTACGGCTTGAATCGTAAATAATATAAAAATTATTATAAAATTAAATAACTTATTATTTGTTACGTAGATTATATAGCTTTAGTATAGGATACCACATGAAAAGCTCAATAAATCCGGAAAGATATAGAAATGACCTCGTTTGTCAGATAAATTTTTAGACAAAAAGTTAAGAGTTTCTTTATAAGAGCTATGTATTTTATAACTAATGCGAGACATAATCGGTTAATATACGTCTATTATATCAAATTTACGTTTAGATTTCTAATGTATTTATAATTTCTCGAATTATGTTAACTGCGTGAATTCGTCGATTATTTGAACATTAACGCATGAAAACTTCATGATTATAATCAATCAACAAATAGACAGCAGGAAGTCCGCGCAAAAATTGAAATCCATCGAAAAATTGTTTTTTATTCAAGAATTTCAATATCCAAAACAACTTTATCTTCGCCCACATGCCGAATATTTTTCATCGATCTTATACACGCTTTTTGATTGACAAACGAATATATATTCTTACAATTGCACAGATGTTTTATAGCCACTTTTATGTAACAACACGTATGCTCATATTATATACGTATACGTGCTCATCGATTCGACTCGGCACCGGATCATTCGCATTAACAGGAGAGAAAGCAGTTTTCTCTCAAATCGTTTCCGGACGGCTATATGCGCATCTGGCGTATTTTTTCGGTCTACTGCCGCCGCCGTACTGCCCGGCCAATACATTAAGCCGATTACATGCAAATGTAAAAGTTCCTTTCGGGCTTTGTGCTTCGATGCGAGTGCGCACACGGGTTGCTAAAAAGAAACGGGCGAAAATCGGTTACGATGCGCGGCGAGGCAAATGTTTTCGCGCCAATTGAACCAAGTGCGGGGCTTAAATCAGTTAAAAGTAAGCTGGATTTTAAGTGGCACAAAAATTAAACATCAAAGTAAACATAGTTTTTGCAATGGAACGGTTATTCCCGTGTTGAAATTGTTGGAACATTTTCAGTATTAATGATTTAAAATAACTTATAAATCTTTAAAATAATCATAGCTTCTAGCTACAGTTATTTTTTCTTGCTGCATTTCAATACAAATTGATCTTAAATCTTTCAAACAGCACGTAAAAATTATATTACATATCTATGAATAACAAAAGATCTATTAAGACCATTTGAGATCTTTTACGACGAGGATTCGATCCAAAGAACGAGAAAACGAGCGGCTGCAGAGTAAATCACGACCGTTGCCGATTTCTGGAGACACTTTTTAAGAGGTGAGTTGCGCACGTGTGTTTGTTACGTTACATTTCATCCTCTTTCGTCATGAATGTATACTCGTTTCGAAGGTAAAACGACACGAGTACTTGAGACTGTGAGCACGATCTTTAGTTTCTGCATCTTCTAATACGATTTTGAGTGGTTAATCCGCTATCTTTCAAGTAACGGTACAATACAACTTGATTTTGCGAACATGTAAGAGAATATAATTTTAAATTGGTAGATTTCATTAGTTAATTTAAAAAGATTTCTAATTATCTAGATAAAAAGCCTATCTAGATTTTCTAGCCATTTAATAGCGAGTTGACTGAAATCGCTAGAAAATGGCTAGAAAATGGGAGAAAAATCGTTTCACAAATGGGAGAAAAATGGACAATTTCTACCAGGGAAATGCAAATTGTATTGTATTTTAAAATCGATTGAATTAAGCTAAATAATTTATACTTCAAAAACGAATTTTACTGTTACTGTCATGAAAGTCTATCATTAAATAATATAATTAAACTCTGAATAACTATGGGTCTGAACTTTGCATCGTTGGAATGCAACGAAATAATTTTTTTCGATTAATTAAAGTTATTAAACAATGGAGATTTTATCTAAACCTTTATTTTAAAGTTATTTTATACTATAAAACACTAAATCTACACGCAAAATGAATATTATGTAGTATAAACGTGAAGTAAAGTGAATTATTTTTTTTATTTCATTGTACTGCAACTTTGCAAACTTCAGACTCATGAATAACTACTTTTCTAAAAGAAATCAATTTTAGGACGATAAATTCAGGCGCAGAACTATCAAAACCACATTTCAAAGCTGCTACATCAGCTATTTACCATTTCAGACACAAAAGAATCATGACCCAAGACACCGCAGTCGACGAGGGGCACTGACGGTAGCGACGGCGGCGGTCAGCACACGCCGACGGGCCGCGAAATCAATGCTCACCTGCGGCAGCGTCCCCGCGCACAATTAACTCTGTTAAGTAATTAAAGTGGGAGCCTCCGGTTACAGCAGTGGCGCCACGCGTTAATTAGACCAGCCCCGGTGTGCTTAGTCAAGCGGCGAGAGTAGACAGATGGAGAGAGAGGGAGAAACTATGCGCTCGCTCTTGTAAATTTATAATTGCTCAGGCTTTGTGGCGTGCGCGGGCGCGTGCGGAGCAGGGAGAATCCGAAATTCCCGCTCGATTGTCTAAAGACGGTGCGATGTTGACTAAGCGAGCGCGCGCGGGTTTGTGCGGTGTATGTAGTCGAACCGATCGGCAGATCGATGGTTAATGTGCGCACTGTACTTGCGACCCGCGGGGGCTTAATCGAATGGTAAACGTACGAGAGCGGCTGACGGTTTTGCGATGACCGGCAAGATGATTTATCAATGTGATTAATTGTTCGGTAGAAGAGCCGTTGAGGTGCCCTTGATGGCGGGTGGTACGCGTTTTTTTTTTTTTTTTTTTTTTTTTGAGGTTATGGTTCATAATTACCTTGGAAAATTATTAACTGACCGTAAGGACGGCTCAACTTTATGTTATACATAACGTGTAGATTTTAATTATTTCACAGCTTGGATGCGATGGTAAAAAAAAAAAAAATTTCAACCTCATTTTCAAAATCAAAGAGGATGAAACGCTTTGACATGTACCGATGACGTCACTGGGTTTTCGTGGCTTCCTTTGAGAAACGTTCATATAGAATGACACCACAAAAACATTAAAGCACATACACACACGACACAACAAACACAAAGTAATTTAACTTTGAATGCTTCTATTCATTTAAAAGTCTTTGTATTATTAATTTATTATACACGTTTTTATTTTAAATATAGCTAATTCATTTTATAGACAATAATTTAGATTTTTTTTTTTTTTTTTTTTTTTTTTTTTAAATCAATTTTACATTTTATAAAAGGTACATTATTTATAACTTTACAGAATCTCGAATGAACGACGTATTTGAAATTCCGAACGTTCATAATGAACGAAATATTAACTTAAAGTTTCTAATTCTGGTTAAAATTCCCCGGAGTGTGGTTTATTGGTGACTGCAAGAGTGAGAAGTGAAGAAATACAATTATTATCCGATTTTAAATGTATTAAGTATCCAAATTCGGCTAAATTTGAAAATGGCAAAAATCTTTCGTTCACTATGAACGTTCGAAATTTCAAACACCTAATGAACGTTAATATAAGATATTTTGCAATATTAGCCAATACCGGCCTATTTTTAAACCAATTTATTATTGCACCATTTTCCCCTCTACGCGTAATCATCTTTATACTCAAACGAACATGATCGACAAGATCACCTCTCACGAGCATCCCGAAATAGCTCCTCCTACTCCGCATCCACGCTTGTCGATAAAAATTGCACCACTATTTTAAATCGAAACAGACGCGTAAACTCGTAAACGCCTTTCCCTCCTGACGTCAGGGAAAAATCGCTAACGCTTACAAATCCGCGAGATTCGAAAATAGAAGAAAAAAAAAAATATGCTACACTGCAGTAAAAATAGCTGCTATAGATAGCCGCCTTGAATCTCATTCTCGCGTAATTCCGCGCCGCGTAAATTGAATCAGCTGGCCGATTGATTCCTTTAACGTTCCACGGAACTCGCGCGGCTTTTGGAATATCAATCGGGATGGAAAAAATACGCGTCCGTTTGGCATTCGCTGTGTGCACGCACGCGTGTTTAGCTGGCTATTTATTCGAAAAGAATGAAGAGACAGGAGCCGGGAGAATACTTATGAGCGCCGGAAGCCCGGCCCTTGCGCTCAGGAAGTGCTGACAATAATTTTTGCGATCTTACGAAATGGCTTTTTCGATGTAGTGGGGCCATGCGGCGATCTTTCGAGGCGGGGCTTCTTTAAATGTAGCGGGATCTCGAGGATTTGAATAATGAGCGCTCGCGAGGGTTTCGAGTTGAGAGTGCCGAAGTTTTTCAAAGTTTTGTAATGATTTTACAAACTAAAAGTTTAAAATTTTACACTTTTATGTAAATAGTAAACATGAAACCGAAATAATTACTCTTTAAAGTTGAATTAGTGAAAATTGCTCCACCATTTCAATTAGTAGAAAAAACTACTAATTTATTAGTGAATATTCACTATTTCATTAGTGGTTTTTTAAAAACTACTAATTAAATTAGTAAAAACTACTAATCAAAATAGTAGTTTTAATAAACTACTAAATGAAATAGTGAATATTCACTAATAAATTAGAAGTTTTTTCTACTAATTGAAATGGTGGAGCAATTTTCACTAATTCAACTTTAAAGAGTAAAGGAGAAAGACAAATTTTGAGAACTTTAAAAAACATTGGAAATGATATAGTAGCATAGGCACTACTCTTACGGATTTTCTGAATGCAAAATTTTCTTAAGGGGATGTTAAATACCGACATAATTTTCAAACGAGTACATCTCATGAAAATACCAATAGAATCATCCAAAAACAAATCTGAGTACTCTCTAAAGTTGAATTAGTGAAAATTGCTCCACCATTTCAATTAGTAGAAAAAACTACTAATTTATTAGTGAATATTCACTATTTCATTAGTGGTTTTTTAAAAACTACTAATTAAATTAGTAAAAACTACTAATCAAAATAGTAGTTTTAATAAACTACTAAATGAAATAGTGAATATTCACTAATAAATGAGAAGTTTTTTCTACTAAATGAAATGGTGGAGCAATTTTCACTAATTCAACTTTAGAGTATAGTATTAACATACACGGAGTGCTTGACAAACCTGTTTTTTTTAAAAAAATATGAGAATTTATTTAATTAAATAAAAACCGTACGGTCGGTAAGTAGGAATCTGCAATTGACCTACTTTTCAAACGAGCATATCTAGCGAACATGCTAATCACTCAAAAAAATTCCTGGATATAGTGTTTATGTGTACGGAGCGCTTGACAAAATTTGTTTTCCGAATAAACGTTTGAATGTTGATTTAAAAAATATTGAAATTCACGGTTTCACATGGCCTTAACAAACTTCTTAATGACGTATTAGCAGAAAAAGTTCTTTAAGAAAAACAACTGAAGTTGAACAGTGCATAAAGCTTCATGAGGGCCTAAGTACATTGTTAGAATTCGCACAAGATATAAGAACAAACAGGAATTGAATACTGAAAAACTTAAAGCTCAGTAAAGCTGCGCACTTGAACACAGAGAGAGAGAGAGTGAACGCAGAGCCAACGAAAATCCTGGGAGTAAAAACGTTCTCCTTACAACCGAAGCCGCCGCAATTTCCCACAGCGTTAGTACAACGCAAACGGAATAATTCATGCAAGGGGCAGTGGAAAATAAAAAATTTCAGAAGACCAGCAGCAGCGCAGCAGCTCCGCGCACAAAGAGATAAACACAATTACCGCACCTCGTTTATGCCTCTACGCGATTATACGGCGAAAATAGCGAGTTAAGCTATCGCCCCGGTGTAAGCTGCCTTTTACTGAGGTTGCATAATAAATAATGGCGAGCAGCAGAGCTCTCGTATATAGCCTAGCCTCTACCCACACACACACATGTATACACGAGCGAGCGCCCGCGAGCTAAGTACATATTTTTAAATATTTTATTTTCATTCGCTCTTTCTCCGTTACTCTCTTTCATTTCTCTCTCTCGCTCTGTACCTAGATCGCCTTCCATTATTACGGCTCAATTTCGAGCTCCGCTGTTATAATATTGCCGTTCTCCACGGAATTGCATTTGCCGACGCCGCTGTGTCTTTTGTCCCTTTGTCGAAGCGAAGAAATTTATTCTTCGCTACGAATTGGGTTAACAGTTGTGTGTTCTGTCTCTAACATCCCGTTATGATTAAGTGTACAATCAGGTTTTAGGATTGTGACCATTTTGCAGGTTACCTTTACGCACAGTTTCTCTAACAAAGAGATGCTAAATATTAATAGAAATCTTTTTATAAAAATTTAAGGATTTTAACAAAAGATTTATTAAACTGTTTTTGTTTGTGAATTAATATCACAGCAATGATAATAGTACAACAATTGTAATATTTCATTGCAAAGGTGAATCTTAATTATCACTACTGATAACGTTTCTTACAATTCCTTGCCAGGTAAGAAAGGAATGATGATCAAATGTGAAATACAAAAAGTCTAATATCTTCTCGGATATTTTCAACGCCAAAACTACTCGAGGAGAAAACTTGGCAACGCTAATACTGCAAACCCTTTTTCAGCCTCATCATTATCATCCAGCAACTCAACGCGACCCCAAGATTGCGCATGGACTCAAGGTTATCTCTCCGCGCCGCGGCGTGCTTTCCCTCCCACTAACCGTAACCATAAACGGAAAATGCACGCTCCTCCCCAGCCTGGCATAAACTCCAACGCTGCCCACACACTCTCGTCTCTCGCGCGCTCACAAACCTGCACACTCACACAGTACAAAGAGAAGAATCCTGCCTGTAAAAATCTCGGCGGCGGATCCAACGACGATTTCGTCTGCCGCGACGCAGGTAGAAAGACGCCCGCCGCCCGGCTATACGGAAAACGAGGTGTTGCTTCTTCTACGAAGGTGGGAGAGAGAGGAGAGAGGGAGAGGAAAATGCACTTCGAAATTCCGCACAATCATCTCTGTCGGTGGCTAGTCGAAGGCCAGAGAGCGAGAGTGTGTGTACGTGTGTGGGCGTCGCGTGTATGTATATACCTGAACAGCCTTCTTAAGAAAGAGATCGTGGGAATTAAGAGCCGCCCGAGAGGAGCTTCTAAGAGGTTTAGTGTTTTGAAGAACGAGTTTATTTTTTCTGTGATGGATGAAACTTTTTTTTGGGAATAGTGGGCGCTAGTCAAATTGTGCTTCGAGGAGAAAAGAATTCCTATACTTTTTAATAAATGGATGTTTGGTTTTTGTTCGATCATTTATAATTTTTTTAAATTCTTACAAGACTTGTGTAGTTTTTTTACGTTCACTAAAAAATATCTACAAAATATTGTTTCAATTAATTAAAAAAATTGTATTTGGTTTATGAAATTTAATTTCATGAATGTAATATTTTTGTTCTAAACTCATAATATTATCATCTTACTTTAGAATTTCTCCGGTACTATTAACTTTTTGCTTGTAAAAAAAAAAAATTATGAACTTGCCAGCCTTCAACGTGTTCTTTATTCGACAAAACATCATCAAAATAATGTTGGCGATAAATTGCAACTGCTCTTGCATTACAGCGAACTACATTTCTTACTTTCGAAAATATTGGTATCGTGCACAGAATATTTTTTGCGTCATTCTCTAACTTTATGACAATCGAATGAATGTTGTAACTCAATTTTATAGTATTACACAGAAAAGAAGTAATTTCCTTATTTTGAACTATTAAAGGCGATTTAATTTTAATTCTCAATGCATTTCATGCGAGTCGATTTGAATATTGTAGAAACAAATGTGTTATATTACGTTCAAACTGTGTTTCTAAAGAGTCATGGCAATCATTTTCTTTTTCTAGCAGGAAATATCGTAATTACAGCGTGATGGTTCAGTAAATAAAGTGAAAAAATGTAACTGAAATGAGACTTCATTTACAATTCAAAACATCATTCATAAGCCACCGACGCAAGCGAATCATTTAAATAAAGCATATATATGCTCTCGGATAATGTTTGTAAATTGTTCTTCGCGATGAATAAATTTGCCCGTGAAAAATTAGGTATTGACTTATTGAGACCCAATGATATGCATAAGACACCAAAGATATATTTATAAATACCGGTTAAATTCACTTTATAAATTACTTGCATGCTTGGAAATTAATATATGCAAATTAAAATATTAAAACAAAAATGGGGTTGATGTTATTTATGATGTAATAAATTAAAGTACAAGAATTAAATTTTAATTTGATGCTAATACTCCGAAAATAAACTGATTTTAATAATAAGTGTAGTCATGTAGAAAAATCATTATTAATGAAATTTGACATATAACCTTTACGTAACATTTACAGTTTTAAATTCATTGAAAAAGAGTAAAATCAAAACAGCATTCATCAAAATCCTAATAAATTATTCTCCTAGAGATTATAAATTCGAAGTTTCTAAGAGAAGGATAATATCGAGTAAAATTTCAATTCATAGAGACAATATTCTTCTTCGTTTGCATATCTCTAAATTGATACAATCTTCCGCTTTAGTCATCACGAAATTACACCGCCATATAATTTTCAAAAACTACTTTTCACTTCCTCCATATCTCGAATTTCTCTTCCATCATTCACACCGCATTATACATTCTAAGCCATTTTCCGCTTATGAAACAATTCCATCAAGGTAAAAAATCGAAGAAAAAAAAAAAAAAAAAAAAAGAAACGTAATGCACTTTTCTCGGCGGGCAGACCCAAGAGAGATCCGCATATCCGGCAGCTTCATTCGCGAGTCGCTTGAGCGATTAGCATATTCATTAATTAAAGGCCGCGCGCGCGAGTAAACCGGACGTGCACACGCCGATATGCCTCGACGACTAACGGCGCTTCTTTTTTTTCATCCTTTCTTCCCTCGCGCCGGCTCGCTTAATCTTCTCGGCTGTAGTGTGTATAGGTCGCTGTTAATTATTTAAGTAGATCGTCTTCGAGGATTTTGTCAGTTTTGGAAACCACGGAATATGTACGTGAAAATGAATAAAGCTTTTGTTTGGAATGAAATTCTATTCACAGAAGTAATGTTTTCAATTTTCTCTTTAACGAATTACAAATAAACGATTTTATTTATTTAAAAGAATGATCCCACCACGTATTAATTAAATTCGTTGTTTATTTAGCTCGTTTTTTATTCAAATCAATCATAGCATACATTTTCCGAATAAAATATCTATATTTATCGTACTTTCATCGGTTTTTTTCATTTGCACCGTGAATCGACAAAATAAGTCGAATCATTTTTAATAAAAAATTTGTATTACACCAACATTTTCGTGTGTTTCATTTATTTTCGAAATTTTTCCTCTCTCCTCGTCATTACCCGACTTTAATTAAATTTCTACTTTCAAAATAAAACCGTTCTCGCACTCGCACATTCAGTTTCCAATTGAAAATTTTGAAAAACGTCATTGTTCATCCCCAGTCTATTCAGAAAAATCTCACCTTAATATATATACATATACATATGCGCAATTCGTGCGTCAGCTCTTATTTATCGCGCAGCTCGTGTGCACAAATCATTTCGCTGTGCGCCCCGGGAACCGCGTAATGCGCGAATCGATAAATGCAGGACGGTAGAATGAATTTCCACGAAAACGCCGCTCTCGTTATTTCGCGAACGGGGTGCTGCTGCTGTTGCTGCCACTGAAAAATAAAGAGAGCGACGAGAGGGAAAAAGATGCAGGATATTTGGAAAAAAGCGAAACGAGATTCGCGCTCGTCGTCCTCTTCCATTCAGTGGGACAAGTCGAACGGAAGCGAGCCGAGCCCCGAGACAAGTAAACGCGTCCTTCGAGCTTTGGGATTAGGAACTTTTCTCTTCGAGCGCGAACAAGAGTAGAGGGAAAAGCGAAGATAGAAAGAGAGGCAGAGAACACTCCAGCAAAAGCATTTGAAAAATAGGAAAAGGAGCACGAGTGGGTGGTGATTGTTTGACAGATTAGATTTTTTTCGTAGGGGTCGTACAGAAGAGTTTCGTTTTTATTTAATTGTTTAGTAAATTCAGTGTATAAGATAATGCAAACCGTATGTATTGTTTCGATTATTTTTTACTTTGTGTGAAAGTAAAATTTCAATTTATTTTTATGTACTATTTTACTAAGTTAGTTATTTTCACTACATATCTATGACTTTATAATTTTTAAAGACTACATTTTTAAAACTACAGCAACGGTATACTATATAAGAAGTTACAAATTTACAGTAACGTAATCTATCAATACTTGGTTCTTATTTACATTATCCGATATTTCTTTTCGCTATTACATAACCCAAACAAATCCCTGTGCTTCAAATTGAAAAAGTATGAAAGGTGGTCAGAAAGATAGAGGAAAATGAAACTGACGGCCTTCCGACAACAAACCATTTCGGTTTGATCTCTCGAGTTTGTCACAAGCGAGACTGCAGAAGCAATTCAGCACTTTGAACGACTAGGTTTTATGCAAATTTTTATGGCGGTGTGATACGAGCCATTTTTCATGCTCAAGCGTAGGAGACCCATAAAAGTGAATATGAAAATTTTTTAAAAAGATAATTTAAATTTTATTTGTGATCATATAATAAATCGGTTAAGCTGAAAAAACTTAATGTGGAGTAGAAAAATTTATTTAGCTTGATGTACCCAAGTCAGATTTGTTGACAAAAAAATTCAGAATTTTAAAACCAGTTACATGAAAATACCTTAATGGAAAAGAATTTACAATTGACTTTCAAAGTTACGGCAGGCAAGACGACTTCAAACTATAAAATCCCTGAAAGGACCGTAATACGAAAAATCAACTATTCTAAAATCTGAAAAAATACGAATCCCCTTAGCATTCCAAATTTTTTCCATCTCCAACTAAGATTGGCTCTGCTCGAATCCTTATACATCACCGCATTTCTCATCTTTGGAAATATTAGTCCATTTCCACCCTCCCTTCGAATAAAAATTCAAATTTCCCTAATTTTTTTCAATATCTCCTTTTTCCATTCTTTATCTTCGTATATCCCGTCCGCTTTCACGGTGCCGATCTCGCGCAACCCTTCTCCGGTTCGCGTCGCTTATTTACACGGCGCGGCGTTCCGCGGCGGCGACTCTCTTGAAGACAAAAGTTCGTGTTATGCAAATCCAGGGTCATGCACCCAACCTCTGCTCGACTTCGTCTCCTTTTTTTGTTCTCCACGCGTGTATTTCCTTATCTCGAATTTTCTCCCGTCTCTGTCGGCCGCCGGATTAGCATACGTATTTCCTGGATCGGCGCGCGGGCGCGCACTCTGCGATTCGCTCCGTTCGTTTCATTGTTCATCCTTGTGTGTACTTCTCTCTGTCTCTTTCTCGACTTTTTTTCTTTGTTCTGAGGTAGAGGTGTTGCCGAGTGGAATTTTTTGCCTTTTGTACCGTGACGACGATCACGCGGATGATATAATCTGATTTAGTTTTTTAACGTCAGTTCTAACGTTTTAAATAATAATACTTTAAACCCTCGTAATAATTTTGTCCAATTGAAATGGCCAGAAAGTAAAAAGTTTTTTCTCTTGTTACTCGTTCATTTACTAGATTATGACTAGAACCAATAATCTTGAAATAATCTTATTAAGTTTTCTGATTGGATGTTATTGCAAGCATTCAATTGGAATATTTCATAGTCTATTAAAATGTAAACAATAACAAACAAAAAATCATTTGTCTACTCCCCTCCCGATACATGCATACACACACTCCTATTGCTATAAAGTAATTTCTTAAGCAAAAAAACTGGTAGACCATTTCTATATAATCTGTAAAATACTCAAAGATAAGCCAGTACATGGTGGTTTAAAATGAGGTGTAATTCTGGCCATACTGTACTTCAAGTGAAACAAGCTATGGCTTAGCTAAAAATGTAATCCGTTTCCAACAATGAAATGGTGGCGACTTTGTATGTAGTAGACAGTTTGTTATTTTTTCGTGTATTTTTATTACCCAGTTTGATTGTAAATTACGTTATATCATTTCTTACAGTATGCATATATTCAAGCTTAAAAATGAAAGTTTTTAACAAGAATGTAAATAGGTGTCAAATAAGTAATAACATACTTTATGTTTATTAAATAACATTTTAAGAAAAAAAGAAAAAAGTGCTTAAATATCTTCCGCAAACACTAACAGCATATCTACAATTTCAAAATTTGAGTATACATTGATTTGCTTATTATAATTATATCATAGGTGGAGCGTGTGAGCATTATATTCAAACAATGGGTGCAATGAACTGATGTAAATGTGGTAATGACTTCATAATGGTTAATTTCATCAGAGATAATTTTGATTAAACAAATTTAAAATAGCGACTCATTACAGAAATTTGCTACTTTTTTCTCAATGTTGTGATCTAAAATATTAGAATTCACACGAACATTTTCATGCAGCTTTTTTATTTAAATCATATTGAGAATTTTATACGGTAAAAAAAACTGTAAACGACCATTAACTGGAAAACATCAACATGTTTACATTGTTGTTTCAAGTAACACCGTTGAGAAAAAAGAACTGCTACATCCGCTTCCGCAAAACAAATAATATTTACTTAACAATTACATTACATACGTTTATTGCGAAATTTCCGAATGAAATTACTCGTGTTCTTATTAAGATAAACAAGCAATATGGAGTTTCATCTTAAAAAACATGAAAATATACAACTTTTAATGCGAAACATAATATTTAGAATACTAATAAAAGGCCAACTCCATGCAATGCGTATACAATAATATAAAATAAATTCAGACAAATGACTTATTATTTCACAATTTTGACAGCATGTCAATACTAACAAATAGTATTGCAACCAGAAATTACACCTGTATACGTTTCAATTTAAAATCCACAGTTCCGTAACTCCATAATTCTTCTAGAATCCTAGACGGAAATAAAACCAAGATTCGTTAACGTCCTTCCGTAAAAAACGAGCAACTCGTATACTTCGCTATCTCGAGCGCAGATTCAAAAATCTCGTGTACCCTCGTTCGGAGATACTTCGCTGATGACTCGCATAAGCGTGTATAGAGTGAGGCAAGGACAAAGAGGACGCGCGAGAGTGCGACGATTCCGCTCAAGGTAAGAGCCGCCGCCGCCGCCGACGTCGTCGTCTTTTACTCCGTCCCTTTCGCCGAATGAATGTGCGCCTATCTTTCCGTCTCGTTTGTCGCGCGCATGGTCATTTCCTTTGCTCCCTTTTTCGCGCGCGCCCTTCCCGTCTCGTTCTCTCGATTTAAATTCGCGTTGCCCCTTCCTATACACACGAGTGAGCGCGTCTGTGCGTGCACGCGAAACTGCTAAGGTTGATTATGGGTCATGTTAGGATATTTTTGTCATATGCATAAGGTAAGAGTGAATTAATATTTTGGAGTTTGGACAAGATTGTGTTGTTGTTTTTCTGAGACTAATGGCCCTGCTGCCCACATTGTTATTACAAAAATTGCTAAGCTCTCCATTGTCAGGCCCATTGTGATTATTTAAATCACATACTTAACTTTTTTGAGGCAACAAAAAATGACGTATTGAAACGTTTTGTCAATTCTCGAAGAATTTCGGAAAGGATTCTTAAAAGACATACATGCAAAAAGTTTAAGAAAAAAGATAAAATTTTAAAACATTTTAAATACGGAACTTATATAATGATTCACGTTTCGCCCTTCGTACTGTCTGCTGAACTGCATTGAGCAAGTAAATATGAAAGAAAAAAGTAGAAATATGAGACAGAAAGTGTTATTTTCATAACCTCGTAGCGAAAAATAAAATTCGTTTAAAATGTAGCCTCAATCTTTAAAAAGATTTTTAAGTAGACACTAATTTACCGCCGAGTCAGCGTGTATTTAGCATAAGTATATATGATTGTACACAGTCTGTCAGAGAATAAATTAAATTAAACAACCGGCGGGGAAATACTTTGTTGCAGGTCTTTCCCAGGTTTTCGCATTTCTGAATGCAAGTTGCGACACCGCGCTGTTGTTGTCTTATTTATGCGAGATCGAATGGCGCGTATAATTTTAGCATCAAAGGCGTGTGTGTTGTTATGTATCGATACAATATTTTGTCTTTCCTCCCGCGAGGTGAGTCTACTTTTGCGTATAACGTTGCGCAACCACACATGTACACGTATAATTGATTGGCCAATGAAATATAACATTTATGCTCCCACCGACCGCTCTTATTTATTCTCTAATAGACGTTATTTAATCGTTATGAAATCGCTGGCACACGAGGTTTGTAAACCCGATTTTGCACTCACGTTTGCCTCGCCGTTGGGTAATGAATCAGAGACTGTATTTCGGAATATTTTACAAAGTCGTGATTAAAATATTTTTTCGCCTCGTGTAAAATTACAATGTGTACGTTACGTTCTCGAGTGGGTACGGTCCTGGTTTTAGGTGCGTTCTTGCGAAGAATAATGCTTACCTGAAACAGAGAACAAATAGAATAATTTAGTACAATGTGTTGAAAAAAAAAAAATAAATAAAAAAATAATACTCAACTGATAATTTAGGATAAATACGGAATAATGTACGTATGTTTATAGAAAGTATTTAGGGGATTTGTATTTTTATTAACCAATAATTATAAAAATTATCGGGTTGCTTCAAACAATACAGTCATTAAATTGTTTGCCGAGCATCTTTTTCATATTTATCTAGCGTTTGCAGTATAGATTGTGGGTATATTCTTACAAGAAAGATAACTAAGCATTTCAAACAAAGAAAAAGATCTATTTACTCAACACTATGTGCTGCTGATAAGAAAACAAAACAATGAAGTGGGAGGTCAGGGAGACTCTTAGCATGAAAAACGACGCGACAGTCTTCATAAATAAACTTAGAACTTAACTTGAAGTTAATTTTATTTTCAGTAATATAATAAGTAATATTTAGTTTACAAAAAGAAGTACCTAAGGTAGAGACAATAATTTTGTAGTTATTTTTAGAACGACTTTCCTGTAACTCTTAAACTCATTATAACCGAACCTTTACTTATCCTTATCGATACTTAAACAAATATTCCTCCCAAGCCTACACCCAAATTTCAAAACAACCAGATGCCAAACAGGAAAAAAAAGTTCGCGTATAACTCCCACACCGCCAGTCATACACGTTCGCCAATCAATTAAGTCACTCAGCCCCACGATGTAAAGTCAAACTTCGACGGGCGAAAAATCTGCTGAGAAGAAGGAGGAGAAAAAAAACGCGCGGCAAACCTTCGTTCGACAGCGAATCGGAGCAATTACGGCGCGAGTTCTCGTTCACACGGGTGCGCGCGCTCGCTCGCGAGAGAGCAACCGGATTGCACAACAGAGAGCCGAGGGAATCGGTTCGATGATCTCCGGCAACGTGCGCGCGCACGCGGACTCGCGCGCAGAGGTGAAAGAACAATGTACAGCGCGCGCGCGCGCCTGAGAAATCGCGAGCGGCGAGACAGAGAAAGAGGGAGAAAAGGAAGAGAGAGAGAGAGACATTGGGATGTATGTGCGCGTGCGAATCGCGGTTACGTGTCGAGTTCTTTCAAAAAGGGGGGAGGAGAAGGCTCGCCGAGCGATGTTAATCTGTGTAAGGAGTTCGGGAGTTGCTGGGGAGTTTAGATTGACGAAGTTCTTTGTGAGCTGACGGGAAATTTATGTAGTTTAGGTGAAGATTGTAGTGAAGATTGTCGGCTGATGTTCGATTGATTTGAGATAATGTTTTCTGCTGCTTGAGAATACGGGATATAGAATTTTTGTGTTGTAAATTATTTTCTATTTCTATTATATTATGGGAATAGATTATTACTATCTATTGTAGCGATCGTGCGCATTTAATACTTTAATTTCATAAAACTGCTTTTTAGATTCTCGAATTTCACCATTAATTTTTACGAAATTATTATAATTTGAATTTTGAGATTTTAAAATGTTTTTCCAAGTACGCAAACTGAAGTTTTTGGTATAATGATTTCCAAAAATAAAGTTTCAAGAGTTCACGTGAAAAAAAAGTACAATTTTGTGATGCGAATTTTTGAAATTCAGATATTTATGCTTTTCGATCTTTTCCATGTATAAGTTTGAACTTCCTATTTAAGTTTAGATACCATATCTAGTATCTATGTATTTTGAATTAATTTTAAGGCATGTATAAAAAAATTACAGTCCATGTTTTTTTATAAAAAAATTACAGTCCATCTTTGTTTTCAACTTAAAACTCAAAATTCAAACTTTTCTTAATTTAACATATATAATTTTCATGAAATTTTCCTTCATTAAAAATTGACTTTAATTGCTGAAAACTTTTATTTTGTAATTTTCGAAAATGTAAATGAGAGTTTTTTAGAAAATTTTGACTTAGTTTTAAAAAAAGTTTAGATATAAAAAAGTATTTTTTCAGGCTTGAAATTTAATCAACCCATTAATGATACATTTATGAAGATTATACCGAAAAATAAAATTTGAACCTTTTGAACACGTTGAATATTCATATTTGCAACGCGTTCGTAAAGCTAGACAACTGATAGATGGAAAAGGGGAAAAAGGAGAAGATTAGGTCTAGAAAGTCTGCTGTCTATGAAACGCACATTGAAATTCGCGCTTTGATTTATAAGCAATTAATCATGAGCTTTGATCTCACGCTGAGATGGCGAAGAAATTCGCCGATTGCCAATGTCAATAATATGTGCTTTCAAAGGAACCTCTGCCATTTTTCATTTTCCCTTGACGTCTTCTTCTTGTGCCATTCATTGATAGTATTGCTTCTAAAAGTAAATAAAGTTTAATTGCTAGGAAATAATGTTTCTCTAAAGCAAAGATAGAACTATTTCTTAAAAATCGACAAGTTATTCAAAAACTGACTGCCTACCAACGAGTTTTCGTTGAGATCGAATTATAAACTATTTTTAGAAATTACATCTCCATTGCACACCCGCACGTTTTGCCGTTTATAACCAAATTCGATCAGCAGGGGAGCCACGTCACCGTCCCAAAATTTCCGCGACAACTCACTTGCAAAGTAGTTCGCGACTATACAGGCACTCGTGTATCACGGCGACATTCCTGAGGCGAAACCTCATCGTAACGAAACGATCTCTGCCAGGCTCTCTGCCACGTGCTCCGACAAAGAGACGATTCGATCCCTCGTCGAGCGTGCGCGCTTTTGTCTCTCAGCTTTTTTTCTCAGCGCGCGCGAGTGCGCCTGTGATGACATTCGCTATGCAAGGTGTTTTTGCGCCTTTGTGCTCCAAGTCGGGTAATTCATTGCGATTTTTATCTATCGGTTGCCAAGCAGCGTCTAATTGCTTCTGTTAGACGGCGAGTGGCTGACAGTGATTGTCAGCGGTTAGCAAATGTTTTGATTGAGAATTGAATGCAGTGTCCAAGAATAGTTTTTTTTTTTCATTCTTTGATTTTTTTTATCTTTCTATAAATGTTTGGAATTTACTCTTTTCCGTTGTTGAGATATTTTCAATTTTACTGAAAAATTCAGAATTTAACCTTTGTTAGTATTTTATCGAAACGTATTAGATGAGTGATCAATGCCATTAATTGCGGTCATTATTGGCGTCTCATTTTTACAGAATACACACGTCGCCAACAGATAATTGGACGTCGAAATTTTCGCAATCAATCGTATTTCTTTGTTCGTAGGACTACTTACAAGTAACTCGGTTTAATTGCTCCGAAAACAACGTTTCGCAATTTGTCCAGTATCGCGCTCTACTTTGTAATACAGCAAGTTTTTGTATCGGATAAAGCTAGATTGATTGGTTGATTTATTGGACCAGCATATTTTGTAAGAGTTGATTGAATTTACTGATCACAATATACTATTTTATTTACATTTTTTTCTCTTTAAAGAAATGATGAGTCGAAAAGTGAAGCTTTTACTGACGGCAATTTAATTGGCTAATTACGATTAGATGACGACTTTGTAAATTAGTTTTCTATTTACAAAAAAATTACGAGTCAAAACAGAAAAGAAGCAGGATTCTTAAACATAAATTAGAAACTCATATCCCCACGATATTTCAAATTGTTTGTATAATCTAATTAATAGAGTATGCACTGAAAAATTTTCAAATAAAGCTCTTGTCAAAGTTCTAAGAAGAAATATAGTGACCATATATTATGAAAAACTATTAAAAATTTAATAATACTTCTCACCTTTTAGAGTAATATATTAACAAATCCGTCTCGTATGTTCTACTAATAAAATCTCTAATTGATAGTCATATCATGAGTTAAGGTAATGTGTACTTACCGACAAATTTTAGAATGTATATTTCTTTTGCAAATAATAATAGAATTACTAACAAAAAAAAATTGAGTATAGTATTTATATATACGGAGCGCCTGTAAGAGCTGTTTTTCCAAAAATTTACTCAGAATTTATTTAATTAAATAAAAGCCGCAATGCCGATAAGTAGGGATCTGTATACTTCGAATTTTGCCAGTTTTAAAAAGTGTTTATCTCATGGAAATGCTGATAGAATCGCACAAAAAAAAATCTGAGCATAGTATTTACATACACGGAGCGCCTGAAAGAATTGCTTTTCCAAATAAACGTTCGAATGTTTATTAATTAAATAATGAAATAGAGTTGATTTTGAGGTTCACATCGCCTTAATACCATTTAAAATGGAATAAAGAATACCTCGTGCAAGACAAATCGCAACATAATTCGATTCCGACCTAAAAAAAATTACGAGAACAATCCTTTCAATTCTCGAAATCTCATCTTTAACTTTCAATGCTCGCGCTAGAAGATCAAAATCTCCGAAGAACAATGGAATTTTTCTTCAATTATTCATGAAAGCTCTCTTGAAGCTATACAGGCACGCATACCACGAGTTGTCTGCTTCGGGAAAAAAACGACCATCACCATCACCATCATCATCATCACCATTATGTAAGAGAACGTACTAATATGGAATTTCAGGCGCAACGTAGGGGAATAAATTAATTTCGGAGAGTGGGCGGTGAGACGAAAGAAAAAATGTGTAGCGGCGCGTCTTCGGAGGAGAGAGAGAGAGAGAGACAGAGAGAGAGAGAGAGAGAGAGAGAGAGAGAGAGAGAGAGAGAGAGAGAGAGAGAGAGAGACAGAGAGAGAGACAGAGAGAGAGAGAGAGAGAGAGACGAAAGAAAAAGATGGGGGAGGGCACACGCAAGCGCGTATACGAACATATGCACGCGCGCATACACACACACACACACACACACACACATGCGCGCCAGAGCGATGATTATGAAGTGACGTAAGACTGGAGGAATTAGAGATCCACGTTTGGATTTTCGCGCCGTTATTGGAGGAGAGAATTCTATTCCGAAATCAATCTTGACCCTCTTTCTAATGAGGTTATAAATAAATTTATAGTCTTGGATTGGTTAAAATTATTGAACAATGGAAATTTTATCCAAATCTTTGTTATACAGTTATTTTATACTATAAAACACTAAATCTACACGCAGAATTAATATTAACTAGTATAAACTTGAAGTAAAATGAATTATTTTTTTTATTTCGTTGCACTCCAACGTTGCAAACTTCAAACCCATAAAACTAAAGAGTGAATACAAATCATTTATATACAATAGAAAATTTTTGAAATAACTACTATAAGAGCTCAATAAACTCCGTAGTGGTAGGGGCGTAGAAACCCGCACAGTTTGGCTAGGTGCGCCTCCCCTCCTACTTCATACTATGATATATAAAGACATGTGTAGCTGAATTCCGATCATTTGACTGGTAGTAAATGACACTGCCTAAAGTTAATTATGTACATCAATTCGAGTAAATTTGTAGTTCTTGATTAACTGTGTTTTTAATTTTATAAAATTGTAATTTTTTAATAATTTTTCTTTAATAAATTTTAGTCCTGATGAGGATCACTGTTAAGTGGTCAAAACGTTGACTTTTAAACTCACTCTTGAGTGTTTTATTTATATTCTTTAAACCACCTCGACAGTCCGACCAGTAATTTCAACAACATATACATATAATATAGTTGAAACTGATTTTCTTCAATGTAAAAAAGAAAAATAGGTATTAAACCATTTCGAAACCTATAAAAACATAATTTACTCAACTAATGTAAATATATATACATATAAGTTGCAAAGTTCACAGAAATTAAATTATAAGAAGGGAAATATACAAGTTTAAAATATCTAAAATATCAATTGAGATATTTGTATTAAATAATCAGAAAATAATTGTAAAAAGTATTTAAAAACATACATTCATTCCGATTGACATGCGAGTAAAAATACACTGAGAAAAAATGTAATTGAATCAATGAATATTTAATTACAATGTGACAATCAAATATTTCATTAGATCAATTAAATATATTATTTAAACAATAAAATATTGTGTTACATTAATTTTAAAAACAAATATTTTGTTGTTATGATAAAATATTTAATTGATCTAATGGAATATTTGATTGTGACATTGTAATTCAATATTCATTGATTCAATTAAATTTTATGAGTCTGAAGTTTGTAACGTTGGAGGGCAACGGAATAAAAAATATAATTCATTTTACGTCAAGTTTATACTAATTAATATTAATTTTTCATGTAGTATAATTTCACTCTTTTGTAGTATAAAAAAACTTTATAACAAAGATTTAGGTAAAATTACCATTGTTTAAGAACTTTGATCAATCGTAAAAAATTATTTCGTTGCGTTTCAATGATGCAAACTTCAGACCCATTAAATTTTTTTCTCAGTGTAGATCGATCAATTTTTATGAAGCCATTCTTTATTTAGAGTTCAGAAGATTATACTTTGTCTAATTATATTTTCATATGAAGCTATAGATTAAATTCATACAATATAGATTAAAAATTAAGAAGTAAATATAATTGAAAAGTAAACGAAGTTAGGCACAGATACAAAAAATGTTTAGTAGATGCTTTTTAGTTGATGATTCAAGTAAATTAAGAACATATTGTTGTGTTTGTTATGAGGAAGTATTTACCTAAAGTGCGTTGATTGCAAAAGAATATTTGTGACTCTAATAAGAAAGTTTTTCTTAAATTAAATAAATACTTTTTTAAAAACGTGTTTGAAATTCTGAACGTTCATAATGAACGAAATATTAACTTAAAGTTTCTAATTCTGGTTAGAATTCCCCGGAGTGTGGTTTACTGGTGACTGCAAGAGTGAGAAGTGAAGAAATACCGTTATTATCCAATTTTAAATGTATTAAGTAGCCAAATTCGGTTAAATCTGAAAATGGCAAAAATTTTTCGTTCACTACGAACGTTCGAAATTTCAAACACCTTTTTAAAATTATGGACAGTATTTATTTAACTTTAGCACGTTTCCCTCAAATACATAACTGTTCTATGAATAACCCGCAATGATCTATTTATACTCCATGTTCGGGTATTTAAACATTGACCTTGAGCTGTATCAAACCGAAGAAATGTAGGTTTTTATTTTTTGACATAACCGTTATTTCCATCGCGAGTTTCTGGCACCGGAACAGCCTTGAATTCGCGTGGGCGAATTTTTCCCCTCTTGCCTTGAAGCAGGAAAAAAGGAGAAGCCGTGGAAAAGAGAAAGGAGAGAGATTCAACTGTTTTTCTTGAGGTATGAGCAAATCACCCTCAAAAAATTGTGATTTACTGCGAGGTTAAAGTGCTTTTAAAAATATAACGTCTAATAAAGCGTGGTACGGTGTTCGTACATTATTGTTATACGAGATGATTCATAACCCGAATACTTTTTAAGTATAAATTCGGGGCATTGCCATTGTTTAAATTTTTATTTATGTTGGTTATATGATTTATTAATAATGCAAATAATTTTATTTTTAAGATGTGTCCAATTAACTTCACACTGACTCGCACAAAGAAGTTTGATGCACCCTAAATCATATTTATTGAAGCATTAAGAGGCTTTTAAGCATGTTTAGTTTTTGACTGAAACATATTGACAAAAGTTCCACCACACAATTTTATAAAAAAAAAATATCTTTAGAAATAATATTATCATACCAAATAAAAATCGACATCGATTTGCAATACTATTCCTAGCAAATGACAGAAAGCAATATTGTAGATCCAATACAATAAATCACACCTCGAATCGCGCGAGAAAAAATGTACTTGTTACCAAGCGAAAGTGCTAAAAGTGCCGCACAAAAATAGCGCACTTCAGCTCGGAATCCACGACACGCGAAAGATACGTATTCAGTGACGATCAAAGAGTAGGGCGTCACGAAACACGATTTATCGCGAAAAATGAAGCCGAGGCCGTTCAATTGCGTTTTCATAACGTTGAATAGAAGGATTTAATTTTGTAGGATTTCGTTTTAACCCTTTTTTCTGGCGTACCCGGAATGACCGACCTATCGCTTTAAACGCCATTCAGCCTGGCTGGATTTGACTCGCTGCTTTTTTTTTAATGATAAAATAAATAAAAAATGAATCTGCGAGAAATGAAAAGGGTACAATTAAAACGCAATCCTTTGATTGTGTGCAGTGGAAAGAAACGTTCAGCGTTCATTGGCGAAGTAAAGAGGGAAGTTGCGCGAATACAAAGGGCAGCAAAGAACAAGTGATGCGTAAATTGCAGAATCTTGAATTTTTAATTGGAACAAACTGTAGAAAATTTATTAATTTAATTACTGATATTTTTTCATATAAAATTACAATTTATAATATTATAAATATTCTCTTGTTCTGTAAAATAGGTCACTATTAGCGGAGTTTAATTAAAGGCTCAGTCGCCCTAGAATGTGTGTGTGTGTGTACACACACACACACACACACACACACACATACGTGGAAATTTTGAAAATTTCTTAGTCGTGTATTTTTACTTTTTCGAGTTTTGTGGGTTGCTTTTGAAAAAAAAGCGGAAATGCAAAGTAGGACGGCAGCTTCATCGTTATGAAAAATTTTTCGTCCTTCATAATATTTGTTTAAGTCCAATTAAATTTTCCCGCTATAATAACGATCAGTCTATTTAATATTTCGTTTTGCTACATGGGTCTGAAGTTTGCAACGTTGCACTGTAACGAAATAAAAAAGTTTTTGATTTTCGTTCAAGTTTATAATAATTAATTTTCCGTGAAGATTTATTGTTTTATAGTATCAAATAACTTTATAACAAAGATTTAGATAAAATTTCCATTGTTTAATAACTTTAATTAATTGTAACAAATTATTTCGTTGCATTCCAACGATGCAAACTTCAGACCCATTTTGCTACTGATCTCTAGTCATTTACAATTACTTTAATTTTGTTCGACAATAAATATGAATTTGAGAAAATGAATTTTAATTTAGCGAAGATATTTGAAAACAACCGATTTTCGGTGTTAATGAAATATCTTTGATTTTATTTAATTTAAATGAAGTGAATCTGAAAAAAGACACTTTATTAAATAATCAATAGTCGACAACGTACAGTGATTGTTCACTTAAAAAGTTCTTTTCTAAAAATTCCTCGTTGGAAACAATGCTATTTTTATTCAATTGAATAACGGGTTTGCAAGAGAGCACAATTTCAGAAATAAATTGGATTTTGGAGACAAAACGACGCTTATGCAATTTTTCCGCTAAAATGGGTTACTGACCTGTTATTTCAAAGTAGTTTTTCCGGTAAAAAATATTAGCATATTTTTTTGTGTCATAGGTAATTTGAAAATTATTCTTTGTCGGTTATGCAACGTCTCTCTTAACTGTTTCAATTTTTTTTAAACGACGTTGACTACAAAATAACCCAAGCGATAAATTCTTTTTAAGGACAATGACTTTTTCAGAATCCCAAGCGTTAAGTTACATTCTACTTGAAATGAGTTAAATATGGTATCGATAATTGAGGGGAATAAAAAAATGTTATAGTAGGAAATACATAATTTCGCTGCAAATGTAATGAAAGAAAATAATTTTCTACATTGGTTAAATATATACAATAGTTACTAAATTTTATTTGAAAACATAGAAATATAATTAAAATGATAAAGGATCTTGTGAGGGCCAATCCAATTAAATGAGCAAATTCATTTGAATTTTGCGACGTTTCGTCAGACAATTTTTGTATGTCTTCCGACAATATATAAAATATGTTTTCTCGATACTATCGAATATGTAATAATCGATGCTGCTGGTAACAGAACCCTTTCACCATCCGAGGCCAATGTTGCGATAAAGTATTGTTGATTTTCTCCGTTTATTCTGACTGCGTAAGTTTTTAACTTGTATGTATTTTCAATAAAGGCTGATGAGGTCAGAAATCGTCTGACCAAACATCGCCAAATTCAAATAAGTTTGCTCATTTAATTTTGACTGTTCCTCACAAAATCCTTTATCATTTCAATTATCAACTATGGAGGGTGCCCCAAACAACTAACACAGAAATATATTATAATTTATTTGACATTTTTATAAATATATATATATATATATATATATATATATATATATATATATATATATATATATATATATATATATATATATATATATATATATAATTAAGTAAGTCATTTTCGCGTACATGTAACTTTCTATTAGATAGAGGCGGTAATATAATATCGTATTGTGTGTTAAATAAGTCAGTATCAACTTTTAGAATGCTTAAAATTATAAACATAAAAAGAATGATTAAAATTATATACAATCTCTGAGTAAGTCAAAATCGCCTCACCACTTTCCCACTGGAAAATTATACTTCTCGCGATAAGGAAGGTTAAAGTACTCGCGGAACGCTCGCTGACGTCATTCTCCAGCGAGTGAGAAAAAATTCTCCGAAAAAAACTCGAAAGACAAGCTGGCAAAACCGCGTGCGCGAAAGACTCTTTCCGCCCGCGGATGAGCTCGAAAGTTCAACGACTGAACGGCGAGCGAGAAGCAAGTCAGCCTGACGAACAAGCTCGGGACACACTTGGCCGAATGTCAGACCTTGAAACACGGTGCGTGTGTACGAGAGAGAGAGGCGTTGAGCTTTCTCTAGCTATTACTTGCGAGGAGGACCCGAATGTCCATTTCACCCAAGTTATCGAAGTTGGGTACCTGATTCTCTTTGAAAGTATTTTCGTGGGCGTGTAAGGCAATCATGCTTACAAGTGGTTTTAAGAAAATAATTTCGAAAGAAATTTTAAAATTGACAAAGGTATTACAATTAATTTTATTTAATTGTTACGTATAATAATATAATGTAATTAAAGTGCCACAATCGTAGCATGCTATTTAATTTTGAAATATTAATTTTATGTAAAATAATAGTTGTCAAGTTATTTTTTTTTCTCCATTACCGCCGCAGCCTATTGGCCCAGCTGGCGGAGGTCTTCCACCACCTTGGTGTGGAAGTAGTGCCCAATCCCATGATCTCACTATTTTTCCCTCTCATATTATCCTATCTATTTCTTAACCCTCCTGGAAGGCATTTCCGGTGAGGACATATTTCAGTCTCGCACCGTGTTGGTTAAGCCAACACTCTCTGCCCTCGGAGGGGCATCGGGTCCGTCTTCCAGGGTAAGCCTCTCCGGAAAAGGTCCATATTTCAGGACCAGCTCCCCGCCGGTAAGGCCCGCGTTCCCTGCCTAGTGCATCGGATCGGCCTACCTGCCTTATCGACCTTCCTATTTCCTTACCACTGATTCGCATTCGCCCAGGTTTTGCGCTTGAAAGGCAAGGGAAAACCCGGGATTCCACTGAAGGGAAATCCCGGGGAAAAAACCCGCCTTAAAGCAGCCGGTGTCTTGGCACTTTTCCCGCTGAAAAACAGCTAGAAAAAAATCCGAGTGATTTCACCGGGAATCGAACCCACGACCCCTGGAACGACGTTGTTTCCGTGACTAGCATGCTAACCATTGAGCCGAAATCGCTCTTAGTTGTCAAGTTATTAATTTCTTGTGAAATCATTAGGTCCTATTACTTTTTATTTTAGAAAAATATTTTGTTTATCATATGAGCAAACACCTATTTATTTATATCATAATAATTATTGTAAGAATTTAAACCTTTATTTAAAAAATACTCTTGTTTAAAATAAATGTTTTGAGTTTAAACATTTTTAATTGATTCTACTTAAATACGCGATTTACAATCAACTTAACCTCAAAATCCTACTAAATTTTTCGCGCTCCCGCGAGCTAAACTTTATATATCATCACGAGCCCATTTGATCGCGTGAGTTCACGCGCACATGCGCGGAGGTTTTGCGCGCGAAATTTCCCCCATTACTCGCTCATGTGGTTTCTATTTCCAAGGACCTATTTATAATCGGCCGCCTATTTATTTTGGAGCCGCCGGATTCGTTCGCCAATTGGGAAATTCGCCATTCTCCCTCTCGCTCGTTCAAAACAAAACAAAGTATGATGATGATAATAATAACCAAATGTTCAATCTTGAAATTACGTTAGTTTATTTATATCAACTGCCGCATATTTATTTTTATTCGACGAGTGGTTTATAACAATACGCATTGGTATTAATATAAAGAACTTGAATTGGCATCGATATGAATATTTATGAATGCGGAGCGATCGGATGCATGGCGTAAATAAATAAATAAATAAATGATATTTCAAATGTATCTGTTGATTGAGTATTAGCATTCGATACATTCATGGGTTTGAAGTTTGCAACGTTGGAATGCAACGAAATAACAAAAATAATTCATTTTACTTCACGTTTATACTAAATAATATTAATTTTGCGTGTAGATTTAGTGTTTTATAGTATAAAATAACTTTTATACCACTCTAACCTCTAAATCACAACTTTGATATGATTTTTCGGCGCTCGTGGTATAAAATACCAGTAGGTAAGCTAGGAGAGTTCTGCCCCACTCTTATACATGGGCAGTATATCTATATATAGTATTTCCCCTAGACACCACTGCGCATGCGCGTACTTTCCCGCGTTGGATTCAAATATCTGCGCACACTGATTTCTGTAATTTGAGACGGTCTTGTTGGGATAGTATATCTATAGTTTTCCCCCAGATACTACTGCACGTACCCCCTACCCGCGACACTCTCGTGTGATTATCTCGTTCTCTCGTGTAAGATATACATGAGCACTATATATGTGTGTATGTGTGTGTGTGTGTGTGTGTGTATCCCCTAGACCAACCACAAATTTCCCTAGAACATTTTAGTCCTCGAAATTTCCCTAGGCTAACCCCCATTGGTGTACGCAAGGTACTATATACATAATAATTCCCATGAATTTTTGCACGATTTATGTATGCAGGTACTATATCTATATATATAATATTACCTCCTAAAGTATTCGCATAAAGAATAGCATACTACATTGAATTATTTGAGACGGTCTTATTGGGATAATATATCTATATATAGTTTTCCCCAGATACTGCTGCACGTACCCCCTACCCCCGACACCCTAGTGTGATTCACATTATCTCATTCTCTCGTGTAAGATATACATGAGCACTATGTGTGTGTGTGTGTGTGTGTGTGTGTGTGTGTGTGTGTGTAGTAATATAGAATTTATTTATCAATTGAAGGAAACAGTGATATAGAATATTCATGAAGTTTATTAAACATGATTTTTACAGTTTTTCATATTATATTAGCATTAGATTGAATATAAGTGATATATAAGATAACTTCTTTTATTTATAAACCAACATTTACAATCAATCTTCATTAATTTCAATAGTTTTATAGTGCCCCCAAGGTAAAGTATCTGTTTCCCCAGGTATTAAGTATCGCTTATCATCGTAGGGACTTAAAGCTAACTTTTTTTGTCTTACAGTTTGTACTACATGTGCTTTAGATTGTATTATACACTGCTCTCTGTGTTGTGTTGACAAATTTAATAAACAATCAACATAGTCATCAAAAGTAATGGTTCTATCAACAACTCCAGTTTTAACACCTTTAACTTTTTTAATATGATCTTGGCCATTTACACGAATACTATACATTTTACTACGTAACCCAACGAACTCTGTCATAATTTGGCCATTACATTCATCTTTCATTAGGCCTACAACTTTCTTATTGACTTGAGGAATTCCAAAAATGTTATCAACTGGGTAGTCAGAAGTATCAAAATTTGAAATGTCACGTTTTATCACTTTATATATATCTTCATCATTTATTTCATATATTAAACTATCAGTATCGGTATACAACAGTTTGCAGCGATCCTCGAATTGCTTCTTCATGTAGTTGTAGTGAAAATCATATACCAAAGTCTTTGATAAATCCAATACACAAAGACCTACATAAATTGGCTTATTCATGTATACTTCTGTCTTCTCTAATTCTATGAGAACAAGGTTTTCATCAATGATTGTACGGCTATGGAATTCTGGTCGTGCAATAAGAGCTTCTGCTCCATATCGACCTTCCCATTTGGTCAGTAATTTAACATTAACTCTTTTTCTTATATTTTCCATAGTCTTTCCGAAAACAGCATTGTTCATTAATTTGTAGAGATTTTTCTCAAAGTCATTTTTAGCTCCTTGTCTCATTTTACTATTTAGATCGATATATTCTTTTAGCCAGGGTCTTTGATTAAATTTCATTACTCTGTGAATTTTTGTTAGTTTTAATCCATTTGTAAGAGCTTGCTTTAAGTTACGATAATGAAGTACATATCGCAATTTTGTTTCAACAGTTGTAAGCAATTTAGCTTGTGAGGAGCCTGGTGGCTTCTTATGCTCTGCACAAAATGGTAAATCTTTGTGTACATCATGTAAATTTTCTGGATATTCCAAATCAACTTCAAGTATATAGCCTATTGGAGCATCATCTGGAATATTGAAATTTATATGCTCTATATCTTCAATCCATTGAAAGCCGCCATATGGTAAAGACTGTTGCATAGCCCAACCATAAAGATTGTTTACATCGAAATACATGAGGTGCTTAGAGTATTTATCTACATCATAGTCACTACCCATGTATTTGTTATTAGCTCGGGCATAACGATTTGAACACTGACTTATTCCACCTCGTATTCCACGCTCAATAAACATAAGTTGATCAATATCAGTGAGCAACTCAAGCTGTATATTTGTATACTTCAACATGGCATCCCAAGTTAGGCCTGGAGTTGTATAATAGTGTGCTGGATCTAAGCCATAGGCTTTAAGACAGCTGTTGCGAAAATTTTCAAACACCTCTGCCAAGAGTAGTACATCGGTTTTTAAGTACAAGTCTGCATATTCACCTAAATTTGTTATATTAAATGCTATCCAAACATTTTTGGCATGTTCATAATCTTCATCAGATATGTGACTGCTATTTAATTTGCTATAAAAGTCATCTTTCGTTGGCAGTCTTGAAACTTCAAGTTTTTCTTTAGAGTCTAGATAATCATAAGGAAAGACACCCTTTCTTCTCAACAGTTGAAATTTTTCTTCAGTTAATACTTCATCTTTAGAGAACTCTTGCCGCAAAATTCTAAGTTCCTCGAGGTATGATGATAGTTTATCCAGCGATGATGCCATGAATCGGTAGGAGTCAATAAATCTAAAGTTTATGTCACTTCCTTCGATGTGCTTGGTAAATGAGATGAAACGTTCTTTATTTAACGGTAAAAGATTAACCCGACCAGGAAAACCTTGAGCAATAGCCTTGATGAGAAAGTGGGAGTCATAGCCAGTTAAATTGTGGAATATAACCGGAATACTGCATGACTCTTGGTAATTGAGGTTACATTTTTCATGCGTTGCTCCTCGATATCTGAAACATATAACAATAATAAATTAAAGTAATATGTTTAAGTAATGAGGATGCATATTTAACCTTACCTTCCAGTCAGATGACAGTGATCTCGAACACGCTCCTCGCCCAAGGGTTTCTCACAAATATGACAAGTTTTTGTGCATTGGAATGCTTGTTCTTGTTCCAATGTTAACATTTCCATAGGTATTGCACATTCTAAGGCAGTCTCTACATTCTCAGCTAAAACTTGCAATTCCCTTGCAAACCATTCAGCAGGGCTCGGTCCTCTGTAGCTACGGTAATATGATAGAGAGTTATCATAGCTACATTTTAAGTAGTACCCCACACTGAATGCCTCATGCTTTTGATAAGCGTTCCCAACTTGTATAGGTTTCAAGAGACACTCAAAATCTGCATAAATGACAAATGGTACTTTCTCTTTATTATTATAATTTTTAAATTGTAAAATTTGGTCTCTTGGTGTAGGTAAGTTCACTCTACACTTATTGATTTGCGCACAATCTTGTTCATGATATTCTAATTTAGAGATATCTCTAAAGTAATGTAGGCATCTATCACATAAATATTTTCGGCCATTACGTTTTGAAAGTTGTGAAGATACCAAGCGAGATAAGTCTTTGATCCAAACATAATGAGATATAACTATAGTATCTTCCTCCAGCTCTTCTTCTTCATCCTCATCCTCATAATTATTTTGTATCAGAAGAAGGTTTACATGTGTTTCCTTCTTAAATGTTGTTATATGCAGTGGCGCAACTTTAAATTTTCCACTACACTTTTTTAAAATGTAAATATTCGTCGAGAGATTATTTTGTTTTTCAAACTTTGGAATTTGTTTTGGTCTTACAGGAAATTCTATTCCTGTAAAATTTAATTCGTTCTCATATTGCTTATATTCTTTCACTCGATCTGAATGGTGCACAGAATGCAAGGCCGATAGTATTGCCCATTTGAAACATGCATTGTCTTCATTTTGCACATTAACACATGCTTTTTTCCTTTTTATAAAATCTGGTAAGTCAATGTAATAACTTCCATGAATTGGATTAAATTTATTTATATGTACACTCAAGTTAAGAATTGTATGAAGCGACCATCCTGAATCTCGCTCTTCAAATTCTTCCATATCTCTTAATATGGGCTGTTTAACGTTTGTTGTAAACCATTGTTTTAAATCTGTTGTTTGCGAAATCGATTCAGCTTTCGTATTAAAATATTTCATTTCAATTATTTCTTCATCAGCTTTCGTTATCACATATTCAGATGCCAGCACTGTATATACTTTAAGATTATTTTCTTTCTTCAATGCATTTATAATTCGAATTTTAAACAATCTCTCAGCATCTTTCATAAATCCAGTAGCGTCTAAGTTCTTTAAGTTTGTAATAACACCCGATCTGATTCGTTCATTAAATGCACATTTAAGATCTTGCCATTTTACTCTGTCTAGTAATCTTTTGCGTAAACCCTCTCCTCCTTTTAGTAAACTTTTTAGTTTCAATTGATGAGATTTCAATAATCCAATCGTAGATAAGTATTTTTGTTTCTCTGGAACTGTAGCTTCAACTTTTCGCAATAATTTGCTCAAAAATTTGATATTTTGTGTTGTATATTTTATCAATTTTGGAATCTCGCTTTTATCAATTTTACCACTTTGTAGCAGTTGCATAACTTCTCGCGTACGCTCAACGATTTTTTACACTCGTAAGCAGACATGTTGATTTTTCTAAGAACAGTTGTCAACTATTCGAAAACGCGTTGTGTGCGCTCTTTTATACTTTTTACTAGTGTTAATTTGCCTCTCTTCGCTGCTTCTCGATTTCTGTTGGGTTTCGAGATCGATTCGAGATTTCGAGATACCTCGCAAAACCGAACGAATATCGATCGCTTAAGGAAATTCAATAATAATGATAATAACCCCTGAAAGAGATTCTCTTTTACACTGAAAGAATTGCAGCAGCTACGTCGTATTTATAGGGTCTGTATGACGCAAAAATTGATTGGAATCTCTGATAATCTCGTTCTAGAACCTTACAGAAATAAACTGTTTACAAGACCCCCTTTTAATTTGATATCCTTTGCATACATTCAAGAGACACAACCTGCAAAATTCTAAGAAGTGCGTTATACCCTTTGATATACCGCAAACAATGCTTAAATACAGAAGAGTTGTTGACAGGAAACGGCTGTAATTTGATACCTCTTCAATATGCCACACTTATTTATCATATAGAATTCTTCGCAATATTTCTTTTAACTTGATACCCATACACTTGTTATCTACAAGTCAAAGCATTGGAACGTTTACCCTTTGATATACCGCAAAAATTCTTTAAGCAAAGACTTGTTGACAATAAAAGGTTGTAATGTAATACCTCTTCGGTATATTGTTATTGTTCCAAAATTCCAGGAACTATTAATAAAATTAATATAAATTTAGTAATATAATAAGAAGTTTGGATGAGGGGATTATAATTTCGAAGAATTAAGTTTATTATGTATTGTATGAATTTCATTGTAAATTAAAGTATTAAGTAGCTAATAAGAAAGTGCGCCTTCTTACAAATGCACAAATTATTAAATTTCATTTATATATCTCAAAATTGTATGCGAAATCTCAGCAATAAACTCGTGCTCAAATAAAAGAAATCCTATACCTCGCGAACGGCTTGAGATATCGAAAAAATAAGCGAATTTTGATTCTCTCACGAGAAGCGATTATAAGGGCTGTCAATTCATTGGTATTGTCGTATAAAACTTTTATTAATAATTTAAACATTTTTAATTCTGTAAGTAAGCCGAAAGAGTGTGAATAAGGAGAGCGCAATTGAAATACTCCCGAGTTCCAAGAATCACGCCGTGCGAATATCGGAACAAAGAGGAGGTGCGATAGATAACGCATTGCATGCATGTGGACATCAATATACGTTCGTTAGAAGGAGAATTTTTAATAGGCAAAATATTACACCATGTGTGTGTGTGCGTTAGAAGTTATTGTGTATTAAGATGATGATACATTCTTTTTCACATACACACACACGCACACACACACACACATGGTGTAATATTTTGCCTATTAAAAATTCTCCTTCTAACGAACGTATATTGATGTCCACATGCATGCAATGCGTTATCTATCGCACCTCCTCTTTGTTCCGATATTCGCACGGCGTGATTCTTGGAACTCGGGAGTATTTCAATTGCGCTCTCCTTATTCACACTCTTTCGGCTTACTTACAGAATTAAAAATGTTTAAATTATTAATAAAAGTTTTATACGACAATACCAATGAATTGACAGCCCTTATAATCGCTTCTCGTGAGAGAATCAAAATTCGCTTATTTTTTCGATATCTCAAGCCGTTCGCGAGGTATAGGATTTCTTTTATTTGAGCACGAGTTTATTGCTGAGATTTCGCATACAATTTTGAGATATATAAATGAAATTTAATAATTTGTGCATTTGTAAGAAGGCGCACTTTCTTATTAGCTACTTAATACTTTAATTTACAATGAAATTCATACAATACATAATAAACTTAATTCTTCGAAATTATAATCCCCTCATCCAAACTTCTTATTATATTACTAAATTTATATTAATTTTATTAATAGTTCCTGGAATTTTGGAACAATAACAATATACCGAAGAGGTATTACATTACAACCTTTTATTGTCAACAAGTCTTTGCTTAAAGAATTTTTGCGGTATATCAAAGGGTAAACGTTCCAATGCTTTGACTTGTAGATAACAAGTGTATGGGTATCAAGTTAAAAGAAATATTGCGAAGAATTCTATATGATAAATAAGTGTGGCATATTGAAGAGGTATCAAATTACAGCCGTTTCCTGTCAACAACTCTTCTGTATTTAAGCATTGTTTGCGGTATATCAAAGGGTATAACGCACTTCTTAGAATTTTGCAGGTTGTGTCTCTTGAATGTATGCAAAGGATATCAAATTAAAAGGGGTCTTGTAAACAGTTTATTTCTGTAAGGTTCTAGAACGAGATTATCAGAGATTCCAATCAATTTTTGCGTCATACAGACCCTATAAATACGACGTAGCTGCTGCAATTCTTTCAGTGTAAAAGAGAATCTCTTTCAGGGGTTATTATCATTATTATTGAATTTCCTTAAGCGATCGATATTCGTTCGGTTTTGCGAGGTATCTCGAAATCTCGAATCGATCTCGAAACCCAACAGAAATCGAGAAGCAGCGAAGAGAGGCAAATTAACACTAGTAAAAAGTATAAAAGAGCGCACACAACGCGTTTTCGAATAGTTGACAACTGTTCTTAGAAAAATCAACATGTCTGCTTACGAGTGTAAAAATCGTTGAGCGTACGCGAGAAGTTATGCAACTGCTACAAAGTGGTAAAATTGATAAAAGCGAGATT